>OX579655.1:10772022-11238117 GCA_951230895.1 Carpatolechia fugitivella | reverse complement strand
ATTTCTAAGAATTTTGACTTCCCGGCGCCGCCCCAAATGGGAATACAGTAACTCAACACAGATTGCGCAAGTGAAATGTAAATTTGTTTCCTTAGTAAAGGTGTTGTAATAGGCCTTAAAGATTTAAACAGCCAAATGAGCTTCCTTATTCTATTATTTACATATTCCACTTGCGAAGTCCAGGATAAGTGTTGGTCTAGGATTATGCCTAAGTATTTGGTAAAGGTAACTTTTTGAAGTATTTCACACTGACATTTTGAATAGTCGAGACTATGACATGAGTGAATTTTTAGAGAGTGGTCATTTGTGGGTTGTGATCTTTTATTTATAACATTAAGAGTTAAAAGATTAGCACAGTGCCAATCCGAAATAACAGCCATTCAGCGTTCAGCACTCTCGAACACAGAATTCCAAGTGTCCCCATAGAATACAACCGCAGTGTCATCGGCATATGAGAAGATTTGACCACCTATTTCAGTGCCCATACCTGTAAAGTCGTTGATATAAATAAGAAATAAGGTGGGACCTAGTACACTTCCCTGAGGGACACCAAAAACAATGTTCGCGTCACTACTGCAAACGTCACCAATTTTGATACTTTGTGAGCGATTATGCAAATAGTCACTAAGCAAACTTAACGCAATCCCTCTCACTCCGATATGTGACAATTTTTGTACAAGAATGGGAATGGAGACGGTGTCAAATGCCTTTTTTAGGTCAAGAAAGACAGTAAGACATTTTTTGCCTTGATCCAGCTTTCCAGTAACCAAAGATGTTAGGGATGAAATAGCATCTCCCGTCGACATTTTTTTCCGGAAGCCGAATTGGGAATTAGAAAGTATGTTAAATTTCTCTAGATAATTTAGGAGACGAGTGTTGATAATTTTTTCTATTATTTTCGAGATCACTGGAAGAACTGAGATTGGCCTATAATTGCTTACATCGTCTCTCTTCCCACTCTTGTACACAGGAGTAACTAATGATTTTTTAAGGGGTGCAGGAAATACTCCATGACGAAAGCATAGGTTAGTCAAGTGACTAATGATAGGGGCAACTAGTACACTGCAAGATTTAATCAACTTGGTAGGAATGTTGTCCCATCCAGGAGCACTATGTGTTTTTAGGCCGCCAATTATACTCATAACTTCATCAACATCTGTATCCAGAAGGACGAAAGAATTTAAGGTGTTTACTGTTTGAGGACAATTACTGACATTATTCCTTGGCAGAGTGACACTTTTTGACGTAATAACATTGGCCAAATTTTCACCTATATTAGAAAAATAATTATTGACAAAATTTACAGATGCCTCAGCAGAAGACTTAACTTTAAGTTCAGTACAATGCTCTTTATGGGCTTTAAAGTTAGTTATATTATTAACTGTTTTCCATAAATTTTTCGTGTTTTTAGCTGAATTTTCTAATAGCTCTCTCTCATATTTCCGTTTTAACTTTTTTATCATATTATTAAGAAAATTCCTATATCTTTTATACGTAATATTTAAGATGACATTATTTGGATCGGACCTTATTTTGAGCTGCATTAAGTTTCTATTTTTTATACAACGTAGAATCCCAGGGCAAATCCATGGTTTGATCGTACGCTGTTTTCTTGGTAAGGGTTTAGTGGTTGTAGCGTCCTGAAATGCCTCAGATAGTTTATTTATTTATTTATTAATAATAGGAAGACCAACAGCTAAAGTTAACTTGATAGTAAAATACGGTAGTGCCAAAAAGCCATTTACAGGTCTCCACATGTAGGTGCCAGAACATAAAAAAACACATAAGGTCATACACTAGGCCTGAATACTAGCTCGCAAACAGATTGTCAAGTTACAAAAAAAAAATGTCTATTTAGCAGACGTCTCGCCAAATCGGAACCAGTATTAAACAGGTCCAGGTCAAATTCTTGGCACAATTTATTTAAATTGCTGCTTGCACGCAAAAGAAATGAATTTTGACGGTAGTTCGTAGACACTGAGGGAAGATGGATGGGACCGCTATTACGTAAGGTCAGTCTGGGGGTTCGAACAAAAGTTTTGGAAAGCTGATCTGAGCAATCAATTTTGTTAGTGGTGATTTTAAGTAAATAAGATAGATCCGCAATTTCTCTTCTCATAGAGAGTGGGAGAATGTGGTGTTTTTTGCAGAGGTCCGAATAATTATTAGAGCGATACGGTTGCTTCGTCCGAAAACATAGGTGCCGAATAAACTTTTTCTGGATCATTTCAATTTGCTCAATGTACTTAACATACATGGGACTCAAACCTGCGACGCATATTCCAATGTACTACGAACAAAACAACAATATAGAATTTTAATGGTCTTGACTTGAGAGAAATCCCTAGAGGAACGCAGCACGAATCCCAGGGCTCTTTATGCTTTGGTCACCATGTTGTTAATGTGGGCGTCATATAATAGCTTGGAATCATGCAGAACCCCAAGATCCCTGATACATGTATCACGTTGCAATGTAGTGCCCTTAAGTGAGTGTTATAATTCAGTACAATACGTTTCCGGCTGAAAGAGACTACACAACACTTAGAGTGATTAAGGTCCAAAAGGTTTTCCGCACAGTAGTTCCCAAGACGAAGAAGATCCGCCTGCAGGGATTCTGCCATACACGAAACCTTAGCAAACACTTTCATATCGTCAGCGAAATACAGGAGTTTAGAAGATTTGAGACACAAATTGATGTCGTTTACAAAAATTACAAACAGTAAGGGATCCAGCAAAGATCCCTGCGGGACACCGCTAGAGATGGGAACCCATCCAGAGATATAATTTTTAACGACCACAGCCTGCGATCTATTAGAGATATAGGACGAGAATCATCTTAGAAGATTACCCCTAATTCCTATTTTAGAAAGTTTAAATAGTAGGAGATCATGCTGAATTCTGTCAAAAGCCTTGCTGTTGTCCGTGTAGACCACATCAACCTGAGATCCATCGTCCATAGCTTCAGTAAGCGCATCATTTAACAACACCAGATTAGAAACAGTAGACCGGCCTGGTAAAAAGCCGTGTTGAGTACTACTAAAAGACTGCTTGAGGGCCGGTTGAAGCTGACCATATACAACCTTTTCTAAAACACCTGAGACAGTGCATAACTTGGAGATTGGTCGAAAATTCGTAATGTCAGTAGACAGTCCTTTTTTGGGAATGGGAGTAACAAAAGCCCGCTTCCAAATAATCGGGACAACACCAGATTCCAGCGACTTTTGGAATAGAAGAGACAAAGGCACACTGATAGATTTAGCGCAATTTACTAAAAACCGAGCTGGCAGGTAATCCGGTCCGCACGACTTATTGGGATCAAGTCTAGAGAGGAGACGTGAGACACTCTCTTTATCTACAGTTACAAACGAAATGTCCGAATTTGAGTTAGTTAAAGTAGACTCCGATTCGCTAATATCAAAGTGATTAGTAATTTGCATAGAAGCAGTATCTAAAAAGGTAGTTTTGAAGTAGATGGAGAAGGCTGAAGCAATTGAAGTTCCGGTACTATAAGATATACCATTGCACGTAATTCTATTAGGTATTCCGTTGGACTTGGACCTAGAGTTCATATATTTCCAAAAATACCTAGGATTAACAGTAATCGAGTCCTCTACGAGTTTAATATAATTGAAATAGCAGCGTTCCTCAAGACACTTAACTCTGTCTCTAAGTAGGTTGTAAGAGGCTAGATCTGATAAGTTGCCATAAGTTTTATACTTACGAAAGTATTTATACTTCTCCTTAATAGCTTTTTTTAAAGATTTCGTATACCACTTGGGATAGTCGTCATTAGTTGGTGTTTTGCATGGAATATACTTATCTCGTAGACGAATGAGTTTACTAATGAGGTGTTCAATTAAAATATTAGGATCTTGACATAAAAGTAATGTTGGTTTCTGTAGAAGTATATTATATGCTTTGTCGTAGTCTTTAATTTTAATAGTTTTTGAGCATTTACTTTTTGTTTTGTTTTTAGAAAGAATCATAATGTAAGGGAAAATGGAATCTTCCACCTGGCAACACTGGTTGGACGGTGCGTGGGGTGTTCGTGCGCTCCTGTCAAGATTCGCCGTGTGGTCAACGAACTTCACTTTGGCTCCGGATCTCGTCATAGGCATCAAGTTATATCCAGTGTTTATATCTATGCATTTTTAATAAATTATAATTTTATAATTTGGTGTTTTGCTTCTGAGTATTCTTATATCTCAGAAGCGGGATTCGTCCCATACGCCTACAAAACTCATGTAAGTCTTTTGAATTAATAACTGACAGTGAAAGTGACTATTATCGATTTTCCTCAAAAATTTCAGTGATCTATTGTGTTCTATATCGTATGTGTAACGATTCTATTGCGGATATTATTAGTGCGAATTTATAACGGACCGATATACGAAATGTGCTGTGACTTTTAAAACGTAACGTAACGGATTCACATTTGAATTGTGACGTGATTTATTCATTCGATTGGTAACAATTTATACTCAACGTGTAACATTTTGTATGTATTATAACGGATTTTCAATCAAATTGTACAGTATTAAATTTGATTTGTAACGATAATTATTTAAAATGGGTCATCATAAGAAAACAAAAGAAAAAGACCGCAAGAGTGAATCCCGATCACGTCGTAAATTGTTAAAAGGCATTGAAAAACAACGGTTATCGGAACGTTTATTACTGCTGGAAAAGGAAATATTCCGTAATCGTGATTCATCTGCATCCGGAAGTGTCGGTCCCACGTTGACACATCATGAGCGAGTTAGCGAAATTCCTCATGATCAAACCTCGGGTGTCATGACGCCGCCACTGCCGCCGTCAGCGATCATATCGACAAATGTTTCAAATAACGGTGCAATGGGTTTATCGATTCCCTGTTCCACGTTGGTACCTAACTCAACATCGGTACCTGGTGACACGCTGGTTCCTGCGTTGGATGGCAGAGATCTATTAGTACCTACGCGATTGGTGACTCCACCATCTATAGACGTTAACAGTAGTGAAGGCCCGTCACATTCTCGTTCTGTGCTTAACAATAACGCTATTCAAACATCGTGTTCATCGCTGATAAGGTATGTGGGTCGTAGTGATCCAATACCGGAATTCGATCCCCAATCTTCTATGATCACGATGGAACAATGGATTAGGAAAGTGGACGGTATTTCCAATATGTATGGTTGGGACGAAAAGACAGTTATGTTCAATTGTTCTTCAAAATTAAAAGGGTACGCCCGACAATGGTATGATCAGCTTAACGATTTAAATTTGAATTGGGCCGAGTTCAAAGTAAGATTAATAAATGCTTTTCCTTCCAACCGCAGTAAATTAAACATGATGCGTGATCTTGTTAACGTTGTGCGCCGTTCAGAACAAGATTATTTACAGTTCTATTATGACAAGTTAGCACTGGGTAACGCGTGCGGTTTACCCGAGTCCCTGATTGCGGAAGCTATCATAGGAACGATCGGCAATGATCTTGTCGAAGTAGGCGCTATTTCAGCTGGCTGTCGTGATCCACCCACTTTGTTAAAATATTTGTCATCGCTGAGACATCCTTCGCTCGCAAACGCAACTCGTAGTCAGAGATTTGGTAGTCAGGATGTAAATATCAAATGTCACGTTTGCAAGCGCCGCGGACATATTGCTGCCAAATGTACGTACAAGGTCAAGAGTAAACAAGACAAAAGTTCCTTAGTTTGCAATTTTTGTAAAAAACGTGGCCATGATGAAAGTGATTCCAGTCAAAATGCATATTGAACTGACTGACAAAAAGCCTATTTATTATCGTCCATACCGGATGTCAATTACTGATCGTGAGAAAGTCCGCGATATAGTTAACGATTTGGTTGACAAGGGTATAGTTGAGGAGTCTAATTCACAATATGCAAGCCCTGTCCTGCTGGTACCAAAGAAAACAGGCGAACCGCGGATGTGTGTAGATTACCGCTCATTAAACAAGATAACCAAGAAGGAACGGTATCCGTTGCCTTTGATTCAGGACCAGTTGGACAGGCTTGCCAAGCAACGTGTCTTCTCTTGCCTGGATGTCAAATCAGCTTATCATTGCATTCAGATAGATGACGATAGCAAACAATATACAGGTTTTATTACGCCTAACGGACATTTCCAGTATACACGCATGAGCTTTGGATTGGTCAACGCACCGTCAGTGTTCCAGCGCGCTATGGATGAGGTACTTGGGTCCTTAAGATTCCAATTTGCAACAGCTTATCTCGATGATATTTTGATTTATGCTGAGAACAATGACGATGCGCTGGAACGTTTACAAGCCGTGTTACAGAAGATTAGGGACGCAAATATGACATTGCGTCTTGACAAGTGTTCGTTCCTCGTCTCACGTATCGAATACTTGGGTCATGAAGTGTGTAACGGTGAGGTGAGGCCATCAAAACATAAACTAGCCGCTGTTCGCGATTTTGAGGCCCCACAAAACGTACATCAAGTACGCCAATTTATGGGACTGGCCAACTATTTTAGAAAGTACGTGCCTGGTTTTGCATCGCTAGCTCGCCCCATAAATCTTTTAGTAAAGAAAGATCAACCCTGGGTTTGGGGAGACGAACAGTCACGAGCGTTTGAACAAATTAAGGACATACTGATTCGTCAACCTGTTTTGGCTTTATTCAACCCCGATTATGACACACAAATTCACACGGACGCATCGAAGATAGGATTGGGTGGAATTCTATTACAAAAACAGCCAGATGGTGCGTGGAAGCCAGTCGCGTATGCAAGTCGCCAAACTACACCAGCTGAGCAAAAGTACCACAGCTTTGAGCTCGAAACGCTAGCTGTTATTATGAGCTTGAACAAATTTAGGGTATACGTTACCGGTATAAAGTTTGTTATCGTAACCGATTGCAACGCTTTACGCTGGACTTGGACAAAACGTGACTTGTCACCACGCATCGCTCGCTGGTGGCTAGAAGTGCAAAATTATGATTTCGAGGTTCAATACCGTGCCGGTAGATCGATGGCTCATGTCGACGCATTGAGTCGAAATCCTGTTGAGGCTTCTGTCTTGCGTTTTGCTGAAAAAGATTTAGTTGAGTGTATGCAGCAGGATGATGACTCAATACGTTCAACAATTGATCAATTGAACGACGAAATAGCTAAAGGCAATTCTAAGGGACTTTCTAATGATTATTTATTTGAGAACGGCATTTTATTTCGGAAGGTTAATGGAGACAAAAAGGTTGTAGTCCCACGGAGATGTCGTTGGTCCTTGGTCCAAAGTTTCCATGACAATAACGGTCATGTGAATTATAATAAAACGTATGACGCCATAAAATCCAAATATTGGTTCAGCGGCATAAGACGTTTTGTGCAAAAATATGTGCAAGGGTGTATACAGTGTCAGTATGCCAAAAAACCGACTGGACGTCGTGTAGGGCTATTGCACCCTATTGAAAAGGTGGCTGTGCCTTTTCACACGGTGCACGTAGACCATCTTGGTCCGTTCTGCAAAAGTCCTTCCGGCAAGATGCACATTCTTGCAATTGTTGATGCCTTCACCAAATTTATTTGGTTAGAAGCCGTACGAGATGTAAGTTGCAAGTTTGTCGTGCAAACATTTGACCATCTCATAAAGACATTTGGTCTTCCAAGCCGTATCATTAGTGATAGGGGTAAAGCTTTTGATTGCAAAGAGTTTAAGGATTATTGTGCCCAAAGACAGATTAAACATGTAATGACTGCCGTTGCTAGCCCGCGAGCCAACGGTCAGGTTGAGAGGTTCAACCGAACTATTCTTGACGCCCTCTGTGCCTATGTGGGTGATGACCAGAACGACTGGGAAAGGTATTTACCCAAAATTCAATTAGGATTGAATTCAAATACTAATAATAGTACGGGTAAGGCCCCTTTAGAGCTGTTGTATGGTTTTCGTCCAAGAGTATCGGGTGATATTATTGTCCCCTCAAGGTCCTCAGATCTTGACTCTATGCGAGAAGCTGCCCTTACGCGTTCTGCAAAATTATCCCAACAAGCGAAAGATAATTTTGATAAGAAGAGGCGTGATTGTGCTCCTTTCAAAATTGGAGATATGGTCTTGGCGGAACGAAAAATAATTCGAAAGGGGTTGCGTAGTGGCAAACTAATGCCCCGTTTCGATGGACCATATACTATAATCAAGGTCCTTCCTAACGACCGGTATGTGATTAAGAGTACACAGAGCCGTGGTCGTCCTTATGAAAGCGTTCTGGCCAGGGACAAGTTGAAAATCTTTCAAACTAATCGCAACTCACCTGATTTATCTGATTCCGATTAAGACTGGAATATCTTGTTTTTGACGAGTACAACCGTATTATTCAATGTTGTAAATATATTTATGATTGTTAAATAAAAGTTATGTGATTGATCACTGTTGTTTGGCGCTTAACCCTCTCTCTTTCATGGGCAATGAGGTTACACCTAGGTTACAAATTGCTTATTACTCTTAAGAGAGTTTTATGCGTTTGGGTTCACGCATGCTACAGTCCTTGTGGACTTATTACGTGTCGCGACACTGGTTGATGGAGATCTTAAGAGACAGACCATCCAAGTTTACCTACACCTTCAGAGGTTGTAGTGACTGTAGGCCTTAAGAGGCGGACCGTCTTGATACTATGACTTTCAGAGATAATGGAAGCCTTAAGAGGTGAACCATCTGTGGTCATGACCTTCAGAGGTCGTATATGTAACCTTAAGAGGTTACTGGATCACACTACCTTTTAGATTGACGTTAAGATGTTAATCTCGTAAGCTATTTAGATAGCGCACACCTTTCTCTGACATACACCTTTGGAGGTCCAATGTCATCCCCAACAGTAAGCTGCACGAGGCGCGCAGCTGCATCAGGAAGGCCGACTGTAAGGGAAAATGGAATCTTCCACCTGGCAACACTGGTTGGACGGTGCGTGGGGTGTTCGTGCGCTCCTGTCAAGATTCGCCGTGTGGTCAACGAACTTCACTTTGGCTCCGGATCTCGTCATAGGCATCAAGTTATATCCAGTGTTTATATCTATGCATTTTTAATAAATTATAATTTTATAATTTGGTGTTTTGCTTCTGAGTATTCTTATAATAAGTACAGTGCTATGATCGGTAATTGTAGTGTTTAGAACTGCAATGAAGGCCGTTTGTTTTTTACTATTAAATTTTAGGTTAAAATGATCTAGGCAATTGGCACCTCTGGTAGGGAGAATGTGACCAGGCAGAATTCCATACGTGGATAACATATTGAGATAGTTTGTTCGATTATTACATTCGTTAGAGTTTTCGTTAGGTTTAGGGATAAGATTTATATTTATGTCACCAGTTACAATAAGATTATTCGCGTTAATAGTATCTAAATGTGCACTTAAAGAGTTAATGAAATAAGACGCATTTGAATTAGAAAGAGATCGATAGATTCCTAGTATTACATTATTTAAAACATTAATAAACTCTTACGATACTCTGCCGTCACCACACGGCGTACAGGCCACCTGATTTACCAAAATAACGGTGACTTCGTACTTTGACCACAGAATATATTATAAGCTCTTTAACTCTGTTACCAGGCAAGGATTCAGTGACTAAGGTGTGTGATATCGGTTGTCGACCTCATTCTTTACACGTTTAAAAATAAAATCAAAGCAGATTAGTTTTTAAGGAAATAAATGGAAGGAAACGTAATCTTTTTAATTCATTTCACTCAGCGGCTTTCATCAAAGCGGTAGGTGAGCCAAGATTTTTAGCAGCTTAGAAAACCATAAAAGCCTTCCTTACACCCCACACGATGTGATAATAATGTTTTATCTCATTAAAAATTATGCATATTCTATTCCTGTGTTCTATTTTATTGCAATCAGCTTGAAATAGTTGTTTTTATCGAACCAGTTAGTGTTCTCTTTTGTGCAAATAACCGCTCTGCGCAATCCAAATGGATATCGAAAAGACTGCATGGATTAATTGAAATAGAAATGTCTTTCATCAACAGCTCATACACGTCCCCACTGAGGGATTCATTCCATATTCATAAAGCTTTTAGTCCTCAAATTGATTCCATTAAAATATGCTTTTATTGGAAACTTTTTCGTTACATTTATTTTACCCTATCGAAAAATGTATTCTAAAAAAGAATCCAAAACTGGAAATTTATTCCGGTGAAATTAATTTAAAGAATCAGTTTACAAATTATTTTTTGTATTTTTTCGTTCTTTCATTTCCAGATCAGAAACTAGCGGCTGGCCTGTGACTTTGCTTGCGTGCTCAAAATTTTATCTCCAAGATGAGTTTTTTTACCTCCGGACGCGATCGCAACTATAAGTTTCACAACCTGGTTGCGATGAAAGAGATTTTATTCTTTTCCCGCAACTGATTGTGATAAATGAATTATTTTTATTCGTTCGCAAATAGCCGCTTTAGCTCAATAATAAGAAAACTGCATCCAATTTTGTGCAGTAGTTTTTTGCGTGTTACGCGTACAAACTTATACAGACAAACAGAAAAACTAATATTTTAAAAACAATTGTTTTGACCCTTTATGTTATTTTTCTTAATTTTATTATTATGTCGTGGCCATATCGTAGGATTGACCATATCATGAAATTTTCGATCATTTCATGAAATGGTCACATTTCATGATGTGACCAACTAAATTTGACCAGATCGTTAAATCGTGAACATTTAACGATTTTGTCGTCCACGATTGGCCATATCGTGAAAATAGGGCGTCCATGAAATATTTAATAAGAATCTAAATTATGTTTGGTACTTATTGTTCTCTAAGTCCGACACACATTTTCAGAGTACTTTTTAATCATAAACTCTTTTTTCTTCCTCATTTTAATAACGAAATATTGACTTGAAATGAAATGTGACCATTTCATGAAATGATCGAAAATTTCATGATGTGGTCAATTGACCGTATCGTAGAATTCTACGATATGGCCACGACATATACATAGATAAATCGGCCTTTTTATGAATCTTGTCACCTAAAGCCACTTCCCATTTTATTTCTGTTCATCAACAAGATAAAATAACCTTTTTTAACAATAATGACAAAATATTTTTTTTACTCAACCTCTGGCCGTGAGTCGATGATTGAAGGATTTCTTTATGTATTTAGTTTGAAACATAAATAGTGTGTATTTTTATTGAAGTTCTTGTACAAATGACATTAATGCTAGACAATTAATTTGGTTTTATTTTGTTTTCAGGTAAGTAAACAGTTTCAGTAGACCTGAGGAATGTCGCTGGTGGTGGCTGGATGAGGAAAGCGGGCGATCGTGCGCTTTGGCGTGCCCTTGGGGAGGCCTACGTCCAGCAGTGGACTGCAATAGGCTGATTGGTTGAATTAAAAAGAAGGAAGTTAAAATTCAAATGTCAAGTAAGTAGTAGAGTCGTAGAGTTTCACAGCACAGACTAATCTGCTGGGAGGATGGAGGTGGTGTGATGACACGTCTCGCTTAGAGATTTTTCACTGATAATAAGATAAGACAAGATAAAACAAAATATTTTTTCGATGCCAAAGCTAGCTATGACGAAAGCAGTTTGTCCCTGATTTGTACGTTCACTACAAGTGTACGCTGTGGAGAAGAACTACCTACCGGAAGAAACTCCACAGGCTTCGAATCTTCTGTATTTGTTTTTATTCAAATGTTGTTTACATCTGCAACTGTTTCAAGTAATTACAAACCCAAAGCAATCACGAACACTTTGGCTCATCCTATGAAACAATTTTTATATATATACGAGAACATTGTACCTACTTTATGTGTGTGTGAATACCAAGGTTAACACGCTTGCTCACTCGTTAGCTTAGTACAGTCGGCTACGCGACAAGAGTAATGCATAGTGTAAAGCCGCTACAATAATCGTTAATCCGTTACAAAACGACGCGTCAAGTCAAGGAACCAATTATGGATATTTGATTGCTTAAAAATAGTGACAAGTTAGACTGACTTACATGATGACCTACTAAAGTACTACATGCAAGGATAATACAACCGGCAAGCATTTCCGTATTAAAACTGCTACAGATCTCTTCCACTGTAGAGCTCTTGTGGCTATTCTGTACGCTTGAGTTGCGGCCGACTGTACCTGCTCGAGTATTCTCTGCCCGCCCAACCGTTATGTGCTTGTGCAGGGCCCAGCAGCGCGCGGCGATATCCGACAGACGTGGCTAACGTGCCAATGTGTCCGGTGTGCAACCATATTCCAATTTCAAATTGAATATCACTGAAATAATAATTACAGTCATAGCACAGTCATAGAGCATAATTAACTGAGTAAGTTCTGCGATGGAGCGGTGCGGGAGGGGAGAGTTATCGTTACACGAGACAGTTGGACGTCGTCATCGCTGTGACTTATATAGCGAGATTGTTCTGTTATATTACTACTATGGTTACATCTTATGTCACGTCACGTCGCGTTCTCCGCGATGCCTGAAGTAATTTGACGGCTCCGTAGCCCAGGTGGTAGTGTAATTATTATATGGGGAAACTTCTATTATTATTATTATTATTATCTGCCCCCGACGCACAGGGTTGCGGGTTCGAATCCCACCCAGGGCAAACATTTGTGTGCTGAGCACTTGTGTTTGCCTCGTGTCTAGTTGTTGTTTATCTATATAAGTATGTATTTATCTATTTATGTATTGTATATCAGCTGTCTAGCACCCATAGTACAAGCTCTGCTTAGTTTGGGATCAGATGGCCGTGTTTGAAGATGTCCCCACATATTTATTATTTATTTATTTAATTAAATATGAAAGAATGAAACATGGGCAGGGGGAGAGTATATCTTTTCTTACAGCAATTCACATGCTGTTTATGCTAAAAAAAATTGATAGCGAAAACATATCAGGTCAAAAACATGCCGGCAGTCTTCGTCCTTTTTATGTAGCCTTCTACCTACGAGTATTATAGTTACGTACGTCCCAAGACGTCGCGCTTCAAAATAGAAAGTGCTCGTCTTCTGTGAAAAACAAACCGACAGTTCTAGTTCAAAACTTTAGGTAGACGTAGACAATAGGACACCAAGGTATAGTTTAGATGCATTTTCATGCAGTGTGCATTTTTTAGAACACAAAGTGAGGAACTTTTGAACTGGTAGTATTATCGCTCTTTAATTTATACCTAAAATGTAACTTGCCTGAATACGTTCTTTCGTGAGTAGGTAAGGTAGTAGGTATAAAAGGGAAGTTAATTATGAGGTTCCAGTGTAATACCTGACTATACAAATGTACTTCATTTTATTAAGTTAAATTAAATAATAGTTTATTTTCAGTCAGAAAGTAAAAAAAAATAGCAGACTTCGAACTAATTAGGACGATGTATTTTATAGAATAATAATCCAATAAACAACTTTTAAAATTTCACTAACCTACTGTTCCTTGAATTACTCAGAAATTTTAACTGACAGGAAAATTCAATTTCAGAATGTTGTTTCCAGGAGCAAACTTATACCGAATATTCGACAGGCTGCAAACTAGCTTAAACATGCTGATGTGTTCGGAAGTGTGGGGACCATGATCTAGTTACACTTTGACTCCTGCACCGGGAAATGTAATTCTTAGGCTATAAACGCATACATTACTCGTTAGATACCCTTGTTGTCACACATGTAAGGACATCGATTCGGAATATCATGATCTAATCTTAGTTAAAAAAAAACAAGCATATCCAGTATGACTAATGAAGTAGAGAAGATATACGAATCATCATCATCATCATACGAGTATAAACAGCTCATACACCGAGGGGCTCGAGCCTACCCTGAATTATACGAATAATAAATTATTCATTTTAAACAAAGTCAAAGTCAAAAACTGTTTATTTCCATAGGATGTTATTACATCACTTAGATCCGTCATTACATTTTTTTGGATGAGTTCACTAACACAATGGCGGAATCTGTGGAGAAGAGCTCACCGAAGAAACTCCACAGTCGTCGCATCTTTTGCGTTAATGAAGATAACCTAAAATAATTTTAAAAGAAAGGCGTTACCACAGAATAATTTAAAGTATTAGCGTGCGTAACTGTCAATCAAGGCAATGTGTAATCGACGCGAACGCGCCAATGAAGTCTTAATTAAAAGTTTGGCAGATTTAAAATGAAAAGGACGAAAATAATTCATTCCCGAATTAGCTCCGATATTTGCATTTGTAGCCGAAAAATATGTAGTTTGTTTGTTTGTTGATGTTTGTTTTTGTAGTTTTTTTTGTTTTTATGGTTAATTTAGATTTACCATCGTGGTTTTATTAAAAAAATATATGCAAGTTTTACGTAAGATGTTTTTTTTATCCAAATCCTTACTAATACACCTAAATTCCACTGCAAAAAAAAAGTTTGTTAGACTGTCAGCTTGATCACAATGAATGTACAAAATACGGTTTTTTAAAAGGGTTTTGTAATTAGTACCTCTTATTATTTTAGGGTGGAAAAAAGCTGCTACCTTCGACCTCTCTCTAAAGCGTTTGTATTCAGTAATCTTTTAAACAACATAGTCGATGAACCTTAACTAATAAATCTACGAGCATACTGTGTTGAGGCAATTGAGTGATATTCACAACGACAGTCGTCTATCTCCTTTTGTTGCTTTCATAATCCCGGTTTCTCTTTTTGCACTGCTCTAGCAGAAAACCAATTTCAGCGTACAAAGGGCGCCCATTTATGAGGCAATCAGCGCCACTCCGCCGGGACCAACTGACACAGGGCCCAATTCTAAATTAGTATCTAAAATCAAAACAGGCCATATCTGATTTCACAATGACCAAAATAAAATTACTCTATGAAATGATTACGTTCGCACAGACGCGCCTTTGACTTAGGCTTGCTACCATAATTATTTAGTTGAGATCACTATTTCTAAGTTTTGAAAAGTCATCAAAGGGATGAACGCAAGAGCATCGATTATTTCTCTATCAACTTTTAATTGGTTGTTGTGTACAAAATTGTGTTATATCATTTTCACAGGTTATAAGTAGTTGTAGGCGTGTGTGGGCTGCTGCCTACCGCATGCGGGGAGTGCCCCTGAAATATATCTGAATGACAACTACGCTATCAGTTAAAAAATAAAATCTGCCACATGCATTTATATATCTTGACAATTTCTCTACCTATATAATGTACTAAACGACGATGAAGTCCGAAACGAACCATGCGATTGAGTCGGGTCGCAAGTCTGAGAACCTTTTCTAATCGAATTTTAGCGGGTATCGGTCGGTTCGCTCAAGTACCGTAATTATTATCGAAGGTTCAAACTTGATATATTATCTGTAATTAAATTTTACTGGAATTCGAGAATTTTGGTAACACTCTATAATGGTTTTTCAATTGAATGACTATTTAACAGTTTCAGAATTTTACGCTTAATTTTAGATCAAGTAAACAATACATTCTAACTCTAATCTTAGATGTCCAAACTATTTTTTTATTCATAACGGTCTTCATTTGACGCTTTTTTGTTATACTCTATTATTGGTTGTTTTAGTATAAGTGTTTTAGTAGTAGTTTTAGTAGAGTTATAGTAGTCTTGATAAGAAAAATATCAATATCAACTAAGTAGAATAGTCCTAAAATAGTCTTACTTAATCATTTAAATATTCATCGGATAAATCACATTAATGTCGAAATAAGTTCATCTAGCCCTAATGATAACTAGTAAAATGAGAGTGGACTGTATAAAATGATGGAAACCAGTATTAGATCAAATAATTATATTTTAGTAAGCGAAACAGACCAGCCAGCAAACCAGCAAAAAACTGATACCATCAGAACTAACAAAGAAAATCTAACATACAAATAGAACATACAAAAAAATGGTCGCATCGCAGCCAGTCGCCAACATATCCGTTTTCTTAGCACACAAGTCAGATTTGGATATTGGTATTCACACAGTCACGCTCTAATCTTTGATTTAAGTTCGTCAGTCGTTTCACCTTCGGGACAGGAGATTAGCTGTCAAACATCGATTTGTACCTTATGGACGCGTCGATTGCACAATTTTAGAGAGCACGTAAAACGTCCGACATAAAAATCTCTTAATCTGACAGCTATGCCCTTATTTTAGGTTAATCATTCATGTAATATAATATCATTCGTTTATCTGGATACATCATCTCTCTTTCATTGGTCATATAAAGGAAAGTTATTTTAAAATTAGAATTAGAGCATGACTTCCCGAATCGGGGCTTATATTTAATATTTCAAAGCTATATATAGTTAGAATAGAATATACTACCTGTTGTGTCGTTTTAATTTTTGTTTGTATTTAATGTAATGTTTCTGTGTACAATAAATAATAAAATAAATAAATACTTTATTGCACACAAGAGATATAAAGAAAAAAATAAGCAGTTCAAATAATAGTGTACAGATAGACGGCCTTTTTGCTAAGGTAGCAATTTTTTCCAGGCAACCTTCGGGTACAGGAAAAACGCAACGAATACTAGTTAGATATTAGCATTAAGGCAAATTCAGTGATTTCCACAAGCAAGTTATTCAGTTAATAACGCGTTCGGCGCGGCGCGCTGGCGCCTTTATCCTGCGAGCTATGAATAGTTACAAACACTGCCGAACTTACCTACTTCACAACTCGGTGGATAATGCTCGGAATAGTTCTGCGGTGTACGTGATCAATATTGTGTTGCAAACTCTTAAAGGTGTTTAAACTATTGGCTTGGTGTTAACAATGTACTGATTTGAGTAAATGAGAGTTGAGGTTTCTACATCTCAGCCAGAAGACGTCCACTGCTGAACATAGGCCCTTATAGGTATCCAATGTAAACGTTCCTGTGCTACTTGTCTCCGCCGTCACCCAGCAACTTTCACCAAGTCATCTGTCCACCTTGTGGGAGGCCGTCCAACACGACGCCTTCCAGCCCATGGTCCTAACTAAAACCTTTCTTCCCCATCGGTTATCAGCTCATCGAGCTATACGGCTTGCCCGTTGCCACTTCAACTTGTTTATCCTGAGAGCGATGTCGATGACCTTGGTCTGTCCTATGTATCTCCTCATTTTTTATTCTACTACCATCAACTTATCAAATAATTTTCCTACTGAAGCCCCGCGCCGCTTTTCTTTCTTTGAGTTTGTAGTGACAATATTTATTAGGTACAGGACTAAGAAACTAAGATATGTATTTAAATTACGTTATAATTTATGAAGTGTACTTATTATTTTCCTAAATTTAATAATTGAATTATCGTATTATAATTATAATAATTGCCTATATTAATTGCATTATCAACAAAATTGTAATGACGAAACTAAGAGATGTAACATCCAAAAGTTAATAAAGTATTTTTTTCATTTCATCAAAAAACCTAATTTAAAAAGCATTCTCTCAAAAAAGAATAGGTGGTAATTAAATATAAAAATAAAAATATATAAGTTTAGTCTTTACCATGCATGAAAATATTCTAGTAAATATTCCCTGCGAGGCTATCCTCCAGCATAGAGGAGAAACATGGACCAGTGTTCTCAAATGTCATAACTAGAAATTTGAAACCTTTGTTTCAGCCCGTTAGCATGGGATGGGACATACGGGGTAGATAGTAAAATGTGTTGTTGCCTGCAGGGAGCACTTGTAACCTGAACTGTGAAACGTTTGAACTCTCCGTGCCTTTGACGGCAAAGATTGTAGATATAACGTAAGTTTGCATGCACACTGACAGGAAATGTATTTCTTGGACTATTTTAAGTGTGTATGAGACTCGGCGCGAATGATAAATGTGCTGCTGTTAACTTGCAAACACAAAAAAATATTTATTTTAAATTAATAGCTTAGGTACATATTAGGCGTGTAGTGTTAAACTTTTATAAGGTTAGAGACAGAGAGAATTTAATTTGATATTTATTTTGATAATCTCAACCTCTGCTGCTGCGGCGTAGCTAGAACGTAGGAGTGTCTGATTTTGCAGCTACGAATATGCTACGGGATAATAAAGGTCGAGGGATAATACGACAACTAGGATTATTGCAAAAATTTTAGGTATTGCAAAGGGCAGGTTGATCTTCTTGATAAAGAAGTTAGTCATCCTACTTCCCTCTTTTTATTTAACAGCAATGTAAAAATCATATAAGCAAAAAGATACATTGCGCCCTCTAGATGTTAATATCAATGATTGGCAGAAACGTTTTAGGTCAAATTCTGTTTCATAATCAACGGAAATGGAGAAATGGAGAAGGGGCAATTCATCTTTCAGCTCTGTAATTAAAAAGCGCTTCCCAACGTTACCCCTAACTTAAGAATCGCGAATTAAAATTTATATTCTAATAAAGCGGCCCTTAGCTCACGATATGGTAATCCGAGGTGGCACCACCTGCTGTGCAGTATCGATAAAAAATGAATGTTTAATTATAAATAAACATAAGGCAGACGACATCTGATACTGAACGTAGATAATTTGATACAAATTGGATTAATTTTAAGCTTGAATAAGCAAATACTACCACTTGTTGGGGGTTACTAAATATTATACGAGTATGATGGAAAGGGAAAAATGTGGTGAGAAACGCATAAAATATCCTCCGTTTAAAAATGTTTGAACTTAGATTATAAGTGTTTTATAAGTTTCCATTTAATCTATTAATATTGCCGTTAATATAAATGAAATGAGTTGGAATGATTGCCATGAAATCCTGAGGAAATATACGTAAAACCATTACAATTAAATTGATTTGTTTGAAACCGAGGTTTGATACCAAAAGGGTTCGATTTTTGATGATTAACAGTATAACACAAAAATCTGCCATTTAGACAATATGATTGAATAGTTTTTTTTTTCAGATAAAGTTTATAATGTGTGATAAGTGCTTTCAGAAAAAATATTATAATACAAAAATAATTATTCAATATCCAGAACTAGGATATCAAAAAAAAAAAACAAATTAATCTAGCCAAGACACTTGACTTTTCATTTCTTTTAAATTCAACCTAAATATTTGTGTTCAAGCAGTATAATAATGCGGGGTTCATGAAATATGAAAAATTTAGTATAGCATTCCCAAACTAGCGGAGGTAAATATTTAGTGGAGACAGAATAGTAGTAATATCCAAGTAACGAAGCAGAGTGCTCAGTGCAGCGTTGTAGTTACATATTGCGAACATGGAGTGCCGGCGCCGTGGAGAGGCTTGGGTCTTACAAGTGCTTCATCCGATTACTCAAAGAGATTCAAGGGCTATCTTGACATACTTTCTTGAAACTCTATAATTAAACACAACAAAACCCATTTACTTACGTAAATTAGAAACGAGATAGAAACATGAGCAGATACGTTGTTTAAACCCCGAATTAAATTATGGGACGTTTTGAGATTACTAATAAAATTATTAATAATTGGAATGGGTAATTTAAGAGTCTAAGTATGTAACGCAATAGGTGTAAGCCATAATATATGTATGTATGTAAACACTTACCACCACTACTTACTTGCTTGTGTTACTTACTTGTACTTACTTGTTGTAATGTAGGTACTGAGTAAATGAGTTTAGTGGTTTAAAAGACGTAATATTATTGTCGTCTGATTAGTGCATTCCAGATTAAACTTGAAACAATTACCTTTAAATCTAGTTTTTGTGTTGAACTACTATAACTGGCGTAATAACTCCGGCAGGTGGCGCCACTCTGCATAATGTACTTTTTCCTCCACTACTGCGAGCCATTCCCCAGCAAATTATATTGTTTATGGTCATCGTTAAGTATGTTTAATTGTTAAACTCCTCACACTTTGTTGTTTTACGACTTGTCGGAATATATTATGTTCTTATGTTGAAAAGTACATTTTACTCTTACACAAAATAATACTTTATGGTTAGGTTAGTGACGCGACACTCCCTGACGCGTCTTCTTATCATACCTAAAAGTATATAGATGTACAATAGTACCTAATAATTGTACATATCGTTTGATTTCATAAACTTTCCTTAATTTCGGAACCACAGATAATTTCTGTTGTCATCATCAACAGCTTAGACGTCTCTAACGAGGGGCTCGAGCCTACCCTGAATTAGGGCGATTAGGCCTTAGTCGACCACGCTGGCCCAATGTGGGTTGGTCGACTTCACACACAACCTTTGAATTTCTTCGTAGGAGTGTGCAGGTTTCATCACGATGTTTTCCTTTAACGTAAGAGCGTGGTACGTGGTGGGGATCGAACCCGCGTCGCCCGGACGGGAGACAGTGGCCCTAGCCACTAGACCACCGACACGCTCTTAAGGCCGTATTCTCGACGACAGCGGGCGGCGGAGCGGCAGCGACCGCGACCCGGGAGTGGCGCTTTAAAAAAAAAACAAATATGTGGGGATCTTCCACACACGGCCATCTGATTCCAAACTAAGTACAGCTTGTACTATGGGTACCAGACAGCTGATATACATTACACGAATAGATAAATACATACTTATATAGATAAACAACAACCAGACACACGGCAAACACAAGTGTTCATCACACAAATGTTTGCCCTGGGTGGGATTCGCACCCGCGACCCTGTGCGTCGCAGGCAGATACACTACCACCTGGGCTACGGAGCCGTCAATTCATACTATTACTATTTTATTTGTTATTAATTTATTACGTGGGGCCATTATAACGAGCTATAAATTCCACCAAGCTTAAGGCATTAAAAAATAGTTTATTGAAATATCGACAGATGGCGCTGCTAGTATTTTAAAACTCGGTAACGACTTGTCGCAGCGATTTGATGACTTCACTTAATATTATTAGCCTAATCTACGCTTAAATCCTACGCTATAAATATTTTTAAAAATCGCTCTCAAATATTTGAAGAGAGTGATTTATTTAGTGCTCTTGCAAGAAATCTATATAATAATGATATATAATATATAGATTTATACACTAGTATTAAAAACACACACAACTATAATGTGCTCATTAACATATGGACCAAAAGATTTATTTTATTAAATTTGGAAAAATTAAAAATTAACTAGGCAAAATTAATAACTGTCCACAGATAAATTAACATTAATTAAATAAAGAAAAAGGAAAGACAGACAGTTCAATTCAAACTAGCAAATAATAATATAAAAGAGAAGGATGACCAGTACGTGCAGCCCTATGCCCAATAGCCAGTATCAAAAAAGGAGGCTGATCCTTACAGTACATAATAATCATTGAAGTTATATTATTATTTAAAATGTTTGCTAATTATTTACTGGATAGCTGTTACTGTAGAACTGTTCTCGTGGACTGTGGGCGGCGGGTTAGCGTTGCCGCTACAATCCCCGCACCACGGTAGTAGTAGTTTTTCATCATAACATTGGGAGTCGATTTTTGTGTTACATAAGTAAATAAGTAAGTAACACAAGTATAGCTAAAGATATTTACGATATTTAATTTTCTATACCCGTGGGCATAGCATATCGTAGACATCCGATTTATTTGTTTATTTGTAAAGTACCTACCTACAGCCGTATCGTAATTGGTGCTCACTTAGTTGGCATCAAAAAAGCTTTCTCAGAATTCCCACAAGATAAATTTTATTAGGAACATAACATTTACCAAAATATCCCATCCTAAAACATGTTTGAATTTATTTCATATCAGAAATCTGTATTTTATTTTGCGTATAGCAAAGTTGAGGACGAAATAAACGTACATTATGAATAATGATTCAAAGTCGAAAACACGTTGGTAGGTGGTGGGGTTCGAACACGCGTCTCCCGGGCTAGAGCCTCCCTCTAGCCAATACACCACCGACGACGCTCAGACATTCAAATGACTGTTCTTTAGGATAATATATAAAAATAATTTTATTAAAAAAATATAAACCTCCTTCAAATTACCTTATATATGGTTATCTCCACTAAAAAGTAACAAATAAAATAACATTTCAGATGGAACATGAAAAAAAATATTGCCAATATCCTCAATTAATTAGATAGGTAGTGAAGAATTTTGTACTTCCTTTTGCAGTCGGTGCCAGCCAAAAATTGTAGACGACGCTTAAAAAAAAGAGGTTCTCACTCACGGTTCTCACTCCTTTTTTTGAAGTCTGTTAAAAAGAAGCTTGTAATTAGTTGAAAAGATGAGAGATTGAAGTATTTTTTCCAGCTGTGGTCATTTAATCTTCGGTCCAAAATTGATAAAATAATAATATTTCTGAGTCTAGCTTGTTGTACCTACACTAATCTAATACAAAAATGTGATTTCTTACACCTGCATTCTAAAACACAAAATAATTTAAGAAAAGTCGTAGGCTCTTTTCAACTTTAGTGTTAGCCGAAAATAAACTTTTGCTCGGCCTCTTTTGGAGAAATAAATGGGTTTCCAAGTACTGCCTTGAGCTAGGCAACTCCACCATTAGTGGATTCTACTTCCTCTCCACTTCACCGCTAATGTTGGAGTGGGTAAAGATCGTGAATACGTCACCGCAGTTCACTGAAACTATTTCGCTGAGACGACATGTTGTCTCAGCTAAATGGTACTCCACAAGATGCTTGAGAGTCGAATTTTGAAGGCGTTTTCAAATAGGATGTAAGTATTTGCTAACAATTTAATCCACATTCTTATGTCATTCTTATGTGTGAAAGTCAGCTAATATGTTAGGTGGCTTTTGTTGGGATTTTGAAACGAACATTTTAAAGGTACTTACTTATTCTAACATTCAATACTAATCCAATTCATATTTGCACAATCTACTCGTACCTATGTCGTTATTAATTCTTTTGTTTGCCTTTTAATCCATCCCTATCAAATCCCACAAAAAGCAACACGGTACGACTGGTATAAAACTTGAAAAACATCAAATAACCCATCTCTTGATCTTGATCACTTGATTTTAAATTAATAATGTTCCTTCCGCAATGAACACAAAATTTAATTTCTCCGTGTCGAATAAAATTTCCATTTTAATTTTATTCTATTGAAAGGATTTTAAAATTAAGTCCCGTATTAGAAAATCTCGTTCAAGTAATTCTTTATCCAACTGGGACTGACTGAGCTTATTCAGTGACTGTCCTGTATAAATACTTGCCCAACTTTAAACTTTCGGAACATAAAATCAACACCAAGTTGAGTTTGACTTATCAGGGTCCTCTACGGCTTCTTTTACGAAATTCGACGGATTGCTTATAGACTGGAAAGTGGCTTTTGCAAATCAGTAGCTTCGTGAGAGGCAAAGATGTTATAGTTGATATTAACAGAAAGTGCTAATTCAAAAACAGCCACAACTCACTCTATTTAATTTCATAAATATAATATTCTGTTTGTAACACTGTTGTTTGGACGAGTCACGTTGGTAATTATTATAAAATTTAAAATAAACCATCCATCCACCAACCAACCAATCAAATTTAATGCCTAACCGTTTGTTTCTTCAATAAAATGGCGTGCTCATGTTTACTAGACTGGAAATTTTGATATAGAAGACTAAGTAGTCAAATTTCGCAGTACGGAGAATTCTCTATTTTGTGTGGGTAAGTTAAACTTGAGAAGGGTTTGATATATTTTCCAGCTGTGAGTTATTTCCCTATTTATACACCATCTCCAGTTTTCCTGAATAATTTCAAAGGTATAATTTAGTATTCATAATGATTCCAGCTCGATTCGAATAACTGTTATTAACTTAGTTTAGCTAAATTTGAAATCTGATAAGAAAAGCAAGTAAGACTTCTGGATCTAAATTGTTGACTTTTATGCATTGATTTGAAAAGAATAATATTATTTTTCAAAGTTAATTGAACATTTGCTAATAAATGGTTACAAGAAGCAATAATCAAGAGAATATAGTAATATTATGCCACCTATGATCGATTATTAGTATCATCGACATTATGCGATACAAAGCATCCCCAATAAATAAGTAGTGCATCAATATTCAATACTTCTTCTTCAATTCCTATTTGAACATACTATTGGCGAGAAATATTAAATTTACGATGGCACATGAAAACTGACTTCCTTCCTAGCAGGTGCATTATATGGGTATATTCCATACGCTATGAATATTAGACACGGGACATCTTCAAAGACTCTTTGTTATTTGAATGAATGTAGATGGCATGTATCACACTTATAATGTGGATAAGTTGATTTTTCATACAGAAGGGATTTTTCTCGAGTTCGGCTGAGGTATATATTTAATAAATCACTAACGAAACATGCATCCTTTGGTGGACATAACGGAATGCTTCAAACGTGTACCTATCGATACGTGAATTCGAATGAGAGTGAGTACAGAAAAACATTCACAGATTTTTATTTCATTTGACAGCGACCCTACCGAAATTTTCACGAGGAAACGCGTAACACCTTAACAAATTCCTTAAAACAATAAAATCTTGCTTTTGCAACGATGCAGCCGCATCAAGACGAGTTTCATTCGATAAATATGCTACAAGTGACTTTTTCATTGCAAAATAGATTGTAGAAAGTTCCTCCTAGCCGCCGGCGACCGGCGGCGCGGCGTCGAGCTGTTTCCTCTAGCGATCCTCGAGTGTATTTTTTGCCACTTTTTATCTGTAGTCGTGTCTTTTCTGTCGAGGCTTTAGTAAGCGAAAACTTCGAATTAAACTTATTGAAAGCAATACTTTCAAAATCATTGACTATCTCAGATTTTCTCTTCTCTCTCTCTTTTTCGACTCTCTATCTCTTCGCCGTGTGGTGACGGCAGAGTAGAATACATTTGTCACCAACCCCTACTCTTCCCGTGGGTGTAGTAAGATAATAGGGTGTAATAAGATAAGATAAATTGAAATCGTAGGTATTATTATACATTCCTAAGTGCCTTGGAGAGAGCAGTTATATTTAGTACGAATACTTATTAATGAGATCTTGAAACAAAAATCTCACGAAGAGATCAAATCAAATCAACGGCCCGTTACAGTCCACTGCTGGACTATGAGCCTCCTTGCCATAATCTCCACGCTTGGCAGGCGGGTTGGAGATCGCAGATTAAAAGGTTACTGTATCAGAGAGCGCTGTTGCCCGTTCCCTGTTCAATGTGTAGTCCCTAAGTCGCCTCTCCCACGGGAAGAGTAGGGGTTGGTGACAAATTTATTCTTCTCCGCCGTCACCACGCGGCACAATGATGATACTTACGAGTACAATATTTCTTCACTTTCGTAAGAATTTATATATTTTCTATTTAGTGTGTTAGATGTTGTACATTTATATTGGCAACACTATTTGCTTATAACTAGGTTTGCCACTTTGGCTGCTAAAATAATACAGCTACCTACGTAGTACCTACTGTGTCTTTGACTCTTCTGTTGTGTCATGACGTAGTGAGAATTAATCATTATGTACGGATAGATAAAAGTAAATAAGATTGTTATAATACTAGTGTGTGTTCGGTGTAACAAATAAAAATAACATTTAGTAAAGCATATAGTGTTTCAATTCAATATATCAACAGACTGAAATGGAAATCTATAAAGAAATTATTTTAGCTTTACGAATCTTTCTAACTGAAGCTTTACGTATGTTTCTCTAAAACCCAGGCCGACATGAAACAGAAAGAAAATCACAAAAGCTGCTATGTAATGGCGTCTATAGGAAACCTTTTACGCAAATGTATCCCGTACTAGCTGCTAGCTTCACACCCAACAAAACAGAAATAAAGTGGTAAGTAATATAAGAGTTTACCTTCGTTATATTTAATAGAATAACTAGCGACGGAATTGTTTGTAAAACCTTTCATATTGTACTAGCGGTCCGCCTGCAGCTACGCTCGTATTATGTAAGATTTTCCCGTGGGAATAAGAATTTTTCCCGTAAAAGGTATTGTATAAATCTAAGTTATCTCTATACCAAATTTCATCTAAATCAGTTGAGTAAGTACTTTAAGCGTGAAGACGGAACAAACATCCAAGTCGAAAAGGTTTTATTTGGTGTCCCTGCCTTATCTACTTATACATTAGAATTAGAGATGGGCAAACCACCGGGTTTAAACCTACCGCTGGGTTTTTACCCGATAAACACCCATTTATTCCCACCCACTGGGTGAAAATTCGGGTGTTTATTATTTTTATAACAAAATTTATATAAGTATCCATAATTCCATATATCATTAGATTTTGCGTATGCACATTATATGTGACATTTTTTCACTTATTTGCCAGTAAATGCAGGGGCTTAGAACATCTATTTTAGCAAGATACCAACAAAGCAATGGATAAAACGCGTAAAGCACAAAATCTGCAGAAAATATTGTTTTTAAGGGCAAATCTCGGTATTTGAACAAGAAACATAAAAAAAAAAGATGGCGATAAAATTATTGTTCGTAAGTCATGCATGAACCATGGTTTAGGGTACTATGTTTAGAAACGAGAGAAACAACAGTACCAATTATGTTTAAAATATCAATATCCGAGATGGCAGCAAACTTTTTCGTTTATTGGGTCAACTTCGATTAAACTCAACACAGTGTTATAACATGTCCTAGGCCAATCGTAATATCAGGCAGCTTCCATCATTTAGTATACTGTCACCGTGACTTTTGTCGCCCGTACTTGCCACGTTCGCATGCAGTGTAGGTATGAGTGAGTGTAGTGCTAGCTAACTGTAATTACAACTTCTTTTGATCATCCCGTTAGAACTTGAGCATTCTTCTTCTTAGCGAGTCGATGGCAAGTCAAATTTTATAATGTTGTAGCCCAGAATGTGGCCACTTGGACGGCGGATTGTGTGGCGTCCATCAAATCTTGCTGCGTGCAGGTGGCAGGGCACGCAGGACATGATGTCAGGTGGGCCATCTTCTGTACTTCTCCGCACACACAGTTTATGTCAGTATTATCGGAAAATCCCCACCTACACATGTTATCTTTACTCCGGCAGATCTGAGTCTGAAGTCTATTTAAAGACTTCCAGATCGGCCACGGCAACTGATGTCCGGGTGGGAGATTCTCAGATGGCGTGACAAAGGGGCTAGGAAGGGAGACTCCGCGGCGCCAGAGGTTGCATTTTGCTTGTGGCGGGTCGTTGGTCAGTGGTTCGACGCACTTTATAAAACTTTTTCGGCTTTTCAGCCGTTGTGGCACTGGTTTATAGCCACTCAGTGGGTGCCGAATGTCGTCGTCCATTTTACGCCTATCAAAGGAGCTTGCAACTGCTCTGCGGACATCTGGAGGCGCTATGCCAGCTAATGGAAACAGCAACTTAACCGGCGTCGGTTTCAGGCAACCAGTAATGATCCGGCAACTTTCGTTTAAGGCTGTGTCCACTAGCTTGGCATGAGCAGAGCGGTCCCATACTGGGCATGCAAATTCGCCAGCTGAAAAGGCAAGCGCCAAACCAGTAGTCCGCAGAACTTGTGGTGTGGCTCCCCATTTAGTGGTGGTAAGGCGCCGCACTAGATTGTTTCGAGCATGCACCTTCCTTTTCACACTCTCACAGTTCTTTCGGAAGGTAAGAGACCTATCCAACAGCACGCCGAGGTATTTGGGGGAGTTACTGTGGGAAATAGGCACCCCACGTCACGTGATTTTGAGCTTTCGACCCGCCTGTGCATTGCGAAGGTGAAATACGCATGACTCAGTTTTAGACGGATTGGGCTTAAGGGAATTCTCTGCGTAGTAGCAACTCAGGTTCTTGAGAGCTACCGTCAGATTGGCCTCAACCTCTTCGAAACTGGTCGCTTGAGAAGTGAGAGCAAGATCATCAGCATACACAAAGCTGGAGGTATTTGGACTGGACGGTTGGTCGTTGGTATATCAATTTCGGGTCAACAAAGCTAGTGAGGCGTACCAGCAGCAACCGCTCAAATAATTTATAAGTATGGCACAGGAGTGAAATGGGCCGAAAATTTTTGGGGTCATCTGCTGGTTTTCCTGGCTTTGGTATAGCTGTGACCTTCGATTTTCTCCAGAGTCTTGGTATTAGGGCAGATTCCAGACACTTGTTGAACATTTGTAGCAGCCATGATACTGCGACGGGGCCAAGGTCAACTCCGGAGGCTTTCCCGCACTTAAGGTATTTAATGGCGGTGATGATGTCACCATGCCCTTCTACTATTATGCGTCATGTTGATGTTGGTTACAGTATCAATCCACCTGTCCCGCCGACTTTCATCAATCCGCGACAGTAACTCTTCCCCGACTCGTGTAGTCTCCTCGGAAAAGGGATCACCGCAGTACAAAGTCTCGTATCGCATCAACAGTTCCCCCGACTCCTTCGATAATCCTGGGATGTAGGAGGTACGGCATCCTCTGGGGATACAGTGACGAGACACCTCAGAGACTATGTCAGCAAACCGATCATATTCTCGAGGGGATGGTGGTACATTCAAGAGGGCGTCGTCGACTGACTTTGCGTACTGCTCCCAATTGGTCTTGGAGTAATTAAATCGGCATTTAAGGGGGACCTGTAGAGAACGGACGACTGGGCTAATCTCGCACATAATGGACCTATGTTGAGTGCGAGGAATAGGTGGGCATACGGTCTTAACGCACTGAGAACTTATGTCTGAACTGGTGAAGATTAGATCTGGGTTGTATCTCCTCTTCCATCGGCCACTATTAAAGGAAGCCGGTTGTTTTGGGTCATGAACAAGAGTCAAATTGTTAGATTCAGTCCATGTCTCGACCGCTTGACCACAGTCGTCAAGGTCATTGTAGCCCCAGAGTGGATTATGACTGTTAAAATCACCGATTACAATTTTCACCCGTTGCTGATCGTCAAAGTTTGAGGGAGAGGAGAACCGGAAAGGCGTCCCGGGGGGCTTATAAACAGAGGTAACAGAGCAGTGGTCGAGGTCCAAGGTAATCACCTCGATGCCATTCTGGGTCGAACATTCAGAGGATTTTACTCTTACTCCGGGAGTAACAAACACTGCGTTACCGTGTTTCGGGTGTTAAGTCTCAGAGATAAGAGTGAGTCCAGCTACGTGTGGTCGGCATTGTGTTTCATCTCGATGGGTTTCTTGTACACACAGTACATCGCAGTGTGTCTTGCGACAGAGTTCAGATAAGAGTTCTGATTTGTCTTTCGAGAAACCCTCGATATTAATCGAGACTACACACAGTCTTTAACTTTGCCGGCTTTAACACTGGACTGTATGGTTGATTTTGATTTGCCATCGTGGGGAAAGGATTCGCCAGTCAGCTAGAAATAGAATTCGCTAGATTGTTGCCCAGGGTGCGCCAGACGTACTACCGAGTAGCGGTAGCGGTACGTCGCTCGGGGAGGCTCCTTTCATGCACCTTGAGCATTAAAAGATGGCGACATTTTACAGATTTCTACTGTTTTATTTTAAAAATGTTTATTCGGTTGAACTTATTTGAGTCGATGTGAGTCCAGCGGCTGGAGCGCTGATATACATCAATATCTTTTACGCATGTAGGTTTTCTTAAACTTAGTAAAATGCTTTACGCTAGAATATACAAATACAAACAAATTCTAAACAAAGTTTCATAGAAATTGTCTCATAAATAAAACAATTGGCTGCTACCTTGGGCTTTCCACATTATTGAAGTTGCGCATATTGCATATAAACAGGGTATTTTCATCAAGATATACAATAAAGTTTTTATTTTTATTTTATCATCAATTATTATAATAAACACCCACAAAAATGGGTTGTTATGGGTAAAAACCGGGTTAAAACCCAAATCACCGGGCATTTTACCTGGTCAGGTGGTTTGGGTTTTAACCCACCGCCCATCTCTAATTAGAATGAAGTAATCGAAGTCATAACGGTATTAGCATAATTGTAATGTATGATGATGAAGGTGATGTAATTTTGAATGATGATAAGACAATAATAGGTTCGGTTAGAAATGTACTATTATTTTCTGTTTAATGTTATAATTGACAACGGAGGGTGTATTTATGGCGCATTTGACAAAATATATGAAATATTCAACACCATAACGGTAATCAAGTAATATTATATTGAATTCAGCTGCATGTAATTACTTGTGTTTGTACGATGTTGTCGTCACACAATAACCAATATAAAATTTTAAACAAAAAAAAGGTTAGGAAGATAAAGAAAAGTGAACATTTTTATAGAAATAAGTAAATACTCGTAGTGACAAGATTTTAGTACATGTTATCATCAACAGCTCATATACGTCTCCACCGAGGGGCTCGAGCCTACTTTGAATTAGGGTGATTAGGCCTTAGTCCACCACCCTGGCCCAGTGCGGGTTGGTCGACTTCACACAGAACCTTTGAATTTCTTCGCAGGAGTGTGCAGGTTTCATCACGATGTTTTCCTTTACCATAAGAGCGTCGAATAAACGTACATGAATTCGATAACACATTGGTACTCGTACGTGGTGGGGATTGAACCCACGCCTCCCGGACGGGAGGCAACAGCCCTAGCCACTAGACCACCAACGATCAGTACATGTATTGTATCTTAATTAATGTTATTGTTTTTTTATATTTTCACGTATTGACGTATGTGAATATTTAACATAGCTAAGATCGGCATAAATTATTGAATTTAGTTTTGTTTTACTTTTCTATCAGATGCGAAAATTAAAAAATAAATATATATTAGTTATGAAAAAGTGACTTACGTACTTATTTAAAAAATAGATTAAGTAGGAAATATTTCCCGGCAACAAAAGGAATCTTACACCGGTTTCATTCTCCAGTAGTTAGTTACAAAGGCACGACACTACTGCGACTTCGTTTCACGTAGCAACTATAAAATGACTTCACAAAGTGGAGGAACTCGCTTCTAAAGTATTCAGTTCACTTTGTTTCATTTTATTACTTCTCGAGTTAAAACGGTTTCCTGATTTTTGCGTTTGGTAAGTTTAATTTGAATTATGAGTTGATGCGGACCATTGACCACAACAGCTAGTTCATATGATTTTCATTTTACATTTTTAAAATAGTCATCATCAACAGCTCTTATACGAATATGAGAAAAGAATATTTGTATTGTATTTAACAGGCCTTAGTCACCACGCTTGCCCAGTGCGGGTTGTTCCACTTCACACACAACCTTTGAATTTCTTCTTGAATTACTCATGATTGTTTCCTTCACCTTAATGGCGTCGAATAAACGTACATGTGAACTACGAATAAGGAAGCTATGGAAATGTAATTGTAAACAAAACTCAAGAAAAATATGGCCCCAAATGTCGAGAGCAACGTCACTGTAGACAGGCCAATTGGATGCGTTCACGCATCACGTCATATTCCGACAAGCGCGGTGATTGGTTCATGGCATGACGGATAACGGTGATTGGATCGCGTCACTTGTGCAGTGGATGTGTTATGCATTAAGTGTGATAGAACAAGTCAAATTAAAAAGTATCGTACTTTTGCATTACTCATATGAATCAGATTACTTTGTCATTATTTACTAAGATCATCAAATATATATTATTTAAATGTATGATTGTGTGCTTGTTTTTGGGAAGAGGCCATTACTCTGTGTCACACTTCTCACGTTTTCGTATTGTATTTTGTATCCATTAAAATCTTGCCAATCATTTGTTATTTTTGAGTTGTGATTTTACTAACGTTGAAATACAAGCCTGAAATAAGGAGAGACTACATTATTTCGGGGATCCATCCACCATGTGCGATCCTGCTGGCAACGGTTCTCCGTCAAATATAAGGAGATTACCTTGTCATTATTTACTAAAATAATCTTATATATATTATTTAAATGTGTGACTGTGTGCTCGTTTTTGGAAGAGGCCATTACTCTGTGTCAAACTTCTCACGTTTTCGTATTGTATTTTGTATCCATTAAAATCTTGTCAATCATTTGTTATTTCCAAGTTATGATTTTACTAACGTTGAAATACAAGTCTGAACTAAGGAGAGACTACATTATTTCGGGGATCCATTTACCATGTGCTGTGCGATCCTGCTGGCAAAAGAGATATACAGCGACTCGCGAGGTCTACAGCTCACAGAGCCACTAGTATAGAAGACTTGGCCTTGTGCCTTTTAAAAGAAAATAACAAAGAAAATTGGCAACTTCAGATGTATGGTTTACTTACATTGTCTTTCACTTTGGGTTACAGAGAAAACTTTATCATATTATGTTAATAATAATAATGCAGCACAATCAATCAGTTATTATTTCAAAATGTACTTAGTGGGGTAACTAACGGAAAATAACAGTTTCTATTCAAGATTATTTAAGTAACACTTATTATGGAGATTATTTAAGTATTTTTATAGGACATAAAGTATTATGACATTATGCCTTCATTATTATAAGTCGTAGACATTGGCTGGCTATTGCTTGCATAATCCCATCCATCATTATTTTATGTCAAGTATTTAGAATACTGAAAAAAAATGTATTTACTTGTGATTTGTTACCCCAGTTTCTTTTTTGCTGGCTTTTTAGTCCTCCTGCACCTGCACCATTTTACCACGCCGGAGGTCATTTTATTACCTATGTTTGTCTGAATTATATTGTATTTTTGTTTTTTATCGGAAGCGGCAGTCCGTCATACAGTGCGTGACAGACTAACTAGCGCGTGTGTTGTACTTTTTAAGCCCCGCCTTCTGTGTTGCCCTTTACGTGGGGCCATTTTTTTAACGGAATGCGACTTCTATAGCTTCCTTATTTGTATAAGTGGGGATCGAACCCGCGTCTTCCGGATGGAAGACAACAATGGCCCTAGCAATTACACTCCGACGACGCATGTTGTTGTGCATGTTTCTTGTCAGTGTTTATGTTTAACCAACTTAAAAAAAGGAAGAGGTTATCAATTCGTAGATTTTTTTTTTACTTTACCTAATAAAAACAGTTTAATTATCGATCGCCAATATAGTCACTTATAGGAGCTGTAAATCTTAATTTGATACATATAACCACTAATTGCATTCGATTTGATTACAAACTGCATACCATTTATTACCTACAGACAGACACATTACTTGATCGATCTAGTAATGACTTCACAAACTGTCAGATAAGTGATGGATTATAGCAAATAGGGAGACGTTGATTGGAGCAGGAGCTGCTGTATAACCTAATAATATTATTGAAAAGAAAGAAAGAAATTGTATTCATTATCCACCTACTTAAAATAAGATAATAATAATAATAAATATTAGTTAGAAAATACACATTTATATGGATGTATAATAGGAAGCGTCTCAGCTTTTACTATCACAGCCTTTTTATTAAAATTAAACAAAACTAAATACTTACTAAATACTAAATACTTAGTCCCAATAAGCCGCACACCACCGCACCGGTTTGTCTAGGAAAGGCACATTCCTCTATGAACACAACTATGAATTAATCGTGTACAGCGCTGTTTTTCAGACGCTTCCTTTGTCAGCGGCTAATGATTGCTAACTTGCTACTCTTTTACCTGTTCCTATTGAAATAACCGTATTCAAAACAAATGCGGCTTTCTGTTACGGTTCAGTGCGGACTTGCTATTTTAACAGAAAGCCCTGCCCATGTTTTTTACAGCCATCACAGGCTTTGCGGTTGAGAAAGACTAGCTAGGTTGTACAAATTCAATGGACTCTTTTAGGCAATAGGCATCTTTTGGGTACGCATGCCTCGTTGTTAGTATTCAGGACTACACTAGATGAAAGTTGAGTCATGCAAATTCATTTTACTATAGGTAAACTTAAAAAAACTGGTGCTTTCAAAATACCTTTTCTTGTAGATTAAGCCCACACAAAGTTTGTTGATTTGTTATTCTTTTCCGCAGCTACAAAGCAACGAATCGACGTTAATTCATGCATAGAGTGTGATAATGTTAGTAGGGGTATGTTACAATACAAAAAATTACTGGCATATTTATGAATATGCTCATAGATCACATATATTTATTAAGCAAGCTTAATATATGGATTGATGCGCCGTCTCTTTTTTTTTAATAAAAATAAATAAATAACATTCTTACTTAATTCTAATTAAATTATTGTCAGATAACTTAACAATTAATAATAATACTTAATTACTTTTTTTTCATTTATTTGAAGAAACTAAGTAAGTTTAATGTTAATATTAAACATAAAAGAGTGTGCTAAAAGCAGGAAGCAGTGAAAGACAGAAATCAAGAAAACTAGATAATATACTTAAAATTCAGTGCTTCTCGACTTTAAATCCAGCTTAAGTTATTTAAGTGAAGAAGTGTTTTCTTGCTGGGGAAGAAGGAAGTCGCGTCTGGAACAGGAAGGTAAAAAACTGGCGAAGTTCGGAGCTCTTTGTCTCGGGCAGAGTTTTCACAGTTTTTTATTGCGTTTGTTTTCATTTCTAGGACGACAGTCCCCCGGTTGATACTTCAGAAACAACTATTTTGCAAGAGAATTATTAAAATAATCTCACATAATTCCTGACTTAATTATGTTCGTTGTAGGCAATTCTTATAAGACACCGCGCACCAAGGCAGTGGCGCGGATTTTATCGCGCGAACGGGATACTTGCATTTTCGGCTCAAATTTTATAATTTTATAAATAACTAATGTCTTCGGTTTTGATACCCCGTTCAATGAGCATCACGTACAGAAAAGTAACGTGGAGGGGCGGACCATGTTATTGTAGTTAGCTTTACCCAGTTATTTATATATTCAGTATACCTATGTCACCCTATGTGTAGTTTGCAGGGGCGGCAGAGGCGATTCAAGCCCCGCTCGACCGCACGATAGCACAGATTAATATGACAGTAGTTCGGATGGCGTATGTTATGTACAGTTGCTAGCACATTTGGCAGGCCCTTTATCCTGTAGCAGCAGGTGTACTATTCGTGATTCGAGTGTCCAAATTCATGTGTTGGCTACTGTACTGTAGGATATAGAGTAATCTACTAAAGCAGTGTGTGTTATAGGTAAAATATTCACTTTTGTCTCTTGTATTATAATATGAAACCATATTTGAAAAAAAGCCATCAGACAGAAACTTCAGCTTGCTGTCTGGCTCACTTTGCAGTGTAATATTGCAATGCAAGTGTGTCTGTCTTATGTACTCCACTAATCCTCCGTTCTAAACACTTCGCGTCGAAATGTAAAACACACAAACACACACTAAACTGTACATGTTTGTAACTCTTAAATTAAATAATCCTTACTAATAATATAAACGCGAAAGTTTGTATGTATATATGGATGGATGTTTGTTACTCTTTCACGCAAAAACTACTGAACGGATTTGGATGAAATTTGGAATGGAGATAGTTTGTAACCTGAATTAACACATGGGATACTTTTTACGGGAAGTCTTTTTCCCACGGGAAAATATTACATAATGCGAGCGTAGCCGCAGGCGGACCGCTGCTATTTCAATAAAGTTAGTTAGGTAATATAAATATAAGTTTTTTTTTATATGCAGGTATACGTAAATTTGTAAAAAGCTTTGGTTTAAAAATTCTCACGAGATTGTAAGCTCAAAAGATACGAAGTAAGAAGATGGATCTATATTCACATTCATTTACTTTCCAATTATAGGCCATAACAATATTTTGCAATAAGTAATATTATTTAATGTAAGATAAATTTTTGATGAAAATTGTAAACTTACTTGAATGAATTTACCAATTTGGCTCATGATTCAAACTCAATCTTGCGATGGACAATGTTATCAGTTCTCCAATTCGGTTTTGGCCCTTAACGAGTCTGACAAGCACTTATGGCCTTTAGAATTTGGATTTTTAAACTCCGCCCAACAGCTTTTTCCGATAATGCAGCGGCCCACACGGGCCTTCGATAGGATTGTGTACTAACTATCTCGTAATAAACTAGCAGCTATATTGTAATTAATAAACAGCAGTATTTTTAAACACATTACGATATATTAATTCCGTTAATTTTACCCATAAAGGTTAATAAATAATAAAGATATTATTTCTGGAAGCATTTTTTGAGGAGTGACTTTGGCATTTTTTTTATTAAGATATTTAAATTAAAATGTTTTTCAGAAACAAAGGTATTTTCAGAAATATTCTCAAGAATAACATATCCAATTATCACTGCCATAAGTTAAACAGATTTTGCTAAAAAAATTCTTAAAAAAGCTGAATTAGCACTTTTTAGCGCCTTAACTCGAAAAAAATATCACTATCAGTGTTATTAGAGTTACTAATTAAACAAAATAATTATCATCCATCTGTCTGTGAGCACAATACTTAGCGCAAATAATCGGTTACCGCATTTGTGCCACAATTTGCATGTATTATCAATTTATCACATTACTTGATCCAATTTACATGCATTTCCCATCAACACCTCGGTACATTCAGACTTGTAGGTATATACAACAAGCACGTAGATCAGTCGACAAAGCTGCAATTTTATTGAGTTGATATATCAACTCAATAAAATTGCAGCTATGCAGCTCTATAAAAACTACATGAACATAAACAAATTACATTATACAAAAAAGCTACTGAAATTGTTAGTAAAGCTAGACGGGTGATTCAACTGTCGTAAAATAAAATATTGGTAGACAAATAAACAAAGTTTGCTTAAAAAATGTTATGACAGTTAGAATGTTCTACGAATTTTTCATCGATATAGTCGCATGAAAAAATTGGTAGGTATTGTAGTAGGTATTTCATAATACATTACATACATTTTGCCGAATTTAACAAGAAAACCAGTTGTGTTAAATTATTTCAATCAGTCGCTTTATCAAATTATCATCGTCATTATTATTAGCATCGTTTTAGTTATCATTTACTTATTTATTTATAGCACGACCAAACACTTTAATAATATTATCCTGCTTTACGATTTTGTATATACATACATACAATTACCAAATCAATTCACACCTGAATATCCCAGTCATCATCCATTCACGCTTATCATTGCGTATCTTGCGTGAGATATGCCAAAAACCAAAATTAATCAAAGCCTAATAATCCTACTAAACAAACAATTTTCGAAGACTTTTATACTCAACGAGTATGATAGAGTACCAGGAGCTCGAAGTAAAAGGACCACTTATGTCAATGGCTCGAAGATATATCGTTATAAGACGTCAGCTCGGCCGTGTCGCACGAGTACTGAGTGGGTAGTGGATAGCCTCAATAGATACTTCATCACAACGGCTTAGGGTACATCTGAGAGACGTCCATTGAAATCTCGGTAAGTGATTTAACGATCACGATGTATATAATATAAAGCCTTGCGTACGTTTACGCAGGTACGCGCTGTTCTATTTCTGTAGGTAAAAGATAAGAAGTTGCTTAGTTGGGGAGCGGGGAAAAATAAACACGTTTTCTAAAAATGTATGATAAAAAAGGTTGTTTTAAGTCCTATTACTTACCTTACTTAATCGCTCTAATTCAGAGTAGGCTCAAGCCCCTCGGTGGGGACGTATATGAGCTGTTGATACTTACCCAGAGTCACATATTAGGGTTATGCTGTCCCCAAGTTTTATTTAATAACAGTTAGCAAAATATAAAGTCTATTCAAGATATTCAAATTAGGTTGTCCAAGTTAACTAAAACTACCTTCCGACTATCTTACTTTTTGGACAATCAAGTGGTGCTACAACGTCTCGACTAAATTGGAAACCGAATGAATGAATGAATGAATATACTTTATTGCACAAACAAGAAAAATACAGATGAAATAAAAGTATGAATTAGAAGAAGAGTACAGGCAACTGTTATTAAATTGTTAAACTGAGCTGTCTTTTGTGTTTTGACTGTGTGTCGGGATGCAAACCCAGAACTTCCGCAGCGAGAGCCGAACGCTTTACCGCTACGCCACGGAGGTTGTTAATCAACAATAATTGTATGAAAAGCGGTTTCCCAAACGCTCGTGTCATCCTTGTAGACGAATCCATTAAGCACTCGCCTTGCTGGCTCCACTCATAATTTATTAATGAAAGTATCAGGATGGAGAATCTATGGAAATTACAAACGTGAGTGTATCCTTTTACAAGACAACTTTTATAATCAACTTAAAATATTGGCATTTACCTACACAACGGCGTTATTTAGAGCAAAATTGGGTGAGGGTTTTTTTTCGTATATTTATTTAAAAGAAGTTTTGTCAGTACTACAAAATCTAGCAAGAATTTACAAAGATAAAGGTAGTTAATAAGTATTAGAACGGAAACTCTGCGTTATAAATAAAACCTTGTTTTCAATCACGAAAATTGTATCAGAATTACTGATATCGCTTATTAGGTAGACACTGAAAATCAACAATAAAAAATTATATTTTTAATAGCGCATTAAGAGACTACAGAAAAATCACCTATAGCATTTTTCAAAAACTTTTTGTAAGCGCTACTGTTTACTTTTCTGTACGAAAACTCTCTTTAAGTAAAATACTGCCGTCTTCAGTTCGAGAAGTTCATTAGTTTACAGTGCCCCCGATTCACACTGTCACGCTCTATCTTATCCTTAATTTAAGTTAGTCCGTCATTTTTACCTTTTAAAGATTGAAAAGGGACAGGAGATGGCCATTCTAATATTAGAGCTGTCAAACATCGAATTTGAACCTTATGGCCGTGTCGATTGCACAATTTTAGAGAGCACTTAAAACATGCGACTTAAAAATCTCTTAAACTGACAGCTGTCCTTATTTTAGGTTGTCATTCGTTCAAATTAATATCATTCGTTCATCACCTCTCTTTCATTGGTCATAAAAACGAAAAGGATAGCTTGATTTTAAAATTAGAATTAGAGCATGTCATCCCGAATCGAGGCCAGTGTCCCCTGTGCTCTTACTAAGAAGTTGAGTAGGTATTTAAAAGTTTCCTTGTTGTTCCAGTTTGAGAATAATCTTTTATTCGCTTCCGGTTTTTTACAAGTCACTTTTTAGTGAAATAAAATTTATCGGTGTTGGATTTCCATTGCCGATGCAGCCTTCGAGTAGTGGTCGCTCGTATGTTTCCTAAACCTACCTACCTAGGAGCTATCTCCTAGGAAATATTAGGGAGGTAGGTAGGTAAATTAGGAAATACAACAAAAGTAAGTACCTGTGTTCTCTGTAACTTATTTGCGCCTCAAGGAGTGTTTGAAATGAAAGCAAAATGTCTGAAAAAAAAGACCTGATTGAATGGGGGATCTTCCGACAGCCAATTAAAAAAAAATGCTTATAAAACTTCGGTAGATGGCGTTGATGATTCATGGATCCGAAGAAATCCGGCGAGTCACCCAACGCCATAAAAGGATTTAAAAAAAATCCATAAAGTACACCTGGCAACCATCTATCGTCTTAATTTGAACTATTTATTTTCATTTTTTAAAGAGCTGTCAGAAAATCTCTCAATCAGAATTAAACGGCTATTTCCCGCGACAGTCCACTTCCTCGAACGGCCGTCCCGCGACGTTCATTTGTCTCAAACGGCCAGATATCTGAACACGGTCACATTTCATTTGTAAATCACGCAAACAAAGCCGCAGGCGACAGCAAATTATAATGGATTTCCTACAATTTTATTTATATTTAGGTAGCTTGTTTGATTGTATTAAAACTGAGCATCAAAGGATTCGTTCACTTCAAAGCGAGTCATTTAAATGGATTACTCAATTTTGATTAACTGTTACCGTAATTTTCAATTTCAATTTAAACAATATTGTGATGATTTCATTTTGTTTTGACATGATAATTTCTGTTTATTTTGAGCATAACATGAGCACAACATGTGAACGTAATGTCTTTTATAAACGATAAGTAGTAAGTAATTACATCTGCGTCATTGTCGTCTAGATATCCAAGACGTAATTCAAAATTAATGAAAATAGCTGAAATGTCTCCGCTAATCGGACGTGGAAAGTCCAAAATTTCATAAGCTTGACTTACTTCCTCACAGCATAAAATTCCATTGTGAATTTTCACACTAGTTTTGCCTAAATTGAATCCGCAACATTCACGTCACTTTGAGTAGCCAAGTAGCCACGTGTAAGCGACATTTAATTAAATTCTAAGCATAACCAGATCCACCGCGCATTTCGGATACTTTGCAAATTGGAACAAAGTTGCCATTGAAACTGAAGTTAATATCTAAACTTCTTTGGGGAAAGGAATTTCAATTTTATTCATTTGCTTACAATATACGCCTAGAAATTACCGGAATTATTTAAATTGTTCAACATACAATTCTCAAAGTGTAGGAAGGGAATCATCTTACAGAGCACGCTTAGGAAAAGTTTTAAAGTTTAAGTGTTTTAACCTTTCGCGCTTATTTCGGGCTCGAGCCTTTTCATGGGAACGAAGTATATATGCTGATGACTATAATTTGATTGATTGAGGTGAAAAAGCTACTGCCCACCCACAACCGTACACGTGGCCTAGTGTGCCGTTGCATGCAAAAAATATAAATTAATGTTGATCTAATATCAATAGAATATCATACAAAGCAGTGCGACACCGTATCCTCTTTACCGCTCACCGTATAAATGTGAATCGCCACCAATCTACCAATCTACTCTTATTTAATTAAATGATGGACATTAATAAATACAAGAAATAAATCAATTTGTAGACTTTTAATTTAATCATGTATTTAAAAACAGCTATCAGCTTTCAGGTTAGTAAAGAGAAATATGCAAGAAGTATATACACCACACTTCTTCCCTCCTAGCTGCTGCGGATCAAGGGTGCTGCCAAAAGTTGGTCGAGGTGTCTACGCCAGACACAACCGTTATCAGTGTGAAGCTCGTAGTGCAGACTGCCTAATCGTCTCGTGATAGTTCCAAACTGCCAGCGCTTAGAAGCATTACTGTAGTCACGAGCTTGCACCCGATCGCCTGAATTAAATTGCCTGAGGTTGGTCATCTGGTATCTAGAAGAAAAGGCGTTAGCGGTTAAACATAGTGCAAAACTGTGCGAATTTCTCTGCCAAACATGAGTTGGTAAGGTGACTGGCCAACAGAGTTTGGCATTCTTCGGAGACGAGTTTACACAATTAAAAGTTTCTCTTGTATGCTACCTCCTTCTTCCTCTAAGCTTCGAAAGGCTCTCTTGATTGTCTGCACAAAACGTTCTGCTTGACCATTGGTTGCAGGGTGGTAAGGACCGGAAGTCTTATGCAAAATCATACTGTCTCTGAGGAAACCCTCGAACTCCTCTGAAACAAACTGTCGACCGTTATCAGAGACCAAAACTTGAGGAAACCCAAAAGTGCAAAATAATTATTTAAGTTTTTGAATACACCAAGAGCTTGTGGTTGTTTTGGTGGGTATAATCTCCGTCCATTTCGAAAATGCATCCACAATAATGAAAAGCTGGTGCCCGAGAACAGGACCAGCAAAATCAATATGAAGTCGTTGCCATGAGCCATCAGGGTATTCCCAGTGGTGTGATGGTGCTTTCTCAGGTTCATTTTGTTGCATTCTGCATGTTCTGCATGACTTAACCTTATTTTCAATGTCATTATCAATTCCTTTCCCATAGACGAAACTGCGAGCTAGAAGCTTCTGCAGCATTACTGCAGGTTTTTTAATAACCTTTTTGGTATGATTCTTTTTTCTTTTGGCCGGTTTTTATGTCACATTTTCAAATTTCAAATTTTCTTGGTTTGACCTTTTTCTAAATTGTTTATTGTTTTCCCAGCTGTCGTCTATCATCAGATAGAAACGATTTTTTCCTTGAACTTGGTTGAATATTAGTAAATAAATATAAGTAAATGTTATAAATAACTTGGAATACAATAAATATTAGGACAGGCTCCTACTTTGGACTAGCCGGGTAAGTCTTGTGTTGTCTTCCTCCTGGTTTTTATCGACGCACTTTTCTCTTTCCTTGTCTTTGTTGGATGGCGATTATTTCTTTGTCAATCTTTACAGTGTATTTCCGGCCTCTGCGACACACACACGAGGGTCCTTCCGTGCCTTTCACGATCTCCCGCTGTGGTTCCGGACACCTGAGGCCACCAGGCATTGGACGTGCCTGGATCCCTGCGTTGTGTGCGTCCGCGCCCGTACCAGCTGAGTGCCGCAGACCCGCGCACCGGCGTCCCCCCTGGGATACTGCCCATCTCGCGGATTTTTATAGCCTGTTTTTGTATCAGTGTAATTTTGTATGCGGATTTTGCCAAATTCTGTCTAAATTCCTTTTTCTAAATTCTAGAAAGGCCCTTTAGGTTTCTCTGGCCCTCCCTTTTTTGGTTCCCGTTTGGCGATTACTCTCCGGGGTACTCCGCGGTTTTTTACACCTTCCTGCATCGATACACCACAACACAACACTAGTTCAGCGACACTATATCGACGGAGTCCCCTCAGGACCCGCTCTCGACTCATCTTTTTGATACTTTGGCAATTTCTTGGCCCTTTTTAAATTTCTATTACACCGTTCGGACAAATTCAACTAAATCTTTCTTTGTACACCTAAATTTCACGTTTCGCCTGTGGTTGTCAACCACAGGCTAGCTAGCTCCTTTTTTTAACGCTTCACTTCATCTTAACAATTCCAGGATGACCAAGGTGCAATTCATCTAGAACACGTTTGTGAAGAGATTTAGGAATAATGACTCGCATTCCTCTCAAAATACATCCATCGTGTAAAGTGAATTCGTTGTCATTATACCCTAACGATTTAAGCGATGCACCAGATTTTAATACTTGAAGAAGGGATTTATATTCGGAGTCGTTCTTAGTCTCAGTCGCTATTGTATCAGGATTAATATTAATAGTATGAATTTGCTGCAGTTGAAAATTGTAATCTTGGTAAATTTTGTTAGTTTTAGTGTTTTCCGTAGGAAACCTGGACAAATAGTCAGCATTGGAGTTATTAGCAGATGTTTTGTATTCTATAGTGTAGTCAAATCCTGACAAAAAGAGAGCGTAGTGAAAAAGTCTCATCGTGCTCATCGCTGGTAGAGTTTTATGTGGGTGGAAAATAGATGTAAGCGGTTTGTGATCCGTAACGAGTATAAACTTTCGGCCGTAGACATAGTGAAAAAACTTTTTCAAACCCCAGAATATTGCTGTAGCTTCTTTGTCAATCTGACTGTATTTCTTCTCAATGTCTGATAATGTTCTCGAAGCAAAAGTTATGGGTCTCTCTGATCCGTCGGCGAGTCTGTGTGAAAGTACCGCATCAAGTCCCAGTGATGAAGCATCGGTAGCTAATACTAAAGGTTTTATAGGATCAAAGTGTAACAATATTCTTTCGCTCAAAATTTCCTTCTTGATTTGAATGAAGGCTCGTTCGCATTCTGTAGACCAATAAAAACTTGAATCTTTCTTTAGTAAATTATTTAGAGGACTTAAGAGTGACGCTAGGTTAGGTATTATGTTGTAAAAGTTAGCCATTCCAAGAAAAGTTCTCAGTTCTGCGGTATTTACTGGGCGTTCTGTTTTGATAATAGAGTTAATCTTGTCTCTGTTTTTGTGAATTGTATGACCAAGATAATTGATGCAAATTTTGAAAAAGTGACACTTGTTTTGTTTACTCGAAGGTTACTCTCTTTTAGTTTATCTAGTACCTGCTTTAGCCTCTGTAATAGCTGAATCTTGCTGGTTCCTTGTACGATAATATCGTCAAAGAAACACTTAACTCCTTCAAGTCCTTGTAAGAGTTTATCCATAAACTTCTGCCATAAACTCGGTGCGACTTTTACTCCAAACATGAGTCTGTTTACCTTGTAAGTACCTTTGTGTGTGCTGATAGTTTGTAACATTGAGCTTTCTTCATCCATCACCATGTTGAGGTAAGCTTGCGTGATATCGAGAGTACAGAATAGTTTGCCGCCGTTCATCTCTGCAAAAATATCTTCTATCATAGGTATCGGGTACTGTTCGTCTTGAATTACTTTGTTCAGGGTGACCTTGTAATCAGCACAAAGTCGGATAGAGCCGTTGGGTTTGACAACTGGTACCATTGGGGTACCCCAATCAGAATGGTCAACTTTTGTAATGACACCTTGTTCGCAGAGTCGCTCTATCTCTTTATCCACTTTAGTTTTTAAGGCGTAAGGAATTCTTCTTGGTTTAGCCTGCTTTAAGGTTTAAGTGCCCTAGATAATTAGGTATTTTGCCAAGGTTGGGCTTGAAAACAGAGGTCTCATAAAGCTGTAAAAGTTGGTCTAAATCTAAATTTTCTGTAGATTTTACTATCTTTATGTCCGCTAGATTCAGTGTTTCGAGTTCTTTCATCCAGCTGCGTCCGAAGATACGGTCAACATTGTCATTAATAAGATACAGTTTCCCATGGAATACATTTCCTTGACATTTATCTTGAACGTATGTGACTCCTGCTGGTTTGATAACTTCTCCAGTGTACGTTCTAAGTTTGATGTCTGTCTTGAATAACCTCTTTTTAATATTAGGTCTTCTGTAGTCTCGCATTGGCATTGATGTTAGTGAAGCTCCAGTATCAAATTCCATCTTAAGAGTAGGATTTTCGATTTGTACGGGTATCATGTACTTTTCAGATGCTTCCCCAAAAATCACATTAATATCGTTCAAGTCATCGTTATCACTAATAGTTGGCTCTTCAAGTTGGTGTGTATTCGGTCTGGTCGTGTCAGGGCGGCGTTGCAGGCAAACACGGGCAAGGTGACCGACTTTATTGCATTTTCGGCAAGTAACGTTGATGGCGCTACAACTGTTAGATTCGTGACTAGATCCACAGCGAAAACATTTCCCTCTTAAGTCACTGAATGTTATTTGTCTTGGGCTTCGAATTTTCGATCGGTAAGAATTATTATTCATAGATACTTTGTTGATGTGGACGTTACTTATGCCTGGTTGTTCATTACTAATCATTGTTGCGTTTTCTGCCATACGCATTTCGATGGATGTTGCGATCTGTGTTAGTGATTTAAATGTACATATTGTTCGATCTTGTAAAATTTTTGTTCGTGCATCACTATCTTTTAATCCTCGTATGAATTGAAGGGACAAGAAGCTTTCTGATATATTTTTCTGGCAATGATGACATTTGAATTCACAGTTCGTGGTAAGTTTCTTCAATTCTGCGGCATACTGAGCTACCGTTTCATCTGATTTTTGAGTTCTCGTTATAAATTTGTGTTGCAGTGCCCATTTGCTAGGTTTTGGATCTAAATAGTCGTCAAGTGTTTCGATAATAATATCAAATGTCATATTCATTGGTTCCTCTGGGCAACGAGATCACAAAGTTTCTCATGGAGTTCTGGAGACAGGGTGGAAAGTAGAATATTGGTCTTCAGCTGACTATCGGTAATTTCATTCAATCTAAAGTACACTTCCAATCTTTTCTTGAAGTTACAAAATGTCTCTGAATCTTTTAGAGGTTGAAAATTAATTCTTGGTGTATTTTTCCGTTGTTCTTGTTGTTGTTCTTGATGTTGATGATGTTGTTGTTCTTGGTGTTGACGTTGATGTTGTTGTCGGTTTTCATTTTGTTTAGTTAAAAGTTGCAAAAAGTTCCTCGAATTCGTACCTATACCTCTTGTTCGATAGTATAGACAGCCTCGTCGTTAGCTTCTGCAGTTTGGTCTTCAATTTTCTCTTGTACTTCCCGCAGTAACTGAATCGTTTTTTTCAGCCCATCGAAACGGGTGGTAATGTCTTCGTCAGACATCGTTGCCCTCTGGCTGACGTAGTTGTCGAGTCGAGAAAGTGACCCACGAAGAGTACCTCTATACTTCTTACTACTTCTACTTTATCCATATTATGCAGCGTTTTTACGAAGTTTTCATGGGTTCTTTATCGTCGCCACTAATAAATACAAGAAATAAATCCATTTGTAGACTTTTCATTAAATCATGTATTTATAAAAACAGCTATCAAAAACAACAGGTTAGTAAAGAGAAATATGCAAGAAGTATATACACCACAGACATAAAATCAAGGATTGCTTATTTTAGACCTACATAAAATATTTAGTGCTTCAAAAGTGTACCGTTGTCATAAAAGTTTGAGTATCTTGAATGTATGCTTTAAACACTGGCCTTGATTCCTCTGAATATGGGGCAGTTAACTAGTTATGTATTCTTTCTTACTAGTCTTATAGAGCAGCAATTTACACTGGAGCTGAAAGCTAAGGGCTAAGCCATTGTATAGTCAACCTTAATCGGTTGCTATTCAAATCTGGAACGCACTAGCAACGAAGCCTTGTCATGTCATGTCATGCCATGTGTAGGAGCTTAGTCTGCCTGGAATTGTAGTATTAAAGTACCCACACAGTTACCTTTTAGGTATAACATAGGGAAGAAAATAGTTGACAATAAATCCTAAAAGTGTTTAAAACAGTTGATTTTATCTATAGGTATAAGATTTTCTGCTCTGGGTAAAAGATGCGTTTTATAAAAAATGGTTTTGTCAAATAACTTTGAATATGGCCTTTAGAAAAAAAAAACCGTAATTAAAAAAGAGTAAAAATGTGTATATTTCTTTAAGGGTATTATAACTTTTATTTATTTATTTAGGTAGATAAAATGTGTTTAATTGAGCACTTTTGTGTACAGATTTGTCACTGCACCACAGAATTAATTACACTGCACGTCACTTATTTCTTACAAACTTTTAAAAGAAAATAATTGGAGTTACGTAACATGTTAAACATACGCTCTTGTTGAATTGCAACAATATAATAATATCTCACTTATCCTCTAATTAAGTCAAGAAAAGTTCAAGAAAAGTACAAACAGTTTTTTTATTTCTCTTCAATTGATTGCATGAACGATTTCTATATGAACTGAACCATAGATAAATAAGATCACTGAACGAACATATTGATTAATTTCTATAAAACCTGCAAATTTAATTTTCAGTTATAAAATTTTGCTCTATTTACGACACTGACTATCAACATAAGAGTATGCTAAAGAAACACAAATGTTACATCACATCTTTCTCCACCAGAGAACAGTTTGTGCTCGTTGGAGGGATTGTGTTGATATGACTGTGTTTGTACTCAAAGCAGAAATACACAATATCTAAAGCTATAAGCATAAGCATACACTTTGTGACGGCGAAGCGAGACCGAGCAAATATTATTGCAGTAACACGTTGAAACATAGTAAATAGTGTATGCCTTTATATACCTATACTATAATATAAGGTGTAAATCAATAAGCTGACACAATTTTGAAGGATCAACATACCCATGAAACTGAACAACTTTCCCTAAGAAACATGAGCTGTCGGACGACAAAAAATATGCATCTTCTATAGTAAATCGATTAGCTGGCCGCGCGGTGTTGTATGAAAGGGACAACATTTTTTGTCACAACACAGTGGAACAACGTTTGACAGCCCATGTTTCTTGGGGAAAGTTGTTCAGTTTCATTGGTAGGATATATCTTAGTGTCTGTGCTGTACTCTTATAATATTATTTTCTAAAATGTTACTATCTTTTCTACTTTTTACTATGGATAATGGCTTTAAATAGAGTTAAGTTTTAAGCCGTGAAAAGGTAAGGGAGCTTAAGTACTCTCGTAACAATGTAATTAGCAAAAATGTATTTTGCTACGAAAGGAAACATATATCCGCTTCGTTAATTGAACTCAATGCCCTATGTTGTTTGTTTCTGTATGAAGATATATTATTTAAAATAATACTAATATTTTACTTTTATTCCGCCCAGCCCGAGTAGTAAATAAATAGGCTTCAAATAAAGGCGCTAAACCTTCAAAAGAACGCAAACAAATTGTACAAAACTTGTTTATCTCATAAAATATGTAACTCTCCACTTTATGGTTTACTGCAGTAGGTTAAGTAAGCTGCCTACCGTGAAAAAATAATAAGTAAACGTGACGAAATGCTGGCTTCTATGCTGAATAATCTTGTAGGCACGAGAACAGAACAACAGGAAAAGTCTAATTTTACCCTTTTCTACCGCTCCTTACATAACAAGGCCCACTGTGACCCGATCACGTAACTAAAATTTGCTCGAGTCTCTGTATGGGGGGATAATAATAATAGTAATTTTATTATATACTTACTAGCGGTCCGCCCGCGGCTACGCTCGCGTTATGTAAGATTTTCCCGTGGGAATAAGACTTTTTCCTGTTAAAAGTATCCTGTGTCCTATCTTAGTTACAAACTATCTTCATTCCAAATTTCATCCAAATCCGTTCAGTAGTTTCTGCGTGAAAGAGTAACAAACATCCATCCATTCATACAAACTTTCTTGTTTATAATATTAGTAAGGGTTTTTTAAAACATGAGTAAGGCGTTTATTGTTGAGAGGATATCATTATTATTATGAAAAAAATGATTCAATAAATTTATTATTATATCCTCCCAACAATAAACGCCTTAGTCATGTTTAAAAAATATTCGTAAAAGGTGATTTTTATTCAGAAGGAGTATTTACAAATTATAATAAGGGTTTCTAAATTGAAGAAGAAAATACCTATAATATGAAGGTTTGTATGTTAATATGTTCGTTACTTAATCACGCAAAAATAGCTAAACAGATTTGGATGAAATTTGGGACAAAGGTAGTTTTATAGGAAAAAAATCTTATACTACAAGAGCGTAACCGCGGGCGAAAAACTAGTACTAAATAATTCACGGTACTTATTAAAAAACAACAGTAAACAGTTTGTTTGTTTTTTTGTTTGTCTGTTTGTTTTCAGTTTGTTTAACAGTTTGTTATTGGTTCGTTCATCAAATCATCAGCGCAGCTTTGCTGGATACAGTGATAAAAATATTCACAGTACCTATTGCATATGTATGTCCTGTCCGATACACTAGATGACTGTGAGAGCTCGATGTAGTTTTATCGCGACTGTAAATTCGATAACTGCCGTAACAATGGAATATATGACACCGCTAGGGTAGAGAGGTGGTAGTTTTTATGAAATAGTTTTTTTCTGGTAGTTCTCTTTGTTTAGTTTAGCTGGCGAAACCTTGGTCTAGGCTCGAGTGATTATTGGGTAAGCTATTTCCATCTTGGTCCACGTCGTTACTTTCCATCGGATGGTCAAACACAAACTCATAGTTTATAAAAAAAATGTAAACTAGACTTTTGTTTTTTTTTTGTTACCACGTACTGAATAAAACAAAATCGAATTTATTTTGCGAAAACGATTATGGCGTGCCTTGCGTGTCGTGATGTCATATTGTGCATCTTGCCTTGATAGTTCATGCTAAATTATAAACTTTACACGACATGATGTACCTATATATAAGTATGATAAAAAACATTAGTCTATTAACCAATTTTTATCATCATCAATAACTCATATACGTCCCCACCGAGGGTCTCGAGCTTACCCTGAAGTTGGACTATATAGGCTTTAGTCGACCACGCAAGCCCAGTTATGGTTTCTCGACTTCACACACAACCTTTTCGAACTTCTTCACAGATGTGTTCCATGTGATGTTTTCCTTCACCGTGAGAGCGTTGAATAAACGTAATATGAATAAAAATATTAAAACATATTGGTACGTAGCGTAGTTGGGATCGAACCCGCGTCTCCCGGACGGACGCTCTTATACCAACTGATTTTTATGCTGTTGGCTGTTATTTAATTAGTTTAAAATTTATCTTTCTATTATGTTTGTAGTTGCATTTGTCTGGCCCTAACCATCGTATACTATGTCATGTGCAGCAATTTACACAAAACATTCATTGTGGCGTCACAGCGGTAGTTAATGGAACGGCCAGTGTCCGAGCAGCAATGTGACCGTATCTAAATAGATTATCACAGTTTCAGAAATAATTGAAATGAGTACCTTTAATAACGTCGGATATAATCTCAGAATTTATTAATATACTAGCGGTATCCGGCATGCAGATGTTGTCCTGCCATTTTTCCTACCTCTACCCTACCCCACACCTACCCTACACCTACCTTACACCTACCCCACACCTACCCTACACCTACCCTTGACCATTTTGTATTGGAAAACTTAATTGTCGTTATCTTTTTTCTGTTACTTATTATTTATGTTGCTCACCGTTTTAAAAAAATAATAACCCCCACTTCACGTGTTCCAGAGGAACCACAAAACTTTTTTTTTTAAGATTTTATTCTTCAGCTTTATTGGCATGATTGATATGTATATCCATGCCAAATTACAGCCTTCTAGTATAAGAGTCTCTGAGCTAATCCGCGGACGGACAGACAGTTAGACGGACATGGCGAAACCATAAGGGTTCCTTTTTGACTAGGGCACCCTAAAAAGACGTTATGTCAAGTTGCTAAACTATACCTACCTATAGATACGTAATGATATTATAACTACTATTTTCCTTATCATTAAATAATAAATACTTGTAGCAGTCATAAACTATAAAACTATTTACATAAATGTGTATTATCATAAGCAATAAAGCAGAAAACTTATTGTCATACGCTAAAACCACGTTACAGAGCTTTAGCGGCTTTTTAGTGTAGTACAACATTCATTACAACGCAACAAAGCCGTTACTGCCTTTTAACGTATGATAAATATAAAATATTGACTTGACAATATTTAATTAAAGCTACTAAAATACAATATTACAGGAAGCTCACAACTAATTTAGAAGCACTGAAGTGCATGTTTTCAGTAAGGAAGGATATATCCACTATAGTGGGCAGATTGCAGTCTGCAGATAAGATTTAATTAATAGACCGAGCGGCAGGATGTCTCGTCTAGTTCACAATGTAGTAAGACACACTTAAGTTTACACTTTGCTTCCTTAATTAATCATTATTCTTTGCCTTTAAAATAATACTTTGAATATAATCTTGAATCAGATTCGTTTGCAGAATTAAAATGTAATTCTGAATTTTGTATAAGAAATTTAATAATACTTGTATACGTCGTTTTTTGTTTTAATTTAATTTTCGTGAATACCTCATGTTTAATGATTTTATTAAATGATATTAGAAGTAAATACATACCTATCTTTAATAATGGGACTGAACTATGAAAGTAGCACAATGTCTTTTCATAAGGTTTATTATTATAATAACACATAGGAATATGTCATTTGAGAAGTTTGAACATCCTCGCTGGTCCCTACTTATCATTCGAGTCAGAGCGCGAAAGTCTCATCCCTAAACTTTTCCACCCTCAAACAGCCCTAATTTTTACTAAAAGAGGGTATTTCGTAAATTACGTCATCTGTTCACTTTCAAATTTAAATAATATATATATAATATTAGAAAAAAAAAATGTATTTGTGAATGTATTTTTTTTTTGTTTGGGATAGAGCCCTAAAAGATGTGCCGAAACGCGTCTCATTGTCGAAAGAACTTTTCATCGTAGAAATGAGTTCTAAGTGAAAATGTGTCTTGCCAATGAATCAACCTACGTGATCTCCTGAAAGTCAGCCAAGTGACAAAGGTCAGGTTGGCGACAGAGTGTCTAGCCAAGGTTTAGCCACAATATGACATGTTCTGTTTAAAAATCTGAATATATAATAAGTTGTAGTAAAACTGACTATGTACTTTAGTGAAAAATGCAATAATACGAGCATTTTTATCGTTATAATTTTAAAACTAATAAATACATTTACTTGGCTTGACTTTATTAAAACGTAGGCAACAATCGTAGCTTGCAGTGCTACGTCCGTCACGAAATCAGTTTCTGCGCTCTACGGCGTAGATGTCGTATACCTTTGCTCTCTTAAACATTTTTCGTAAAAGTTTTATAATTGTATAAATGTCACTGATTGTGAACTTTGTTAGTTTATAATCTGTCGCACGATATTATAAACTGACAACAAAATGGTTAACTGCAACCAACCATTTTCAATTGTATTATTTCTGTTAGTTCACAATCTATCTATTTGCGAGAAATAAACTATATTATTATGGGGAAACTTCTTCAGTTCACCTTATTATTATTATTATCAATATCAAATTGAGAAAAAACCTGCCGAGTTCATAATCTGTCCGGTGTTATCACACGTAAAATTGTAAACCGTCCCTCCGATCATTTGCAATTCTACCATGTGACATTGATAGTTAAATTGTGAATGGTTGGTTGCAGTTTTAAAAATTTCGTCAGCTTATAATATAACGAGACAGATTATAAACTAACGTTGTTCACATCCATACGGTGGTATAATTACAGATCACGTTACTCATTAATTGTGTGAAACAAAACAACTTTATTAAAATAAATGATGTGTATTAAACATACTGTAACATACGTTGTATCCGACTGATGTTATCATCAGTGTTCGTTCACATTGTGTGACAAAAGACTGTCATTTTAACTCTTTACTTACTTGTTTACATAGCTAACAGCGTGTGATAAAAATAGATACACTCGGTAGGTGAAGTGGAACAAGTGAGGCAAAGAGGATTACGCTTGAGAATATACTCATATTGAATGTAGAAAGGTATTAGTTTTCAGTTCCATACGAAACACTTATTTTATCACATTCAAGGTTTTTAAAACGCTTGCAACTTCTTAGTAATTAATTTTTCACGTTCAAGGCTGTAAACGCTTGCCACTACTTAAGTCAATTAAAATACCAATTTCAACTCTTTGTGACATGACATGATGGTATGCATCTAAATATAAGTTCCACGTCATTAGCAGGCTTGGTGTAGCTGGTTGCTAAGCCGACACAGGGTCAACTTTTTAGGGCAGGGCGTCTTAAATTAATGAGCCACGCAAACATCGCCGTAACATGAAACATTGTCAGGTGAATGCACGGCCTTGGGCACTCGGTCTATAGATACCTAGATAATGCCTAAAACTAACTTATGGTTCACGAAAAAATATTTGCTGACATTTTTTTGAAAGCTTCAGTTTAATAACGTCTATAAAATAAGTCAAGACGGGTGTGTCTCTTTGTATTTTGAACAGATTGTAATGGTATATAGTATAAGGAGGTACATTTAATATTCCCTTTTCTTTTTTCAGGTACGTTTAAAGCACTTTTATTGAAGCAGTATCTTCCAAGAAGCTGAAAGGTAAAAGCACTCATATAGTTAAAAGGCCTTTATTGAATGAAACAGCCTGATCGAATACGTGACCGCACTTTCACCGTCATAAAGAATTATTTAGTTTTGCTAAAAAGGAAAGTATGTAGGTTATATGTAGTATACCTTATAGTAGAGCGTAGTGTTGTCGAAAAATCGATAGTTTTACAATCGATAGTTGAACGCCAAAAACATGTACCCAATCGAAGGGCCTATCGTTACTATCGATAGTTCTTTTAGTGCAATACTATTGATAAGCAGCAACACTATCGATAGTATCGATTGTTGAAAACATGGGTAGTGACGTCAAACACGCATTGTTGCGATGTAAGAATAAGTTGTAGTCAAACACTAGTCACGAATCGAATCGAAGGTTCAAACAAAGCAAAATTGATATGCTGAGAACGTCTCAAGTTTGAAGGACGAACGATGTTAGGAGAAGCAACTTGTAACAGAGTTCGCACCAGTTAGCAAACGAGGAAATATTGTTAATTGGATCTCGCAGCCTAGTTCTCTATTATCCGATTATTGCTTAAATATATTGAGAACTTGATAATTGAAAATTGTAAGCGACTGAAAGGGAAGTTAAAAATTACTCTTTATTCAAGTGAAAATTTTGAATCATCGAATACAAAATTAAATTAAATCAGCCAAGCACGTGTCGGGTCGGGCCACGCAAAGTGTAGGGTTCCGTAGTTGTCCAATACTACTTAGGTTTTAAGCTGTCAGTCTACATTGATCAAAACTTTTGTTACCAAACTTACTTATACGAGAACATTTTATAAGTTGGTGTATTATTCGATAACCTGTGAAGCCTACTTGATGTTGATAATTTTACGTTCATCATAATAATATACACTACTATCATAAATTTTTTCACATACCCAAATACAATGGTTTCGCTGGCAAAAGGGGGGGGGGGAACAAAAATAATTACTTTAAAACTAAATACTTCTGAAACGTACACTAGAATAAAAAAAAAATTTTAGCAAACCCTCATTATTTAAAACCTATCTAACGATACATCACACTATAAGGTAATCGTGGTATTTTTTTAGATTTTTATTCTTCAGCTTTATCGGCATGATTAATATGTGTATCCTGCCAAATAACAGCCTTCTAGTACAAAGAGTCTCTGAGCTAAGCCGCGGACAGACAGACAGATAGATAGATGACCATGGCGAAACTATTAGGGTTCCTTTTTGACTACGGAACCCGATACGTCATCCACATAAGATTCGAAAAAAAATTCAAAACAAAATCTAACAGATTATAAAAATCTTAAAAATATTACTTACTAAAAACACCATTTGTCCTTTGCACAGCCTCATATATTATCCACATTATCGTCGAGAATGTTTACAATATTTTATATTACCCTTATAGGTACTGTTCTAAAAGCATTTTTCGCCAGGCGAGCCCTTGACACTGCTGTAAATCATTTTAATTTATCGCGGCTCGCGAAGCGCCTTCTATTCCAGTGTTTAGTATAAATTTGAGCAGATTACATTTTATGATAGAGCTTATTACAAAATATGATTCTAGCTTATTTGCAACTACGTTCCCTAAGGGAATTATTTACGTAGAAAGCCTCAGAGTGCTCGTAAATTTTGAACCTTTGCTAGAACTAAGTAGTTTGCTTACCTTCTAAACTTCTAGTACACCCTTCAGGCTTAAGGGGTACGAGCCTTCTGCTCCCCCGCAAGTCCGCGCCCTCTATATTACCACTCTGGTATAAATAGTGATTAGGTCCGTCAAAAAAAAACCTTTCAGGCGTATAATAGGAAATAGAAGGAACTTTACACTTAAAAGAAAAACTAACCTAAAACTGTAAACAACTTTCAAATACCTACATTATCACTTTTTATTATATTTAATATATTTTTATCCTCACGCTAAACTTGTTTCTTTAGGTATATGTATTTAAAAATAATATTTATTTACATAATTAAACATAAAGTTAGTTAATCAATCTATTAGTAAGTATATAATTTAAAACAAAGTCGGGTTTGTTCGAACACTTTTAAGTCGAGAACGGCTGGACCGATTTTCATAGTTTTTGATTTGTTGTATTTTTCTCCATCCCGAATAGCAGAATAACTATTAAAAACATTGGAAAATTGACGAAAAAATATAATAAAAGAAAAAAAAAACATTTTCCCATACAAAATGTACATAGGTTTCGTAACTGTCAAACATTTTGTAGGTGTAGGATTGGTGTAGTGTAGGTGTAGGGTAGAATCTACCCTACATCTGATGAAGAGTAGATTTTGGGTAGGTGTAGAGTAGGGTAGAGGTGAAAAATGGCAGGACAACCTCTACCGGGTCAGCTAGTAATAAAATACAATGCGATAAATTAAATACTTTAGTATTCCAGGCGAGATCAGTCATGACACTTTTGGTACCTAGTGCCAAGCGGTAGTGCCTAGCTAGGGGAAGAAAGGGGAAATACAACGTGTAATGTTTATCGTCGAAATCTTTATTAAAGAAGCAGCAACAGATCCGATGCATTGTTCACTATAGGACTGCGTGTCTTCTTGCTAGCTGTTTACTAGACTAAATTAAATAGCGACCAGCCATTGAACTGCATCCAGACGACCGACCATTTTTATTTAACTCCTAGTCTCGTCTGTTACGCGCTTCTTGTTCGCTGTAATTGAATTCCCTTGAATTTGTATCTATTTTCAGGAAAGAAGTTAGATGAGTACCTATTGTAGGCAAGTATGCTCTATGAAACTTTTATTCCGCTTTTGAAAAATAAAAGTTAAATTAAAAAACGAAACTTCAAACATGTTTTTGTAGCCATCTTTATCATCCAACGCATTTTTTTTTCCGTCGTCATCAACAGCTCTAATTCATCCCCACCAAGGGGCTCAAACCTACCCTGAATTAGGGTAATTAGGCCTTAGTTGACCACGCTGCTGGCCCATTGCGGGTTGGTCATCTGCACACACAACTTTTCAATTTCTTCGCAGGAGAGTGCAGGTTTTATCACGATATTTGCGTTCACCATCGTAAGAGCATCAAATAAACATGCATACATGAAACACATTGGTACGTGGTGAGGATCGAACCCGCGTCTCCCGGATGGAAGACAGCGGCCCTAGCCACTAGACCACCAACGCTCTTCTAACGATTTTTTCGTCACACTTGTATTATTTGTTGGTTTTTTTAATCGTTTTTTTGTTAAGAAAATATAAACAAACGAAAAATTCTAAATAGTATAATGAAACAAAGTTTTAATGCACGGACATCAAACAACTTTTATCATAGAAGATTATGAATTAAGATTTATGATATTACGTACTTGGACCATCTGAACGGTTCTTTCTCGCATTTTTGTGATAGTTGATTTCTCTCGCCATTATTCACGAAGACCTATTGTCCTGCTTTTGTCCTGGTTCGTCGAAATGTTTATTATACTGGTATTTTTTAAGATTGTTATCCAGAATTTTGTTGTAAAGGCAAAATTATTATAGAATTTCTGAAGATTAAAATATTCTTCGTTTAGGTATCTTTTTAACAAGAATATTCTGACTTAGATATGTTTCAGAGGAATTGCTTTTAAACGAAGCTGCTGTGATTTATTTTTTTCGCTCGCAGACGCAGATTTTCACTTAAATCTCAGCTGGGCCGATAAACGAATATTTATGCAAATCCAAAGGCTCCCAACGGCTGCATAATGTGCTGCCTACTTCACGCCAGTCGCGTGCTGCTCCCTTAACAAGTATCTATTAGAGAATCACTGAATGCAGGATTATTTGCATGGTATCGTTTTCTTTTTACTCGTCATCATTGCGCCAGTTTTACTACAGAAGAAGTGTTTAAACCTGTCCAAAATTAGGTTGATTGTTCAATAGAACCACCAATTTACAACATAACAATCAAACTCGAGTATTTTCAACTACAACATGTCCTTCACGAAGGTTTTAGCAGAGCAGTGTTTAAATTAAACTATTACAAAATGGAAGCTGAAATTTAATTTGAATATTATAAATATGTCATACGATTATTACCATCAATTTTTCAAAGAAAGAAACTGATTCCTGGTCGAATTTCGACGCGGATCAAACCCGACCGAATAAAACTAAAACGAACTGACACAAAATCAAAAGTGGGATAAAGAACAATATTCTTAAATTGAATTCTACGTGATCAGAAAGTTGAAGCAATTTATATTCTTTCTCTTCTTCTTTTATATTGTTGAAAAGGTTTAGATATAAGATAAGAAGAGATAACCTGATATTGTTTTCCCTGCTGACATGTAGAACACATGTTACGTTTAATACTTACACATATTTGTAGAGTGTGTATGAATGAGTTCTAATTTTCATCTCACACGTTAAATCCGACTTAATAAGGGGCGAAAATGCTTTGCTTACAGCCGCGGAAGTGAATTAATGTTTCTCACAATAGTAATTTTATTTTCAAGCTGTTACCATCAACGGATATTATTGTAATGTACGGTAGGCAGCTCATCAAGCTATACACTGGGGTATCTTGATAACAACTAGTTTGCAACAAAAATGTATAGTTTAATGAGCTGTCTACCGTATACTTAGCTAAATGACGCAAAACCTCTCAGGTGGAAGCTCAGCCCATGAGTCGTAAACATTTTTTGTTCCAGAAGATCCATAAAATCTCTTTTTTTTTGCTTTATACCCTACGCCCTATATAATAAATTTCATCGAAATCGTTGCAGCCGTTTCCTAGATTCTATACTAGCTGTCCGCCCGCGGCTACGCTTGCGTTATGTAAGATTTTCCTGTGGAAACAAGACTTTTCCCATAAAAAGTATCCTATGTGTTAATCCAGGGTACAAACTACCTCCATTTCAAATTTCATCCAAATCCGTACAGTAGTTAAGGCGTGAAAGCGGAACAAACATCCAAATATATTTTCACATTTATTATTTTTTATATATAACATAATAACAAGAATTGCTCGTTCCATACGGAGAATATTATAGTGTTTTGGTACTATTCAATCTATTTAATTTACACTGTAGAATATGATTTTCAAAGAGAATACCTCATGGAATGATTTTCCAAGAAAAGAAAGAGGCCTCAAGCGCGTTGAAATGTGGGTATTTTTCATTTCACTTTGATAAAAATGAGCACGGTTATAGGCGCATATGAATAGCTATTACGGGGCCTAACAAAAGGTACAATATCACTTAAGCCCACACTACACAAGTTCGGGCTCAGGTTCGCACGGTCGATATCCGCACTTCAATACATTATCCTCGACGGCCCCAAACACCACACAAACTACTATTATGTCAAGCTTAGGCCCTCCATCGAGATATCCGATCCCAATCTCGAAGCTCGAGTGCGTGCCTAGGGTTGCAACGTTATAAATATCAATCCACCGAAAACAAAAAACAAAAAAAAAACAATCAGATGTTATCAATTCATTCACTAACTATCAATATATCGATCGTAATTGACTGCCTATATTGGTGTAGTGTTGATATAGTTATCGATATTAATAAACTCATCTTCATTCCCTACTGCGGTTCCTAAAGCCGTCTTTGCAAATTCTACTGTGTGAAACTTTCCATTTCGAATTCGATGTTCTCATGCAACAATCAACTTTATGTATTTTGTGAACCAAAGTAAAGAAAGATTACTTCATAAATCTGTTTTAAAGTACATTTATTTGCTTTTATTTTTCAGAACGAAAGCTAATTTTAAAATTGTTTCAGTGTCATAATAAGACAAAGTAATACACAAGATAGGTTTTGTTTTAGCATTTCAGGATTGTTGCGCGATTTTTGTTGACGACGTCCTTTATTCACTTTTTCTGGTGCGGGATAAGCTCGGAAACTTAGCAGGAGAGCGCTACCGGTACATAATTTCTATTATTCTGTCCGTTGTTAAGGAATTCGTAAACCAACCCAATGTCAAAGCAACCTTCAAGCAATAACACAAAGAAAAATGGAAAGTTATGTATTCAACACAAAGATATAGAAGACTAGCTACCCACGGCTACTCTCACATGAAGTAAGATTTTTCCCGTGGGAATAAGCCTTTTCCCGTAATAATCCTACGTGTTTATCCAGGGTATATACTTTATTCTCAATTTCATCCAAATTCGTTCAGTAGTTTAGGCCTGAAAACGGAACAAACAACCAAATATCTAAAAATACTTTTACATTTTAGTACATAGTACGTATGAATTATTTTTCCCAGAGAAGTAGACAGCAAAAATAAGGGCGTGTTTGTGACAAGTAATAATATAAGCGTTGGGCGAAGAAATATTTGTACAAAAATGTGTGTATGTTGTTTATTTTGTCGTCAGCAGTGTTTTATATACAGTTATAGAAAGATATAAGGTATATAGAATGATTTTATTCAGTAACGTTGTATACAGCTTTATAATAGTCACTAATATATTATAGTAATAGACTATCCACCCGTCTAAGATCGATATCATTGAAGTTTCTGGTGCTTCTTCATGATATTTGGAGGCTCTCGTGGTCTTATAAAGATGAGTCTTAGAGATTTCAATCTCATCCCGCTGCAGCAGTTTTTATAAAGCATCATAAATTTTGATGGGCGGATAGTCTATAAGTAATGTACTGTCCATAAAGGTGTACGTATATTTCCTATAATTATTTTTTATCATAAGGTTTATTTTTCAACTATATTTAAAAAATACTTTAATCAAACAATCTTTCTATTAATTTGACATACGGGTCTGACTTACAATTTGGAAATTAAAACACAGTGATATTACATTCAATTATTTCAATATGGTGTGCGCTTTAAGAAACATTTTTTCTAACTTATACCTAAACCCGTTTAATCATTCCATTACCCTGATCGAGTATTAGACAAATATAGTATCAGAAAACCCTAAATATTAGAAATCAAATGATCAGAAACCACTATAACTGGAAAAGGAATCAATTATCTTTTCTATTTTCGTTTAAAATAATATGTCTTCGTCTGCTAAATTAAATTTGTTTCATATCTATAGTTCCTCTAAAGATGTTGATATTATATTTTTTCAATTACTAGTTGCTAGGTTTCAAACAAGAGTGTTATAATTATATTTATACTGCGCCAAACTTGTGCGAAGTGTTTCGATCTGCCAAAGTATCCTCCATTTATCTTCGTACAACGTAATATTACAAGTTCTAAATGATAAAAGTAATCTTTTAGCCATATACATTTTTATGAACAAAATATGATCTTATATAAAAATGTTTTACTTCCACAATAAGTAGAACTAGATATAGAAAAACTATACGTGATTTATAGTGTTTTTTCCTATCTATGTATAAGTATATACCATTGTATTTACCAATATCAATGTATACAAAGAGGTAACATAGCGGACGCGGACTTTATACAGAGTGATATTTGTACAGGTGGAAGGACCTGAGGAAGGTCGCTGGTGGTGGCTGGATGAGGAAAGCAGGTGATCGTGCGCTTTGGCGTGCCCTTGGGGAGGCAGCAGTCTAGCAGCAGTGGACTGCATTGATTGATTGATATTTGTAACACTCTGTATACCGTGAAGCGGAAACAACTTTCCTCAAAAAACATAATTATCAGATAAAAAATAACATTTCCCATAATAAATAGTTTTTTTTTAATGGAAAAGCATTTTTTTGTCGTCTGCCAGCTTTTGTTCCTTGGGTAAAGTCGATTAGTTTGATAGACTAAACTCCCCCCTTTCCCATACGTGTATTATTATAACACTCTTTAGCTTTTTATACTAACACCACCACGCCTCAAGAAGAATACCTAAGGGCTACACATACAAATGAGTACCTATTTCCTTTCCAAGAACAGTTCTGTATTCGTTGAGGCTTTCTCATAAGCTCGCAATCAACCGCGCACGTGAGCGTGACGTGTTGTTTGCTATCCGTCACTCGAGAGCGATGGTGTGCAAGCAGCCTTATTCAAGACTAATGTTTATATATTTCTCTCTCTAGGAATAGACATACTTAAGCTAATTTACTCCACTTCTATTTTATTCATACTATTAAAATATTTGGTAATTGTAATTATATTTAAAACTAGCAAGTCTGCCCGCGATTTTGCTTGCATGGCACAAAAATGAAAAATAAGATAAAGCACTTAGATCTCTAACAATACAACTGTGAAAATCGAAAACAGCTGCGTGATGCGCGTACAATCATACAGACAGACAAACAAATCGTCTAAAATAATTGTTTTGTCTTCTATTCTCTTATGATGACCCCTCGTATTTTGTTTTTCTTAATTTTATTATATGGATAGACATCAGCCAGTTAGTTAGTAAAGATAATTTCCGTAATTTATAAAGCAAAGCTTATGTTCCACAACTTTTTAAAATTCGCTAACATGTTGTACTATATTTATCGGTATTTCAAATTTTTGTTTATAAAAGATTGGCCAAGCGTACCACCAGCAAATTGAAGGATGTGAAAACTATCCATTTTATTTTACGAATAATATTTTTGCTGTGGTGGAAGCAATCCAATACCAATAATCACTACAATCACTACAATCAATCATACAATCATTATTGCACCGCCGCCAATAGGCCGTCATTTGCACTTTTGTTATCTGTAACTACAAATAACCACAATTTATTAAACTAATCAGTTCTAAAAATACTGCAAGACCTATGAAACAATTCTCTCTACCTGATTTTTGATAATAGGGGATCAGACTGTTCCTAAATTTACCATATTTTATGAATTATTTTTAAAATACAGATTAGTAGCAGACGATTCGCGAAGAAGAAAACAGAGTTGGTTGACAAACGAATTTACAGTGATTTTTTAAAGTTTTAATGTCTGTCTCTTTCAAAAACGATTTTTTGTATGAAGATTATATGGCGTTACTAACAAATGACGTCACAAGTGGGTATGTGCCTCTCTGTCTAATCTTGAACTTCAAACCTTTATAACTCGGTCAATTTTAAAGATAGAGCAAAAATTATTTTAGTGTTCGATAGCAGAAACTAAAAAGTTTGGATATATAAAATAAAAATAAAAAGTAGTCCGAGCCCCTATTATATAATTTACTGATGGTAAATGGTACATAGTGTTTAAGGTTTAAAAGATATAGAAACCGCATGTGGTTCATTAATGTATCCTTGGAAGAAGACGGATCCTGTACTCCGGTAAAAGAAGCTTTTACCTGCTTACCTGATACTGAAACAACTGAAAACTCCAATACGATTCTGTCAATAAATCATCGTGAAAGGTATTACTTTCCACCGCTTTAGCAGAGGTGCGTCAGTAAATACCTACGCTCTTTAAAGGGTTCGAACGACGATTCAAATAGAAATATTCCTATTGAAGATAGTCTTAACAATCTCAGTGTACATTATAAAATTAACCTAACATACTATTAGTCGTACGATTTCAAGAGAGATCTTACAAAAAAGAGTTCTTTTTTTACCCGTATATTCAGAAAAAAAACTTTATCAAAAACCTTGAAACATACACGAGAAACAGTTACTGTATTTAAAAAGAAAATTAAAACTACTAACGTAGCATTCTGTCTTTTCTACAAGAAGAGCACAATATGGTTCTTTAATTAACTTTCTACATGAAGAACATCTAAAATGCTGTTAGAAATTTAAGAGACGTGTCTTGATCGTGTCTGAATGAAACTTGCAACAAATTAAAAACTGGGAACCATTTTCTAAAAAACAGTTCTCTACTCCTGCCTTCAGTCAGGTACCGAAGTCCTTGGTCTAATTAGTATTTCTGAGATATCGTTAAGGAATTTTACGCTTTGAACTGCTTTTAAACTAACTGAAAATGCTGAAGACTTTACTGTAAGTTTTGATGGAGTTTAAAACTGCAATAGAGATATTTCTCTTTATAGACAGGCACTCAGATATTTTGTTACTTCATTGCACACAACACATGGAATACACAAAAATGTATAGTGTATAGATGCGCGGCAATGTTGCTACGGTAATAATTTCTTCCAACCTTAACGATTGTGGTCCACAATTTGTGGATAACATCAACAAAATATACTATTAGGGTACACCCGAAGAATACGAGCCGTGTCTAAACCCTATTCTTGAAGTTCCTTCTGGGTAAAATATTATCAAAATATACAAATAAGATAAACAAGCGCATAATATAATAATCATTGTCTTCCAAACCGATGATGTTTTAGCGCTGTAAACAAAATTAAGTTAATATTTTTGTATTTGGTACGAGTTCAGCAGTGGACTGTAACGGGCCGTTGATTTGATTTGATAATATAATAATCATTGTCTTCCAAACCGATGATGTTTTAGCGCTGTAAACAAAATAAAGTTGATATTTTTGTATTTGGTACGAGTTCAGCAGTGGACTGTAACGGGCCGTTGATTTGATTTGATAATATAATAATCATTGTCTTCCAAATCGATGATGTTTTAGCGCTGTAAACAAAATAAAGTTGATATTTTTGTATTTGGTACGAGTTCAGCAGTGGACTGTAACGGGCCGTTGATTTGATTTGATAATATAATAATCATTGTCTTCCAAACCGATGATGTTTTAGCGCTGTAAACAAAATAAAGTTGATATTTTTGTATTTGGTACGAGTTCAGCAGTGGACTGTAACGGGCCGTTGATTTGATTTGATAATATAATAATCATTGTCTTCCAAACCGATGATGTTTTAGCGCTGTAAACAAAATAAAGTTGATATTTTTGTATTTGGTACGCGAGTTGAGCAGTGGACTGTAACGGGCCGTTGATTTGATTTGATATAGACGGCTCTGTAGCCTAGTTAGTAGTACGCCTGCCTTCGAAGCAAAGGGTGTGGGTTCGAATCCCGCCCAGGGCAAACATTTGGATGTTGTTTTTCTAAATAAATATGCATTTATCTATTTATGTGATGTGATACCCGAAGTATAAACTCTGCTTAGTTTGAGATCAGATGGCCGTGTGTGAAATATCCCCAAATATTATTATTATTATATTATTATTTTTTAATATTTTTTTTATTTTTTATTTATTTATTTAATTGTATACCAGAGAAATAACAATAATCAGCTAATTTGCATGATCTGCTAAAGGAGTCAAATCTGCTTCACCAGGTCATAAGGTCCTAAACTAACAAAACTGGTTCATATTGAAAAACCCTTCTTATGAAAATTTTGAGACATGCTTCTTTTAACGTTTTATTAAATGTAAATATTCAATTTCCTTTCATGCTACGATAATATGCTGGTACATCGAAACGCAAAATAATTTAACTGATTGTTTAATTATAAAAAATAATTATAAAACGAATTCAGTACTTAGATTATATTGTTATAGATTACGTTGCCGTCGTCGTTTTCTGCTTTATAATCAATTATTTGAATTCGATGCTTAGTCAGAATGTCTGTTAATAAGATTTTAGTTACCAGTAAGTAAATCTAAACTTAATTTCATTGTCTTTGCTGACAACTCGCAGCACATCTAATTATTCTGCAAAATACGGCTTTTACATTGAATTCAAATTCAAAACCCAGAAGAGTAAAGCTAACCTAAACGTGTCTCAATATCCGTTTGTGTCTGTCCAGGTAGGAACCTGGCTGGCTCACTTGACTCCTCTTGGACGTCGTCGTCCTGATGTTTGACTCCAATAGATTATAACGAATAGATCGGAAACCTTACTTTAATAACTATTATATAATCTATGATCTTACTTCAAACCGAGTCACCACAGAACAGCATAAATTATAAGATGAACCCCCAGGATTTACTTCAATGAGAAAAGTAATATAGCAGCACTGAATGAAAGCTAGTCGCAAATCCCAAGTGATATCAGCCAAAGAAAATCAATTTGTGACGCTCGAACTCTCACGACGACGTCTTCCCGGAGACGATTTTAGTTTAGAGAAATAACTCCTTAGATTCTACCCTAGAGAAAAACCGATGTGAAATCTCTGGATGATACTGTTTTTTCCTAAATATATTTTTGTTTTTACATGAAACATCATAGAAATCATTATTTTAGTAGATTTGTCTGCTACGAATCGTAGATTTTTAGGGTTCCGTAGTAAAAAAGGAACCCTTATAGTTTCGCCATGTCTGTCTGGCTGTCTTTTATTCACGACTACCTTATAGTGTGAGGTATCGTTGGATAGGTTTTTTAAAATATGGGAGTTTGCTGAAACCATTTTTCGATGCTAGTATTCGTTTCATAAATATTTAGTTTAAAAGTCTTTATTTTTGTTAGAGTCGGTGTCCCCCCTTCCAGCGGAACCGTTGTATTTGGAAATGTGAAAAAAATCACGGTAGTATTGTATATAATGAATTTAAAAGGAAAATTATCAAAATCAAGTAGGCTTTACAGGTTATCGAATAATACCAACTTACAAAATGTATTTGTACAAGTAAGAAATTTGATACTACTTACAATATTTAAAAAATATTTTGATGAATGTTAACTGTCTTAAACAGGTACATAAGTAGCATTGGACAACTACGGAACCCTACACTGTGCGATGCCCGACACGTGCTTGGCCGCTTATTATTTATTATTACCTTTTATCGCTATGTACGACGACGAATGATGTAGACAGCTCGTAGCAAGTGGATTATGGCTTATGCAAAACAAACAATATTACGATTACTACGAGTATGCTCACGAAACTCATTCATTCATTAACTAGAGAGAGAAAAAAATATATAATATACTACAGATTCATTTTTTTTTAATTCGCTCAAACGCTACACCTATCAAATTATACCATTAATGTTTTATTACTAAAGTTAATTCCGTACCGCACATCGTCAGAACCATAATCTCAAAGAACTATTGCTACACAAAGAGTGCGGTCTGTTTACCCTGCGTAAGCGTTTTCTTTTATACAACATTTTACAGCAGTGCGAGTCACACTAAGATTCTAACTTCGATCTTGTTTATCAGTGCTGGAGATTTCTGAGAAAAGATATGCACGAAATTTCAAATTTAGTAAAACAGGGCGAGGACATTCAGGGGTTTTCGCAATTTCGTTAGTGGTTACCGCAGTCATTTGTTTAAGTCCCGCACGTCACGTTTTACCCAAACCGGGTGGCGTATTTTGAAACCTCAAAGAACAAATAAGCAAACGTATTTTATTTTTCTTAAAAAAATTCTTAAATAAAAAAATATTATTTCAGATTTAATTTAGAAATTTGAACAGCAACTACGGTCCCTTATTAGGGTAGAGAAACTTTTCGTAACATCAAATTAATCAGGAAGGATTGTTTATTTACAACTTCGTAGCCTTCTATAAATAAATAAGTTAATATGCAATAAACTCGTACAGAAAATAATACGCACCTTTATAGACGTTTTCTTTACTTTCTTATGCACTTAAACTTGCTAAACAATGACACAGTTAATGACTAACAATGAAACTACTTTATTTCAGCGTGCGTGTTAAAGAGTCTTGTGTACCACAAGCGCCACTTGTACGATATACTTGTAGATAATAATAGAAGGCACACAGCGAAACAAGCTAAAACAAATTTCGGATGTTTAACATTCTTCACGGAGCCTAATTTTGAAACAGATGAATACAAAACAAAGTAGCTACTTTATTGGTTTTTGTTTAAAGTACCTCATTTACCACAAACAAGAGATAAATTCCACATTAGAAATCTAACGTTTGTTATTTGGACAATCTTCACACTATATTTGGATGTTTAGATGTTTGGAAATTTGGATATTTGTTCTGTTTTCACGCTTAAACTACTGGACGGATTTGGATGAAATTTGGAATATAGACAACTATAAATAAAATTATAGTGCACGTTTAATTCTCTTTTATGTCAGACATTTTGGTAGTAATTAGCAATGTCTGTTATATCTTTTTCTATGTACTTATTAAAAATTATGTGTCAATAAATAATAACATTCGTATACAAAGACTTTCCCCAAAGAACCCTGCACCAGATCGGTCCTCTAAATAAACTAGGTTATCACCACCTTTCATTTCTTTGTAAAGCTTGCATTATAAACCTCTTTTCCTCTCTAGTGGTAAAACGAGGTAGACATTGAGTAAAGTTGTTCCCAGAATGAAACAAGTTTGAGGATCTGTGTTTCGCAGCGCATTAGACTTCATACGTCGTCTTTACCTCACTGAATCTGTTTACCATAAACTAAAGTTTCGCGAAACTTATATGAGGATTTAACACTAGTCCTAGGGTTCATAGACATGTAGCTAGTCAAAAAGTAAAAAAAAAAAAAAAAAAATTATTGCGAATGCGTGAAACTTCTTTTTCTTTCTCGTGTAATTTGTAAGATCGACAACCAACCTCACAAACTCTACTGTCATTGTGTTAAGTATAGAGCTGACAAAGGTCACTGACATGACTCGTGTAACAAAACTGAAATTGTCTGAAATTGATCAAACTACATGGGTGAATGAAAATCGCCATTTATACCTACTGAGGATTTTTCTTGAAAATTATTAAAATTTTGGCCTATTTCAATTTAACAGATACATTTGTTAACAAATTTTGCTAAATATAACTTCGGCAATAATGTATGGTAATAAGATGGTTCGATCGAATACAAACTGTCGTAGATATAGCTTTAAAACAACTTCCACGAGAAATATTGTTAAATTTAAGATCCCGTTGGCAACAGAACTATCTTTCGCGAATAATATTCTGAAGCTATTTGGAAGTTTGTTTAAGAAAATGTTCCGTTATGAGATTCAAGCAAAATGTGGAAGTAAATATAGTAACTATAAAAAAGTTTCAAAGTTAATCATTAAACACAGATTTTTACTTCAAACAGTTTAGATGTTGCAGAAAGCAGATTCAAGTATTACTAAAATTCTAAAATGGGTTCATATCGTCACTTTACCAAAATATTTCATAATAAGTTCTTCAGAAATTAGTGCTGCAGTGTAGTGAAAGTCTACTTTGCCAAAGTTAAAACTCATTTGTACAGTCAACGGAAAGATGAAGTTATGAAGCTTCCTTCATGATTTTCTGCACTAGAGTCTCGGTATTTAAGTTAAGACTTAACTAAAATAGTTTAGCTGAAATATACGCTTACGACTACGATTGTCGTGTTAGGGAATTCTTGTTCAGCCCCCGACTTTGCGCTCTGACTCGGATATCGAAAAGGTTTTCAATAATAATCCTTTATGCTTCTAAACGTAATTATATATAAATTTATTTTGTCGAGTCTTTCTATATTGTTTATACTTGCACTATACCGTATTACAGGAGTTTCCTGTTTCCACGGGCTGCCTGGAAGAAATTGCTATGTAGCAATAAGGCCGCCTAACTGTACACTTTATAATTTTCTTAAAAGTTATAAAGTGTGTTAATAAACAAATAACTTTGATGAAGTTATAGAAGGAAGACAAAAGTAGCCGAGTTAGTAGCGTTAAATTACAAAAAACCTGAGGTTCATACACAATTACACAATGTCATAATATACCACAGTACAATAGAAAAAATAAATTGTAACAATTTACAAACACTTTTCAATTTAAAGATACACAATAAACCTCATGCACTACAGCAAAATATAAAATAAAGCAAAGAAAATAATAGATACGTTAAAGATCACGCTTAAACATTAATCTCGATTTTTTTTATCCATCCCATATTTACATCTTACATGTCGTAATGTAATCAAGCCTCACTGAAGCCGGCACGGAGCACAAACTGCGCGAAAATCAGGCACAATATGCCGCATAAAATATTTGCTTACGTTTTCCCTTGGCCATATATCAAAAACCTTGAAGCGTACTTTTCTTGCGCATTACGTTCCTACCTTTTCAGGGTTCCAAATACAAATTCAAAAATTATTTATTTCCATAGGATGTTATTACATCACTTAGATCCGTCATAACATTTTTTGGGTGAGTTCACTAACGCAATGTGGCGGAATCTGTGGAGAAGAGCTCACCGAAGAAACTCCATAGGTTAAAAAGGAACCCTAATAGTTTCGCCATGTCCGTCTGTCTGTCTGTCTATCTTTCTGTCTGTCTGTCTGTCTGCCCCTCCGCGGCTTAGAAGGCTGTAATTTGGCATGGATATACATATTAATCATGCTGACAAAGCTAAAGAAAAAATATGTAAGATATTTTTTTTAAGGGTTCCTCTGGTACCACAGACATAGACAACTTTTACGACTACTTTATAGTGTGAGGTATCGTTGAATAGGTTTTTTTAAATAATAGGGGTTTGCTAAAACTATTTTTCGATGCTAGTGTACGTTTCAGAAATAGTTCGTTTTAAAGTGCTTATTTTTGTTAGAGTCAAGATCCCCCCCCCCCCCCTACCACCAATACCGTTGTATTTGGAAATGTGAAAAAATTCCATTCATTAGAAAAATATTTTGATGAATGTTAACTTTACTGTCATAAACAGGTACCTAAGTAGTATTGGACAACTACGGAACCCTACACTTTACGTGGCACGACACGTGCTTGGCCGGTTATTTTTATTTCTGTATAAACTACAAAAGTTTTTTTTCAGTCTGAAAAGCTACATGTTTTTGTCTTTTATTGGTGCTTTAAGGTTATAATTTATGTTTTAGGGGCGTACCTAGGTTCTTCCGGCATCGTGCTACACCCATTTAACTAACAAGTCGTAAAACAACAAAGTGTGAGGATTTAAACAATTAAACGGACTTAACGATGACCGTAAACAGTGAAATTGGCGGGAAATGGCTCGCAGCGGCCGGCAGTGGAGGAAAAAGTACATTATGCAGAGTGGCGCCACCTGTCGGGGCTATTACGCGAGTTATAGCTGTTGAACATAAGAACTACATTCTGAAGCAGTGAAACTGGTAAAATCTGGTTTAAAGTCAAAGTCATTTGTTTGCAGAGAAAAATAAACTCGATCACAATGATAACATGAAACAATACTGCTATGCTACTATCTATAATTATTTTCAAAAGTCATTATCTTATAATTCTTATATTTGTTTAATATTCTGATCAAGAAACAAGTTATGCATTAGGTACCAATAAGGAAATGTTTAAGTAAGATTTTCGCTTCCGTCTCTTCGTCGTTTCGTTCGAGCGAGACCAAAACTATATTTTAAGAGACTCAACGAAAAATATTATCTGCTGCTTGAAATATAAATCTACGAAGTATCTGATGCTAAATAAATACGAAAAGATACTGAAAACCCCCAAACCTATAATATACAAGACAGTGCAATTGACAACACATGCAATGCATAAATAAGTCTTTTTTAAGGTTCCGTAACTCAAAAGGAAAAAAGAAACCATTATAGGATAATTTTGTTGTCTTTATTGTATAAGTATATAACAAAAAAGGCCTCTTGCAATCTTGTTTAAACAAGAGAGTAATTAGGAAGCTCTCAAGAAAGTATGTCAAGATTACTCCTGAATCTCTTTGAGTAATCGGATGAAGCTGTTGCAAGCTCCGATGCCTCACCTCCCCGTTCCACGCAACGAAACAAAACGCAACAATACTGCGATGATTTAAGCATTCTCAATCCCGTATTTCATACCTTCTTACTTAATTCATGAACTCCTTAAATATATATCTCAAATAGATTCAATAATGTTAGTGTATCAGTATTTCGTGAGTAATGTAAAACATCAGTAGGCTGAAAGTTTGTATAATTATCATCGTATAGGATAGGTATATCATCATTGTTTCTAATATCTCTGAAATAACTAAATATACTCGTAGACTGAAAAAGATTGTTGTGTTAGTTAGTATTAACCGCATTAACAAATACCAGATTTGATGACGGCAGCCCCATAGCCTGGTTGGTAGTACGTCTGCCGCCGTCTGCATTCGTGTGGTGAGCACTTGTGTTTGCCTTGTGTCTAGCTAGACGTTGTTTATCTATGTATGTACTAGAGGTCTATCCGCGGCTACGCTCGCGTTGTCTAAGATTTTCCCGTGGGAATAAGACTTTTTCAATAAGGTAATCCAGGATACAAACTATCTCCATTCCCAATTTCTTCCCAATCCGTTCAGTAGTTAAGGCGTGAAAGCGGAACAAACATCCAAACATTTTAACATCCAAACATCCAAATATATTTTCACATTTATAATATTACATCCCCTATATCATCCCCACACAGGTCGAAATTTCAAAAACGCTATCATCAACTAATAGCTCATATACGTCCCCACCGAGGGGCTCGAGCCGAAACGCTATATCAAACATTTATTTATTTCTTATCAAGTGCCTAAATACAAAGTTTCATGGTGTCGTCTTCGATAATGACCAACTTCCATACAAACTTTCATCCCCTATTTCAACCCTTCCAAGCCTTTTTTTCGCGATAAAAGGTAGCCTATGTCCTTTTCTAGCTCTAGTCTATCTCTGTACTAAATTTCATCAAAATCGGTTTAGTGGTTTAGGCGTGAAAGCGTAACAGACAGACAGAGTTTTCGTCGCATTTATAATATTAGTAAGGAGTAAGGATTTATGTATTTAATTAATGTATTAATGTATGGTATCAGCTGTCTGATACCCACAGTACAAGCTTTGCTTAGTTTGAGATCAAATGGCCGTGTGTGTGATATCCTCACATATTTATTTATTTATGTATTTATTTAACTTTATTCAGGACCTCACTTCTCAATTGAAAAAGACATTGCCAACAATTAAATAACGAATTAGAAATACCAATTAGGCAGAGCAGTCCTGTCATCAAAACAGGTGGGTACCTATTTAATTGTGATTTCTCTCACATCGTGAGGCCTTTTCCCAACTTGAGTACAGTTCGAGAGTTAGACGCGTATTGATCACGTTCGCCGCAGAACTATTCCAACTATTATACTTCGAACTCAGAACCAAACTACGTAGTGTTTGCAACTATTCATAAAGCCATTAGCCTCGTTTAATAACCTTCAGATGGATTTAGATAAATCGGTTGTTTATGTTTAGGATTAGATACAAATAAAATAGTAGGCACTATTAGCGGTCTGTTTTTAGATCGAAATAAGATGAGATTATTTTATTGTAAGTCTGTGTCGAGAGCGTCGTCAGTGATCTTGTAGCTAGAGCCGCTGTCTTCCGTCCGGGAGACGCGCGTTCGATCCCCACCATGAACCAATGTGTTTTAGAATTTCCAGTTCATATGTAACCCTGCATACTCCTGATGAAACCCTGCACACTCCTGCGAAGAAATTCAAAGGTTGTGTGTGAAGTCGACCAACCCGCACTGGACCAGCGTGGTCGACTAAGGCGTGATTGCCCTAATTCAGGGTAGGCTCAAGCCCCTCGGTGGGGACGTATGTGAGCTGTTGATGATGAAGTCTCTACCTGTATCCAATAATCCATTATCAGTGAAGCTATGTTTCCCCCAAACAGGACAAGTATGATAAATACTTTAGAAACATCATAGAATTCATAAAATTTCCTTTAAAATTCTGATACTAAATATACAATTCGAAAATATATAAAAGTTTATTCTCCAATATTGCGCAAATCACATTCATTCATTCATTTTTATCAGAGCTTTGCGCAAATGAAAGGATCCTGCATAAGCTATAAATTATTCAACAAAAATGCACAGCCATACTGCGGTATTGAGGAATAATGAAAAATCTATGAGGCTTTCATACGCCAACTAAGGAGCAGGGGAGTCGTTCTTGTGTAATAAATAGTGCTATAGTTTGTTACGATCCCCTTGCGAGCACTTACAAAGTAAATAACTTCTAATTGGGTACCAAATTTATTAAGGAGAAATTAATAAGGATCAAACCGTAAATTTCATTATTACTCGTATATGTGGCAAAAGGTATCTCTTTCTGGAGAACGTGTAAACGTGGAATTTATAACCGTCAATATAATTAAATAGGTCAGAACGTAAAGAAACATAATTAAATTTCTAAAATCGATAAGAATTATGGAAATGGCAATTCATTAAAATTGTGTCATCAATTTCCGATACATGCCTTAAATTATAATTATTTTTCTCTTATAGCTACCTACATACAACCACTACAATTATCTTCAATCAGGACCCAGCTCAATCCTGCGACGCGCCTCCGCTGTCAAGGGTCAGTCAATACGAGCCAAGAGGAAACTCGTTTTATTTTCTTCCAGATTTATCTCTGACAGCCTTCATAAAGGGCGCAAAATTACACGAGTTTACGCTAAAATTAACGCGGCTGCCAGCGAAATGTTTTACGATGAAATGTGTTTGACGAGCATGCCCACGCATGCCGTCCAATTTCACTTATTAATTTCGTTTGGAGCCCTGATCCTGACGAGATGACACGCCGAAGCGAAATTGACTTTTTACAAGATACTTCAACTTTGGGGCGTCCTAATCACGTCGTTCTCCCATTTATTAAATTGGGTCGTAATTCTTCAAATTGGGCGGCAGTGAAATCAGATGTGGCTTTGGCTATACTCGTCACGTTTTAATTTTGAATTTCGCCATCTGACGACTGTTCGGCTGACTCTCGCGCATTGCCTTGTAAATTGGTAACCTTTGTACGTGAAATTGGTTTTCTGCGGTATTCGTACCCAAAAAGAAGCATTTGTGAATACTCTAAAAATCTATGCATGTACCTAAACTGAAAAAAAAAAAGTATTTTTTTTAAACATTGCTCAGACATAATAATATTATGTTTAACTGATAGACGATGCTGATTTGAGCTACGCAACGACGACGGTGTAGTTCGTAGGGTATTTACCCGCTACGATATGACGTAGCAATGATTTACGGAAGTGGAGGCATAAATACAAACTAACTTGATAGAAGTCTTATTTTTACTTATGAAGACTTATTTTTATTTGTAAATATCTGTGTTTTGTTGTTTTTGGTGTGCAATACTGTGCTGTCTGTATGTGTCATTCGATAAAAAAAAATATTCTATTCTAAGTTACAAAAGATATATTTTATTTTCATCAGCCAGATTTTTACACCAGCGCTGACAAACGATGAATCAGCTCTTTTTTAACAATCAATATTTTTCTTCCAAATTCAAATAAATCCAAAAGTGTTTACGGCCAGCAACAGCCAACGAGGCAAAGAGGTATAGATAATAGGTATGCACACATACCTAACACAATGTAACATGCTACGGGGCGCGTGTCGTAGCAAAAACATACGTAGTTAAAATGTAGCCTATATTATCGATTTCTTTATTAGCTGTCCTATATGCAATTTCAATGTTGTATTGATTATATCGTAACTGAAGTTCATCAGCTAATCCCAGTACCTATTTCAATGGAGTTCGAACTGGCTTTACGTGAAAAACGAAATAGTGATATCAGATTGATTGAAGTTTCACCATGCAGAGTTTCATTGCGTCGCGCTCGTAGGATTATCCTATTGACATGGTATGCTCTGAACGTTTGCGCATTTCATATCACCAGGTTTATATTAATCCAGTTATTAAGTTTACATATCTTGATATTATTTATTTTGACTTTTTTTAAATCATAAAAATGATCAACGTGCCAAAAACGCATTTTGGAATAAATACAGCATGAAATTTACATAGTTTTGTACCCGCCGTGTAGTGATAGTAAAAAAAAATCCTGCGACAAAAAAATTTTTGGTCTCTCCATACAAAATGGAATGGGTCGGTCGGGAGTCTCACTTTGTATGGAGAGACCAAAAATTTTTTTGTCGCAGGAATTTTTTTTTTTTCATGAAAAGTTGTTCAGTTTGACGGGAACTACTAACTAATCACTACACGGCGGGAACAAAACGATGTAAATTTCACGGTGTATATGAATGAATTTTAATCCGGAACATATTATTCTGTCTGTGCGCTTTCATCCAAATCCGTGCATCTGCGTGAGTCGTGATTCAAACACAAATAATAATTTTGATGCAAAAGCAGTAAATCAAGTTTTTTAGTCCTTATGACGCGAACCAACATGATTTCGAAAGTATATAAATTTTATATAAATAAGTAGTGACCCTATTGACGTTCGTAAATTTAACTTTCGGCATTATGTTAAACAAAAAAAAAACATTACAAATACATAATTAAAAATAAACATAACTGCATATTGTTTTGATATTAAATACGTCGAAACTGAATTTCGTTTGCATTTCGCGGTTGAGCGAACTTGCTCATCGCCGGATTGCATTTACGGCTGTATAATAATGCCAGTCTGAACACATCGGCACGCTGCAAAGCCGTCGAGCATCGCTCGGACCGTGAGCATAACGGTCAGCGAGTCGCGAATGCCTAAGCAGGCTCTGTGCTTTCAGTTACCGACGACTACTGTACAGTATACTAGCAAATAGTTACGTAAGAGATGGATACAGTGATGTAATATGTATGTATGTACGAGAGGCGTGTAGTAATTTGTTCATTAACTGCCTGGTTTCCACTGATTGACTTTTTTCATTCCATTATAATATATGAAATTTGGATGAATGGTTTGGTGGTAATACTATAATAATGGTGACTTGTGTATAATAGTTATATTTCTTTTCCAGGTACATACCTACTATTTAGTTTTCAAGAAAGTTTTCAGCGTTATCAGTGAGTACGTACTACTACATATCCTAGCTTATAATTTATATTATAAATGTTACAATACAAATATACCTAAGCATAAATGAAATATACCTATGTCATCACACCGGTTTATGGAATTATGAGTGCTCTGAGATGTAAGAGGGGGGCCTCGCACCTGTTTATAGCATTCATGAAGTGAGTGGGAAAGAGACAGATGCTGACACATTCAAAATCAGCGCTCAGAAGTCGTAACATGACATGAAAGATACGAAACCAAATTAAGCCATTGTCATTGATTAAGCCGTTGTTTTAAATGGATGCATGTACCTGTAAGTGACATAAAAACCACTACACTGATTCACGCTACTAAAAAGGCTATATATTTGTAATACTCATAATACTTTTTTATTTCTATTTTGTATTGATTTCATTTCATTTGAAAGAACGCTATATTTTTCAGAAGCTATGCGCGCAAGCCAATTTTCTACGAATAGAGATAAGTTCTTTGACGTTTTCGGAGCAGCTTTGGAGCAGATCCACTTCTTATTAACAAACAAACGGATTTCATGCTCTTTTCGCCATATCATGTTCTCTGATAGTTTCGTGAATACTGAATTCACGGAACCATCGGTATCAATTCACAAAATTTTATAGCAAATTAAACGTACAAAAAGTACTTTTAATTTCATAGCTTACATTTTTAGAAGAAACGTTATCAATCAATCATCAACGGCCCGTTACAGTCCACTGCTGGACTATGAGCCTCTTAAACTTAAGTGGAGGGTTTTGCCATAATCTCCACGCTTGGCAGGCGGGTTGGAGATCGCAGATTAAAAGGTTACTGTATCAGAGAGCGCTGCTGCCCGTTCCCTGTTCGACGTGTAGTCCCTAAGTCGCCTCTTACGACACCCAAAGGAAGAGTAGGGGTTGGTGACAAATGTATTCTACTCTGCCGTCACCACACGGCGGAGTTGGTTGGTTGGAGAAGAAACATACGAACTGGCAATAAATAAATATCTGAATATCTGTCACATGGTGTATTCTATGATATACTTAGGTACGCTTTAAATCAACGCGTAAAAACAGTTGAAATCAGTGAAGCATAAAATCGATGTGAATATCCTGTAAAGCTTTATAAGTATTATATTTATAAGTATAGATATATAAAGATAATAAAGTATCTTTTTTTTATTATTATTATTTCAGTCGTTTTATAGAGCAAATGCAAAATATATACTGCCTTCAAACACCACAATAGTGTAGGCTAAATAGCAAGGTCATCATCACCATCGTGTGGGTTCTAAGGTCGACAAGGTTGTGGAGGATCATAGATATAGGTTACTTTTGTCTGTGTGTGATGGCCATAGATATTAAGTAAGGGTGTAAAAAGGGGTTACCCACCCACGGTTGAAGTTTGTATGACATAACAAAAACTACACGGGTGATGCCCCAGCAGGAATGATACATCTCCAACATTATACCTATATCAATAAGTGAACCGTTTGAACATGTGAAAATTACTGGTAGGGCTGCCCCTCGCTGCGCCACTTGATATTTAAAACTCTATTTAGGTGAAAGAATAGTTGACAATTATTATTACTACTATTCAAGTCTAAGATTTTTTATTTTTGTTATAAAAATTCAAAATTCAAAAATAAATTTAAATCGTAAAAGAGACATCCTTATAAAATCTCATTTATATTACGATTATCCTTATCGTTTTACCTACTTTGTATTTAAACTCTGTTCTGGACAGGTGTTCAAAAGTAACTATTATTTAAATACCTACCATTGATTGATCAAACTGTTTGTTTGATTGGTTAAACACAGAATTCAAACGTTTGATTATCGCCAGCCAATTGAATTTAGTTATGTCCTACGTCAAAGGGAAGATATCTCTACATACCTAACTACACACATACCGTCTCGCTGTTCCTGATCATGTGACATGACATGTCATGACAAAATCATGAAAAACCTTTTTTATGTCATCGTTTGTCATCGTTGTCTTTTTTTGTTGTTAATTGAAAGGAAATATATTTCTATATTGCGTCTTGATTTCATTGTTTTGTAGAAACTTAAATTACTTATAGCCTAGAGAATACCCAATATTAAGTCTCTGCGGCCGTGGAACTTTGGCAGAAAAGTGTTCTAGTAACAACCAAGCGCTAAGTAGCGAAAAACACAGCGTCACAGAAAGTCAAGGCCCGTTGTATGTTGAACATCGTCTTTCTAAAGACTGGTCGTTATTGAGATTATTTTGTTTGCCTTTGCCAACACATCTTCCCGTTTTTCCGCTTGTATTATAAAAAACTTGTTGCGTATAAAAAAAGCTTTTTTTTTCGTTTACTTATATTTGTGTACTTACTCATATTATATTATTGTTAACGAGACTGCATACATTTCTTTTTTGTCCACAAAAACACGACTCCTCCAAAGAACATCAGAGTGTAAATATCAGAGTGTAGCACACTCTTGTTTAGTGATTTTCTCATCGGCATATTTTATTTTGGCTATAAAACTCCTAGTACGTACATTACTAAAGCGTTAAGCGTATCTATCTAAACTACATTAAAATAATGAAGAGCTTCTCATCAAAGTAAGTGCTTTAAAGCCAGCACATTAAACAAAATGAGGAACACGGAACACTAAAAGCGAATAGTGTTAACACAAGGTCACGGAAAATTAGTTCTACAAGGTGAAACACTAAGTGGAAATTGAGCGCTATCATCGTCTTTAGAAAGCTGGCGAACTTTCATTTTACTTTCAATAAATGCCGGAATGGAAGAGCGTCGGTTGTGTATTGGTTAGGGCCGCTTCATCCCGTTCAGGGGACGCGGGTTCGATCCTAATCGTGTTCGATCGAGCTTCTAAGCTAACAGCCGCGTGTCTTCTGAAACAAGAAGTTATCTTACTTTTCGGACAGCCAGGCATTTAGCCTAGAATGTATTACTAACCATACTGTAAGAAATATTTTGTTTGTCAAGATTCGAACTCAGAACGTACCGAACGAAAGCCGAATGGGGTAGCTTGACGGAGGCTATTTTACGAGAAACTAGCATTGTAATAATAATAATAATAATAAAGTCTTTATTTGCCTTAAACACGGTATAAAGATGTACATAACGGTACATTATAATATGAGATAGTAATAAGGATCATCAAAATTTTGGAACTTGTACTATAAGTATAGGTACATGTTTATTTATAACAGCGCCATCTCTGACCTTTACTTTGTAGTACTGTAAGGATACAATAACGTAACCTAATTGAGTGTCACTTTTGATTCCTTGTTTATCTATAGTTCGATCAGTTCTTGTTTTATGTTAGAGGTAGCGCTGTTCCTAAGTTGCCTTTTCTCTTTTTTCAACGTTACACGTTAAACGGATCATCGCCTTTTTATTTCGAAATTCATCATCAAGCCTCAAATATAGAGCTTGATCTAGTATACTCAATATCATATTCATTCAGATCTAATATTCGACTGCTTATCATGCCAGTTCTGAATATAACTCAGGCTATATTTGGCCACAAATTGCTTAGCTCCTTAGTTTCGCAATTGTGAATGCATGATAAGCTAATAATGACAGTGAATAGCTATTGTTCAGTATAGGTGTGAAGTGTTGCTTGCACACCAGATATAACTATGCTTTTAATACCCACCACATGGTATAGTGTTTGTATTGAGGCCTTTGAGGCTGATATAGGCAAAAAAATAAATTTTTAAAAGTGATACCTAGTCTGTTATATTATGAAACAGAATAACTTTTGTTACACAACTTTTTAAAATTCGCAAAAAAACATTTGAACTTTCATACAAATTGGCTTGATCAGCTGATCAGTTAAAGTATTTTTTTATTTTTTTTTGTTTTTGTGGAACTTCTGGATCAATAGTCGTTCTGCCACCCGAGAGGTTTTGCGTTACTTTGCTAACATGTTGTATAAATACTCGGACAACCACCCACTGGACACCGCATTCTGACAATTTACCAACAAACTAATTACGAAAAAGTTGCGGTGCGGGGGCGTGGGGAACACGTCGTGATTGGTTCATCTCGCTCACGCAACGTATTGACAGGTCTCTTAGTTGGTCAAAACTGAAGTGAGCCGCTCGGAGATATTTATATGTGCAAATGCACCTATGCGTTTCGGAAAGTAGCGCCCTGACATGTAGTGTCCAAATGCATCAAATTGATTATTCAAAACCAAATAATAAGAACTCAAATTTACTAGAACACGAAGTAAACAAGAAATGTGGTTAGATCGGCTAAGGCAGCCAACTGAGTCAGTGAGGAGCTCTGGCGACGACGCGGCGCGACCGCGTGGCGCCGCTCTGACGTCACAAGAATCGATGCCAGCAATGCCAGCAGATGATTCCACTTCTTGTACAGACAGTAACAATCTTTATTTTTGTTATTTTTCATAATTAATTTAAAAGTAACTCAGAACATACTTTTAAAATAAACAAGTATTATTATAGACTAGCTGTCCGCCCGCGTAGCCGCGTTGTGTAAGATTTTCCCGTGCAAATAAGACTTTTACCCGTATAAAGTATCCTATGTGTTAATCCAGGGTACAAAGTACAAACTAGCCATTCCAAACATCCAATCCGTTTAATACTTTAGGTGTGAAAGCGGAACAAACATCCAAACATACTTTCACATTTATAGGTAATATTAGTGTTAAGAAACCTACAACCAGATTCATGATAATTGAGTTCATCGTCAACAGTTATTTGGTGAGTTGTAAGGATGATGACCAACCTCATCAACAGCTTATATACGATCCCACCGAAGGGCTCGAGCTTATCCTGAATTAAAACAATCAGGGCTTAGTCGACCACGCTGGTCCAGTGCGGGTTGGTCAACTTTACATACAACTTTTAAAGTGTACAGGTTTTCTCACGATGTTTCCTTCAACAACAACATCAACAGTTCATATACATCACCACTGAGAGGCTCGAGCCTACCCTGAATTAAAAAAATCAGGCCATATTCGACCACGCTGGCCCAGTGCGGGTTGGTCGACTTCACACACAACTTTTGAATTTTTTTGCAGAAGAGTAAAGGTTTCCTCACGATGTTTCCTTTACCGACTTTTATTTTAAAATCATTAATGTTTCCATCTACTTGTAGTGTCATACAATAATGGCTTGTCACGTTTGCTCAACCCTCCACTTAAGTGGAGGAGGCTCATAGTCCAGCAGTGGACTGTAACGGGCCATTGATTTTATTTATTTGACGTTTGCTATAAAATAACACAAATTATTATAAAACTGCTACATACTCAAATCAATTAGTAAACATTTTGCAGAAGGATATTACGTACAACCGCCACTTAGAACTCAATAAAAAATCGACGGAGGATTTATCCTCTCCATGCCGGAAATGGCAGCACACCACTCGATACGAATTTGCGACGATCAATCTTTCAACATACTAAAGTTTGGATTAGGTTTGGCATTAGCTGCCTTCACGAAACTACTTTATTCGAACTCAACGTAATATTTCATGGCTCACATTTTATATCATTTAGAGCTATAATACTCGTAAGTGATTGGGTTATCTACGAAAACTTATGAAACCTATTCACGACTAATAGGAACGTAATAAAAAAATAAAAATTCAAAAAAGACCAGTATCAGTGCAAGAAAGGGCAGTAATATTCTTCAAAAAATTGAATTGAATTGTTTTCTGATTGTTTATTTTCAAATCTGAAAGTTTTCAAAATTTTATCACAAAATTTTGTTTGAAAAATCAAAAGCTACATTGTGAAGTTTGAAAATAATATAATATATGTACAATTTAGTTTTCCAAAGAATGAAGGAATATATTATTAAGTAAGTACCATTAACAGATTAATGTTACAAATTTCACTACTGAATCAACTATGAACAAATACTTCACACAATGAAGGTATTAGATAATACCTTCATTCCATTTTTATTGTCCCCTTAGCTTCATATCTTTGGATCAAGGTAAAAACGAATATTCTTATATTAAATGAACCTCTTCCATAGATAAATATTGATTATGCGAATATATCAATAGCTCTCTCTTCTTTATCGTGTTGAATGAAATCCAAATAGCGCTTACGTATGGATATCACGAACCGGGCGGTTGTGAATACGGGAAGTAGAAATATGCAGACTCAAGAATATGTAAATCATGTATTAAGTGTTTTTATTACTGTCTGTATGTGGCAATTCGAACGCCAGGCCTTACAATTTGTAACATCTGTGACTCGAGAAATTCTACTTTCTTTAACTTACAAGTTTTACTGAGTGCCTCTTCAAGCTGTTTTTGCGTTTTTTAGAAGTCACTGAATGTTGAGTTTTAAAAATATTAGGTCCTTACATATAAAATTGGCGTTTTGTCGTACTGGCCACTTTGATCACAAATTTCTCCTATTTGGTTAGGAATTCGAAATTCAAATTTATACAGCTATTTCCACATGTAGTTGTGTTTCGTAAACCGTCATTCATTTGTTTTTTTACTTATCTTTTTTCTGTTTGCATCGCTCGATTTACAAAATGGAAAATTTGAAATATCGCGTTATTTACGAGTACGAGTTCCACCGTGGCACCAGTGCTGCGGAAACGGCTCGAAGGGTTAATGATGTGTATGGCGGTTGTGTCGCAAAAGAAAACACAGTGCGTTTTTGGTTCCAACGTTTTCGTTCTGAAAATTTCGACCTGCAAAACAAGCCCCGTGGACGGCCGGAGACCCAAGTTGATAATGAAGCATTGAAGGCTATTGTGGAAGCGGATCCATCGCAAACCACGTCCGAGTTAGCTGCAGGCTTCGGTGTTAGTGATAAAACTGTTTTAATCCACTTGAAGCAAATTGGGAAGATTAAAAAACTTGAAAGGTGGGTTCCTCACGAATTGAGTGAAGCAAACCGGCAAACGCGCGTCAACTGCTGCGTTACATTACTTGACCGGCACAATAACGAAGGGATTTTAAATCGAATCATTACCTGTGATGAAAAGTGGATTCTCTACGATAATCGGAAGCGCTCATCGCAATGGCTGGACCCTGGCAAGCCAGCCAAAGCCTGCTCCAAGCGAAAATTGACCAATAAAAAGTTACTTGTAAGCGTTTGGTGGACTAGCGCCGGTGTCGTTCATTACAGTTTTCTCAAATCTGGCCAGACGATTACGGCAGATGACTATTGTCAGCAATTGCAAACCATGATGGAAAAGCTAGCTGGTAAACAACCGAGGCTGGTCAATCGCTCTACGCCACTGCTGCTTCACGACAACGCTAGACCACACACTGCACAACAGACGGCTAGCAAATTAGAAGAGCTTCAATTGGAATGTCTAAGGCATCCACCGTACTCCCCGGACCTTGCTCCAACAGATTACCATTTTTTTCGAAATTTGGATAACTTCTTGCAAGGGAAAAAATTCAACTCAGATGGGGCAGTCCAAATCGCCTTCAAAGATTTTATTGATTCCCGTCCGAATGGTTTTTTTAGTAAAGGGATCAATGAACTACCTATGAGATGGCAAAAGTGCATAGATTACAATGGCTCATACTTTGATTAAATAAATATACTATATAAAAATTTTTCGACTTTTTGTTCCTCCCATACAAAACGCCAATTTCATATGTAAGGACCTAATATTAGCAACTCGCTAGAGGGTACTGTTTTTTATTTATTCGACTATGACCACAATTTTTAAAATCACTAAAAACTTCTTAAATATAAAACATATCGGTCTTTCACTTTTTCTTATGCCTAAAATAACGTAACATGAATTCGTTCAATAAATCATACCTCTAGGTAGAGATTCTACAAGTTTCATAAAACTGGAATTAAAATTAATTGTTTTTGCTTCAAATGGTTGTATTTGAAAATTGCTTTAAAAATGGTAAAGATTTTGCATTTTAATGTAACGTCAACTTTTTAAGTTAACCTTTACTTTCGTCTTCTCGAATCATAACAAAATAAACGCCTTTGAGGAGAAATGGGAGGTCGGTAAGAAGCTATTCACTTAACTCTTGACCGTTAATAATAAAGTCAGACCAATCAAAATTAATTAATTAATTAGAATTATTTATCCAAGAGTAGGTACTTACCGTCAATTATACTTATATTGTAGGTAAAATTATTTGCTTAGGACATTTTGTAGCTAAAATAATAACTGTGCAGAATATTTTAACTGTAAAATAACTCACGATTATGTGTAACTGTGTAATTATATAATACTATCTTTAATACTTTAACATGGCTAAGTACAATAATTTTGAAGCTCCGTGAAGCTTTGCCTCAAGAATCGTCACCAACTAGCAATGTTTATCTTACGGGTACCTACTATTTTGAAAATTACATAATATGTAAAATATGCGTCACATTGCACATGGAAGTACTATTTTAAATACTGCCATTACAATTGTACTCTTTATCTCTCGATGTACTTTATTGTGTAGTGTGGTAAAATTGAAATAAATGGTTTTTCTTTTCTTTTCTTCTAAATACGCAAGCGTAACTGTATATTATTATATTGGTAGTATATGGTAGTCTGAAAATTATATTTAATTAGCTATTTATTTGTTTGTTTATTAAATTATGTGTATAATCTTGTTTTGATTTAATTTAGGTACTTATGGTTATTCCTTTTGATAGAGACTGATAAGTCTAACGCCGTGCAAAAGCAAAGGGAAATGTTTCAAAGGATTCGTTCCATTAAAACATTTATGTATTCCTTTCAATCGTTTTCGTGACTAGCCCAAAGCAGGCACGTTCCCAAAGTTAATTTGCCGTGTCTTTTGTCCTAAGAGTTTTATGCCTAAATTAGTACAAATAGTTTTCTATAGCGAAACAATCTACAATATACTCACGATGCTTTTCACAGTGGATTGTTTTCAACATTTATTTGGCAGTCCTTTTATATGTTAACGCTGTTAGCTCAATGGCGCCGGGTTTAGCTATCGCACGGAGCGTGGTCAGTGCTCGCTTTGTTGTTTTTAGTTCGAGTATCTATATTCGAATAAACTGTTAGTATTTGAGCTACAGTAATGAATATGAACTATTCGAATGTTACCAAACAGCCTCGGTGAATGTTCAAAATAATACCTTCATCATCATCATCTCAGCCGAAACCTACCTTCCTGCAGACAAAAATAATCGATGCGAAGTTGATACGTCAGTTAGCTGGATGAGTTTGCATTTTATGAGTAATGGATGTAAGGAGATTATTAAGGAATTTTTCATACATGCTTTTGTGAATATTTGGTGACACGATTTTGCAGTAGGTACTAGTGTAAGGAACGTTATATTTTTTTTAGAAAAATGCTTTATTTTATTATTGTATGTTAATAAACTGTTTGTAAACAGAGCACAGTCAGTGTTTAAATATAAAAGAATATTAAATAAATTTATTTATTTAATATAACAAACTGCTTCTTATTATTATTGATATAGCGAGTAGTGTTTGCCTAGTTTCAATATTACGAAACGAAAATATTTTATTAATACTTGTTTTGAAATAACAGTTCGTACATACTTCAGCTAGAAGATATTACAGATTGATTATAAGTCAAGTGCTTCGGAAGGCACGTTAAGCCGTTGGTCGCGGCTACTATCTAGTCCTAACTTGAGCCAAGTCAGTGGCCTTTGGCGGCTCTATAACAATGAGACCAGAGTTTGTGAGGTCGGTTGTCGACCTTACAACCCACACGATGATGATGATGATAAGTTAGGTACTTCGTCACGATACAAGAACAAGGAAATAATGTTATAAAACTAAATTTCAGTCATTAACAGTCATTAACTCGCGCTCTTATGAAGCAAGAGTGCGCAGAGCTTTAGTTCTCTCCCAAAGCAACATATTAGAAATTTTAATAGTGTTACTTGGATTTTGTTTAGAGTTCATACTTCATCGTAAAGTGACACTTCACAGGTTATTTTCTAAGAGCACAGAATATATAATAGAATTAAATACCTATTATAACCTACGTAGTTGTCTAATTACTAAATAGTGGCAAGCCAGGAAGTACCACACTACATACTGTGGCTCAAGTGTTTTAATTACCTACTCTGTTACGACACCCTACGCTCTATTCTTATACAGCAAAATCACATGACAAAAGTCTAATGCATGTATCTGAGATATCAGTATCAGGGTTACACCTACTTTAATAAATTGAATGAAACTAATGGAGAGTTCAATTACTTAGTGAGTTTGCACTGGCCATTAAACCAAGTCATTTATGTGTTTTAGGGTTTGGCCACCCCACATTACGACATCATACCTCACAGAGGATATTATCAAAGCCTTGATCACACGAACGACGCCCCGAAGAATCGCGAACCGACGTAAAAAGCACATAAAGTTCTATCGTGAATACGCTACGTATTACGTGTTCCTCAATTTGATGTTTATTGACTCATTCGTTTTGCTATGAAACAAATAATCAGTCGCGCATAAAAATATTACTTACTTTTTCGGACTTCCGTCAATTACGAGTAACTATGAAATAATTTGTAATAATTTGTGTTATGTGAGCAACTTCAAATCTAAGATTGCCAGTAATTTTGTTTGTAATATAATAACTGAACTAAAAGCAGTATTTGTTAGAGAAGTCGTAAAGTAAATATAGATGGAGAGTAAAAACTCAAGCAAAACGCTATTATTAGCACTAGCACTAGCTTATGCACTTTATAGGAAAACTTGCTTGATAATAACGAAACCAAACCAAATTCTAGTAATTACTAGACTAAAATTTTAGTCTTAAAATAAAATTGTTTAGGTTTAAATAAGAATATAAATTTAAATATATTATAACATTTCACTAATTTAATAATAAAAATCTTATTTTGTACCGCATTTATTGAAACTGCGTTGTATTTGTATTATTTTTTTTATTATTGTGACAATGCTAGAGTGTTATTAATATTTCTGTTTTAAAAACTTTAAACATTGTGATTTTTTAGGTCTGAGCGTTCCGCAAGTCCGCGCCTGTTATATTACCAATTTGAAAAACATGGCGCATACGTCAGTTATTTTTTTTTTATTGGTACTCTTGACCACAATCAGGTCCGCGAGGGACGAGATGTGGTCGACGATGGAACGAGTTCTCCCAGAAGGTGCCTGCTCACCCTAACTTTAAAAATTCTTGAGTTATAAGCACTCGGAAAAACAGAAGCAGGCAAAGAATTCCACTCCTTGGCCGTGCGCATAGTAAAAGATGATTTAAAGCGTTTCGTGCGGCAAAAAGGTATATCGACCAAGTGCGGATGGTATGCTGCAGTTCGTCTGGACTCCCGATAGTAAAACGGTGATAGCGGAATAAGCTCATGCAGCCCATTTGAAAAAAATTACAGACATGCAATTTTCCGGCGATATGAGTCAACCTGTGAAGCTTGGTTATCACTGGATTCTCATCACTGATAATTCTCTTGGCTCTGCGTTCCACCGAGTCAAGTGCAGCAAGTTGATATTTTGCTGAGCCATCCCACAGGTGACTGCAGTACTCCATGTAACTTGCGCTTTGTATAACGATAAGCGTTGTCCCGGCGTGAACTTGTTTAGAATGCCCAACTTTTCGGCTGCAGTTTGTGCCAGTGACTCGATGTATTCGCCGAAGTTGAGTTCGGTAGTCAGCTTCATGCCAAGGAGTTCGAGTGCATCCGAGACGGGTACAGGCGTACCCAGAAAAGTGGAAGTCAGCAGCAGTTAGGTACAAAAATAACTCAGAGTGCACAGAAATATGGCATTGTGTAAGCGCTAACATTGTGAATTTCACCAGCCTATGTAGTAAAAATCTTGCACTGTCGCTAACATAAAATGCTTTCCATATTCGAATGAGAAAACATGACGTTAGACTAGACTAGGCTATTATAAAACGCACAGTCAATGAATTGCTACGACGACGACGCGACGATGCAAAACCCGTAGTAATGTATGTAGCAGTGCAGTGAATGAGTCTCCTAAAATTATCTCACTGTTGAGTGGCGTCCATTAGCAGAATTACTGCAAGTTTTGTGTAAAAGCCCCCTAAAATACCTATACAGTTAGCAACAGAAAGTTTTCTCACTAAGTATACTACTTAGTTGGCTGTTAAGTAACAAGTAGTTGTCATAACAATTCATTCTACTTCATTTTGTTCTCTCCTAGTTATAAAAGACTAGTAAAGATATTTTGGAACATTATTTGAATACTTATTATACCAGGTATTACAAAACTACAAATAAAGCCGAAAGGGTGTGAATCTGCTCATAAAACTGAACAACTTTCCCCAAAGAACATAGGTCGAAAAACGATTTAAAAAAATCGCATTCCCATACAAAATGTAGATGGTCTCCATACAAAATTTACGGGTTTTTTTGTAACACCGTGTATAAGTAAACCTAACTGTGGTCCTTGCTAACGAAATTATTGAAATCCAACGTTTTCTTTTTATATTTTCATCTATTTAATTTAATGTTAGCATTTTGGGTTAGCCTTTTTTGTGAGCTGCTTTATACACTTTCATGGGTTTATAGGTAATACATCTTGATAAATATTCACCATCTCCAGTCATAGCTCCTAGTTATGCTAAAATAAAAGTATCATTGACGTGGGACCGTGGATTCAGCCAATTCTGTTGGTTTAGGATCTGAAAACCCCAGGAGAGCTGACTAAACATTTCTTGAGAGATTTTGAGAATCACAATTTTGTCATTTCAAGTTTGTCGTATTAAGCACGTAATATCCTGAGCTTATATAGGTATACAATCTCCTACATTTTATCTATATTTCTTACAATTACCTTTGTTTTTGTTTGTGTCCAATAAAAACACGACAGACTATCTTGTTTATGAATAAAAATCATATTAATCAAGTACCAACTTATTTAAATTATTAAACATTGTTATAGATAAAAATATTTCAATTTGCATAATATTTTTTCGTGTCAAACTTTGCGATTCTGTGCAAACCTCAGCTAAGTCTTTCCAGCGACCCGTGGCCTGCAGCTGCAGTGGGTAATAAAGGGCTGATGATGATGATAATAATAGATTTTTAAATAATACATTTCTCTTTATACTAAATTACGTTTAATTTTCTGAAAAGCAAGCTGCTCTGTAAAAACACTTGAATTCGACACTCCATGTCCTTGCCTTATCTTCCAGTTACCTTTTTAGTAGTGAGTACTAATTAGAGCGAGCTTACAGCGAGTCTCTTCTTCACAATAGCTTCCGAGGTCGAGTGTTCGGCTCTCGTACTAGAAGAAGTTCCGGGTTCAAAATCCAAGGTAACAAAAATCACTTGTAACTTGACTCCCTAGTTTGTAAATTCTGAATCCTTTGGTGTATCTATCAATAACTTTGGCAAAAATCTACACGATAATGATGATGTTTACTACTTCATGACGAAAGAGCCGTGCGTGCATCGTATCTTTTTAATGTCCATATACCACATATACGTAATTATACCACATGTACCTACATATACCATTTTAATGTGTATCATTAGTGGGTACTCACAAAATAATTAATATTAAACTACTATTTATTTACCTCTCAAAGAAGTAATAACATGATTAAATATATTTACCTACTATTTTCATTTCTGCAGACTTACTTCAATCAAGATGTTTTAAGATAAATATTTAAAGACGAGTTAAGAGATCAGAAGTTCTATCAAAGGTCTCCGTAGGTAATTTAGGACGTTTGAAGATCATTAAGGTAAACTTTTAAACGTGATTCCGTCTTCTCTAAGCCAATACCTGTCGAAATGATTTATTGCTAGCATCATTATGGCGCTGAGACATGAATACTGCCAAAACAAGGATTATTAAACCAGTCCAGCGTGACTCATCCGTTTGTCTGTTTGTCTGGTATGACATAACAATCTCATAAAAATAAATTAGCCAACCTCGACACTGGCAGAATTGTCACCATTGACAGAGGCCATAAATATAAATATTGAATTGAATAAGGGTAGGTGCGGTTTAACCGAATTAATGATGCATTATACAATTTAAGTAGTTCCAACACACACTTTTTTGTTGTTTTTTGTTTTGATCGAACTTAGTCAATAATACTCGTAGTATAGTTCACAAGCTTTTTAATTATTATTTGAACTGATCTTTTTTAATGTACCTAATTGTTTTTGTAATTTACTCGTGTGCAATAAAATGGTTAAATAAGTGAATAAGAATACCACAAAAAGAGTCAAATAATTTGTTGCAACTTTAGTACAAATTCAAGAATATAACTACAGAAAAGTATTGCCCTAGTTCAAGCACGAACCCCTCGGTGGGGACGTGAATTAGCTGTTGATAGTGATGAAAAAAAAAAAAATTTTATAGATACACCCGTACACTACTTTAAATTATCTTTGATATAGGTATTACACACAATTTCAACTTCTAATCTATATTAACTGTGCAGGCAAAGTTGTCGGTCAAATCCGTCAGACAAGAGCTCTCATCGTCCTGGTTACCAAGAGTTATTGCAAGGGAAACGCCTTCCTCTGTTTGTTATCTCGTAGTAAAGCTTGACACATAGCTATTTGGAAACGTATAGTCGTAGTTAAATGAGTGGTCTAGATTGAAGATAGTCATACACAATAGGATGCTCAGGTTAATTTATTTATCTCACATGTAGGTTATAGAAAAGAAAGACATAAAGAGAAATAATTTGTAGCTGCTGTATTTGAAAATTTTAATTTTATAATGTTGTTTTTTTTTTTTTTATTATAGTTTTGAGTAAGATGGTTTTGTACATCACACAATACTATTTAAGCAAAAGGCGAAAAAGTACATCGTGTAATCATTGTATTTAATTTTCATATTAAACCATTTATATTAAATACTGTTACTGAATACTTTGTCAGCGTCTTTTAAACTTCTAAAAAGTTGGTTCCGTCTTGCTTATCTTCATCCCGGAAGGATTAACCCAATTTGAAATTTGGACAGAGTTTGTCATTAAGTATTAGGTAAGACTTTAAAGACACTAATCCGTTTAAAGTATTAATTAATTATTAATTATACATTGACGACATTAATGATTCAGTACTGTTGAAGAGGCTACCGATTCTCGCTATGGATTTATTATATTATATAGATTTCATTTCCACCCACTGTTCCACCTAAGTACATATTTCTAGCATTTTCCATGGAATTTTGTTCAGCCATTTGTCTCTTTGTCAGTGACTCCGTTTCCATAACGCGATGGTATATCATAATTATCATTTACGATGCCAGTCTAGCTTTAGCTTTACATTTTTACATGACAATCTTACTTGGGTAGCAATTCGTGACATTTTTGTGCGAACATGGCGATATTTTCTGTCACAAAATTCTACGTTACTTTGGTACAATGCAATCTCTTCACCAACGCGCGTACTCTACATAAGTTCCAACTTCTACCTCGATACGTGATCACTGAGCGAACGTCGGAAAATATTATTTTATTTCCGGACATTCAATATTAAAATCGTATTGAGTGCCACGTTGCGTCGCTTCCTAGTACAAGCTGAATGCAAACCGCAAAATAATTCTCCGTGACATTATTCATTTTATGCTCAGATGCAAGTCCTATTCATTGAACGTTGAAAAATACTAATGAAGTCCAGAAAAAAGTTCAATATTTTTACCTTTTTTTCTTTTAAACTTAATTGAAGAATTATTTCATTGAAAGGCTTTTTTCGTAAAGGAATTCTATTGTAAGAAACGTGGTGTCTATTTTGCACAAATTGAAATGGATATCAGAAAACTATTTGTAATATAATAATAGAAGAACTTTATTGGGTTCACTCACTAAAATGCTGTGATAACAAACTAGCTGATAAAATAATCAGCCCATAGGTGTGCTAATCAGTACGCTACATAATTATTAGCAATGTCGACCATAATACAACACGCAAAATGAAGAAAGGAAGAATAGAAAAGGCAATTAATTTGTCGACACCAGCACATAAACGTCCCCACCGAGGGACTTGAACCTACCCGGTGAAGGTTAGTCGACTTCACACACAATCATTCCTCTTTTTTGCAGACGTATATGGTTTCCTTACGATATTCTTTCACTGTAAGAGCATCGAGTTGATATTTGAGCTGATTTTTGATTGTTTAATTTACCTTTTTCATAACATATTATGGCAAGAAGAAATAATGTTGACCTGAGAGACAGCGTAAGAAAAAAACGATTAAATCTACTTATTGACGTATTCTTTGGAACAATTTATTCTTTTCCTTTCTAATAAAATATGTCTTAGATCGAAAAATCGCAATCAAAAGGATGGTGCCTACTTGATAACATTTTTGTTCTAACGATTAGCCCAAGCAACGTAAACAATTCTTGGTACACATTATACTCAGCATTAAATTCAAATTCTAAATATTCGTAAAACTATAAAGGTAGACTTCCTTGATTCGCAATTGACGACCAGGGCCCCGTTTCACGAAGCAATAATTTACTAGTAACAAGTTACAATTTGATATTCATTGCGTAGCCAATTCGCCTAAACTGTAAGCCCTTATAGTTTAATCTCATTGTCTACGCAATGTACATCGAATTGTACTTGTAATTTGTAACTTGTAGCTTCGTGAAACGGCCCCCTGAGGCCGACAATGGCTTACGTTTACTAGCGGAAAGGTGAAATATTTATATTATTATTTTTATATACTAAATCCGGTATATCTGGTGTATTTGTAAAGTTGCAGTACTGGTTCACCACCTTACTGTTTAGTAAGATGTTTGAAAAATTGGAAAAGTTCTGTTTTACTAAAATATCTTGAAAAGCTCCACCATCAATCCCCCTCCCTCTCAAAATTAATCCTAATTAAAAATTAGTCTGCGACAGTGACCGTAAATTACTAACGACAGACGAAAAAGAGCTGAAGACCTCTTTTAATGGAACTACTTCCGTGGATGACGACAGTCGATGGTCACTGCCGACAGACGAACACAACATACTGGTCTCGTATTGTCTGTCGTAGATTATCCACTGTAAGTTGTAGGCTTTCAGCCGGGACTCACTGAAGTCTAACTTCGCAGAACACTAATCCATAGTTTCCCATAGACAATGAGACTGGTATTACAGGCTTCGAGTTCATGTTGCAATGCTGGTACTCTAGATGGAGCGGACAGTTCGAAATGGCATTTGCAATACAACCATGGGTGTTTATAGAAGCACGTACTCGGCTTAGAACTAAAGCTTTTAAGATTCAAGGATCAAATTCTGGTTCGGGCAGACGCCATTGCAATTTGGCCTCAGATACTGCGACTAGTTTATTTGCGTATATATTTCTTTTAGTTTGGTAGATCGTTGAATCACCAGTTTTAATATTATGTGTATAAATCACGAGATTTTAGTAAGTAAGTAAGTAAAAACACTTTATTGCACACAAAAGGAATATAAAACAAAAAAAATATTAAAATGTTGTTGTTTTATTTGAAATGTTGGTTAGGTAGATATCAGAAATTTTAGTACCAGAGGTTAAGCTTGTGTACTTACATATTTATACAACGTGTCAGTGAAATAAATCAAAACGTTTCGAGTGGTAGGTCTGGTCTGCCCATGAACCTGAAAACATTTGTTCCACAACTTTTTAAAATGGCCAAAAAAAGCTGATTAGTTTGTGTGAAAAGTGTTTTTTTTTTTAAGATCTTCTGGATCTTCTGGAACAAAATTTGTTCAGTTTCATGGGCTGACCTACCCCCCGAGAGGTTTTGCATTATTTTGCTCTCACAGGTTTATTGAGCTTTTTCATAATTTTTCAGTCAGTTGTGCACAATGTCAAAGAAGGCCACTTTGTAAAAAAACGTGTTAGCAAAATAACGCCAAACTTCTCGGATGGTAAGTTAGCTCATGAAACTGAACATCTTTTGATTCACAGCTTTTTAAATTTCGCACAAAAATAAAACTTTTATACAAACTGATTGATTACCTATTTTATCGAGTTGTTCAAAAAAATTTTTGTGAGGTGAGATTTTGTGTTATTTTGTTAACACATTGTATAGGAAAAGTATAAGTAGGTAGGTATATATCCTTCCTTGTGTCCGCTCTGTTTTTCACCTTTTCCACCACCTTGTAGATTAGCTGGAAGAGATCACTTATAGAGATAAGCTCGCTTTTGTAACTAATTTTAATATTATCTTGTAAATTTAAGTGTGCAATAAAGAATATAATATATATAATTACTACCTCCTGTCTGACCTGTCGTGAACGTTCTTCATGTCAAGAGACGTGAGATTATTCACGTCACGTGATTAATTAGTCGTTATTAAATCTATATCTACCGGCATAGTAAGTCTATAACATAAATTATTGCGACCGAGACTACAAAATTTGATTAATATGCTTCAGCATAATTTCAGGAATTTCAGTAATCATAAACTTTATATAACGGGCTGTTGATGTTGATGTTCTAAACTTTATATCAGATTATCGGGTAGTATAAAGTTCTGACGTCATAGCTTTACTATTAATACCACTACCGATTTACTATTTTTACTATCTTAATAAGGTAACAGTAACACACATTAACCTACCTTTTTCTGACTATTTAATTCGGCTAGATCTTACCTTTTTTTACGGTGTTATTTGGCCAAGAGAGCGTAAGATCAACTTATCGTTTCATCCAGTTTACTTTTATATTCTACATACTCGTATAGGCACATATAGGAAAGTTCCTTGGTGAAAGATATTCTTGAAGAGTATCGAATGATCTCCTTTACAATCTATTGTAGCTGATCCAGGATCATATCGAAACTAAAACTCAAGGTCCTTCGTTCACCCTAAATTGACAACGTGTCATGTAATGTTAGCGTTTGCGTGACCAACTCATTAATTTGAGATACCTCGCCTTGCTCTGTGACGCAAAGCAGACCTTCAACATGTTAGCTTAGTAACCTAACCAACCACGCCACTATAATGTATACACTTAGGTGATGAAACGACAAAGGTAACGTTTTGTAGAGAAGCGTCCTAAAACCTTCCTAAAAGGTTTTTAACGCCACGTCATTTTTTATGTATACCTTATCATCAGCTCATTTACATTCCCACTGAGAGATTCGAGCCTACCAATTAGGGCGATTAGGGCTTACTCGACCTCGCTGCCCCAATGTTTTTTAGTCCCGGACGACGGGAAGCAACGGCCCTTGCCACTACACCACCAACACTCACTTCAATAGGCATACCTAACCTATATCATCATACTAACCACTCTATAATATTATAATCACGCTTGAACTACTGGACGGATCGGGATGAAACTTAGCACACATTTAGGTTAGGCCTTGAAATAGGACATAGGTTACTTTTTACCGCGGCAAAGCACTTAACTCCTACGGGAAAACTCATTTAACGCGGGTAAACCCGCGAGCGGAAAGCTAGTATTATATAGGTATAATGTGAAAATATATTTGGATGTTTTAATATTGGATGTTTGTTCCACGTTCATGCTTAAAATACTCAACGGATTTTGATGAAATTTGGAAAGAAGATAGTTTGTAGCCTGAATTAACACATAGGATACTTTTACGGAAAAAGTCTTAATCCCACGGGAAATCTTACACAACGCGAGCGTAGCCGCGGGCGGACTGCTAGTTTTTTATTAACAACGGGTTTCTACTGTATGATAACTTTATTATGTACGTGTTTTATGGTTATCTTTTCTTTTTAAATTTAAATTTATTAATCTGAATATAAATTTACAGACACGTTCACTCCAGTTGTGTTTTAAAAATTAAGAATTCCTTAATTGCAACACGAGTTTGATACCTTTATTCTTTTTAAATTTAATTCAGTGGAGGTAGAGCGCTCTGGTCACAATTTATTGTAACCACCAACGGTGCTACGCAAAAGGTATCTATCTCCTTAACCAATTGATTTTCGAAGCACGTTTCACTTTGACTCGTTTAACAAATGCACTAAGGTGAAGTATTTAGCAAGTAGGTAATATGAAATTTCAACAATGTATACGTACACAAGACTAAGGTCATGTTCAACGAACTAATAATTCCGGAACCGGAACCAAGAATATGTCTACCTCGGGCAGACATTGCAGTTGGGTAGAGACAACTTTGGGCGTGAAATCGCAAGAAGAGTACAGTTGGGCTGGGCAGCATTCGGGAAACTGCGTCATATCTTCTCGTCGCCGCTACCACAATGCCTGAAGAGCAGGGTGTATAACCAGTGTGTCCTACCCGTTTTGACATACGGAGCCGAGACGTGGAACATGACGGTGAACCTGGCCCACCGGCTACATGTCACTCAGCGAGCTATGGAAAGATTTATGCTTGGTATTTCGCTACGGGATAAAATCCGAAACGAAATCATCCGGCAGAGGACCAAGGTGGTGAATATTGTCCAGAAATGTAGTAAGCTGAAGTGGCAGTGGGCTGGCCACGTTTGTCGCAGAACCGATGAGCGTTGGAGCAGACGGGTTCTTGAATGGAGACCGCGTCTCGGGAAACGTAGCGTGGGACGCCCCCCTGCCAGGTGGACTGATGACCTGAAGAAGGTCGCTGGTGGTGGCTGGATGAGGAAAGCGGGTGATCGTGTGCTTTGGCGTACCCTTGGGGAGGCCTACGTCTAGCAGTGGACTGCAATAGGCTGATTGATTGATACGTATATGTAGTATAAATATGTAAATCGTGACAACAAGCATAACTACAGGATCGTACTGTAGCATCGGGCCTCGTTGGTCCGAGTGCTATGTAGTTTGATACTGGCGATAATATTCTTTTTGTAATATATTCGTTCTCTTTTTAACTATTCAGTTTAGAAAGAGAGCGATAGAAACTTCAGACGGGCTGGGCCGTAGAGATTTGACGTTCTCACCTGCCGTCCGCCGTCGTGTGCGGACGATTGTATGATTTTCAGTACGAGTGGAGTGCAATTTGTGATTAAATAGTTATCGTGTTATAAAAGTGTCTTTTATATCTTTAAGTGGCGGCTCTCTCCCGGAGAGTCGTTACAGTACTTATTATAGTGCAAGCAAAAAAGTTTGACGGAACCAGAGCATGGCAGATCCCCAAGCAAGTTCTCGATAACTCTACGTCTAGCCCATCTTTAAATATTTGAATTATTTTAGGTTCTCTACTTTTTACACGACAACGATAAACACAAAGAAAGTTTATTGTAGTTTATTCGTGATAAAAACCAAAGATTAAAAATCAAAACAAAAGCTTTTCCAGAATTTAAAAAATCCATTTTAAGCTTAATTCTAAACCTTGACGTTATCTTAATTCAAAATGAAGATAAAGTTAACTTAGCGGCAACATTATAACCGCATGATGATACTCAGGCGGCGCCGACGCATACAAAACGCGCCGGGCAAATTTCCTGTCTAGGTAATGGCCTCTCGCCCTAATTCATGGCCGCGTGAAACCACGGCCGCGACATAATGAATATTGTGTCTACTACACAGAGATAACCTTTCACCTCACTCCGTAAGATTCACGAAAACTGAAGTCGAGGCTGCGAGTTTTGTTAAGCAGTCTTTAGATAATGCGTCGCAAGAGAACTTTTTTGTACTTTTTTAATACAGGATACAGTTTTTTTTTATAATTTGTTAGACAAAATTTATCCTTTTCTATGTTGCGTTGTGTACTGAAAAAAGTTTATTTCTTCTACAAAACAAAAGTTGAGTCCTGTAAGACACAACACTCACATTAATAGGTATTATAATTAAAGTTAAAGTATATTTGGATGAACACTTTTAGGTTTTTGCGGTTGTTAATATACCCGGTAGATATGTGTGGTATTTACATTTAGATGATTGGGTGTTTGTTCCGCTTTCACTCCTGAACTATTGAAAAAGGATGAAATTCGGAATGGTGATATTTTGTACAGTGGATTAACACATAAGATACTTTTTACGGTAAAAAACTTATTTCCACAAGAAAAGTAACGCGAACTGTCGTGAACATAGCCGTTGGCGGACAGCTAGTATAAAATAATATTTTTAATTAATCTAAGCATTAATATAGCATTTGCTGAGACTGGTACCTTTTGCAAAACTTGTTCCTACCTAGTGGTGTATTTGTAATTGTTCTGTTTGTGTGACGGCATTAAAAAAAAAAAGCCATTTTATTCACTTTGTTTCTATTAAAACATATTTCGTTACTTACTTTGATTTATTTGGAGATATAAATCATAAAATGGTAAAAATTTTTACAGTTGAATATTCTACTGTATTTGATTAATGGACATCTACGTCATTCGGCCCAGCATCCGCCACGGAGCCGCTGAACACTACACGAAGAATGTTGTAGAGGATAATATTATAAAGCGTGGCAAAAACCAGGATTAAGTCCGAAGAAAAGGTATTTATTTATGTATTTATATAGTTTATAGTACAAAACTGGAAAAATACAAGGATAAGCTTTTCACTGTTGGAGATCAGGACATGAAGTGAAAAATTTGTCAGAAAAAAGACAAAATCGAAACGTAAGAAATCTAAATTTGAAAATGAATTTAAAATGAAAGATAAAACTGCCAGCAAGAAAGGTTGCCAGTCATAAAACAGGAAAGAGGACGAATGCCTCGTTACATACATATATACCAACGATAGTGTCAGTATATTGAATAAAGTAGGTATTATTGGAGCCACCATCATCCACATTATAAAATTGTATTAGTAGGGCAATCCCTATCACTATCAATATACCTTAATCAAATCAGCCCGTTACAGTCCACTGCTGGACTATGAGCCTCCTCCACTTAAGTGGGTTTTGCCATAATCTCCACGCTTGGCAGGCGGGTTGGAGTTCGCAGATTAAAAGGTTACTGTAGCAGAGAGAGAGAGTGCTACTGCCTGTTTCCTGTTCAATGTGTAGTCCTTAAGTCGCCTCTTACGACACCCACGGGAAGAGTAGGGGTTGGTGATAAATGTATCCTACTCTGCCGTATATATATACCTATATAAAATAAAACTACCTACATATATTCGTTATTGTAAACCATAGGTATTTTAATTTTTCTTCAAAATGCCTATCAGTTTAAACGTTTTCCCACGGACGTTCTCGAAATTGAATTTATATTTTCACATGAACGAACATGTCATAACAATAGTAGATGGTTAACCAAGGGGTGATAGCGATCAAGTTACACCCGAAGTATTTTGGCGCACGAGCGTGGCGAGGACGCTTATAATGTGAGGGTGGAATTGATCAGTTTCCCTCGAGGTCTGCGTCTCTCTGCTTTTAATATCAATTTGCAAGGAAAGTACAAAACAGTTTGTAAAAAAATAAAACAAGGGCTACATATGATACCATACGCAAATAAATTACGAATAAAAAATATGCGCCATATCCTGGCACCGAAGTATTTGACACAGTTCAGTTGCTTTTAATAAAATCACTGTATGTTGACTTTTGAAATTCACGCACGAGCCTAAATCAACTTAGTTTTTACTATTTCATAGTTATAATAAACAATTACAAAATAATTTATCAAAACATGGATTAAAACTACAGAGAGTAATAATTGTTCACCTAGAGTTTTCTACTGCCTTTATTAGGGGCCGCGTTTTCGTTTTTTGTAAGCCAACCATACATAAAAATACAAAAAGATAAAAGTAAAAAAATGTAATAGTTTCTTTTGCGATTATTAAATAATTTTATTCACATTTCCTAGTAAATACATGAATTTTGTTTTCATCTTGCATAGTAAAGTATATAGCAAAATTATTAATATGAAATAATGGTAGTATCTAGGCTGTATACGTCTATTCCTTTGCCGTTTTTAGTGTGATTTTTTTTATGCAAATAGTAAAAAGAAAGGTTCGAATTTCAAGTTGGACTTACACCCCTTCTTTGAGGTCATTACTGGACTATTTTTAGAGCATGAGAGGAATAAAATAATTTAGAGCGAGCCCAGTTTGGATCAGTCAAATTTACACCCAACCTTCACTTTTTTGTTGCTTTAGTTCGAAAACACATGACACGTCTTTCTAACTCAGGATCTTAAATAATAAAAACGGCCAAGTACGTGTCAGACCATGCAAAGTGATAGGGTTCCGTAGTTTCCCAATACAACGTAGCCTGTAAAGCCTACTTGATTTTGATAATTTTCCTTTCAACTCATTATAATGCACTACTATCATGATTTTTTCCGACTTCTAAATACAATTGTTTCGTTAGGGGGACAGACAGACAGACTGACATGGCGAAACTACAAGGGTTCCTTGTTGATTGCGAATCCCTAAAAAGCCCGATTTCCAAATCATACGCCTGCCATACTTGTTCTCAATTCATTCGTCTCGCATTAATATAATGTTTGTTCTCATTCTGGCGAGACACCCCGTCGCCGCCCTCTGATCCACTTGGCTGACATTCAAACGTGAATTTATTAGAAATGGAACCTTGTTTCACGAATGGCCTACCAAGCTACCATTAAAATGCCCAAAAGTCACCGCATCTATCAATCTAACTATCGCTAGTGCCTTTCCTTTGAGTATCCTTAATAGCTAGTCGGATGGAATTTTGGAAACCTTACCACCATTTTCATTCTCCTTTCAACCAACCTTCTTTTTTCCTAACTGTAAGCTCTTATCGTTTTATCTCATTATGAACGCAATGTACATCGAATTGTACTTGTATTTTGCTACTTGTAGCTTCATGAAACGGGCCCCTGATATACTTGTAGATCCATTCTTTTGTAGCTACGCTGCTGCGTTAGGAAACACCGTTGTTTTTTTTTTAATTTAAAGTCAATGTTTATTAATGAGAATCTTAAGCGTGTTGAACCAAAGAAGGGAAGCAAGTGTATTTTAAATACACTTCTCATCAAAAAACTCGAAACACCTTGCAAGTTTTGTAAGGAATAATAGAAAAATGTTTATATTTAGGAATATATATTATGTCAAATGTCGTTTAATAGTGAGTAATATGAGATTTTCAAATCCTATGTGATCATTCATTATTCACTATTAAACGAGATTTGAAATATTTATTCCTAAATATACACATTTTTCTGTTATTCTTTACAAAACATAAACTTGCAAAGTGTTTTGATTTTTTTTATGAGAACGACGTCCTGTCCTATTTCCGCATGTAATATTTCAAAAAATGTTTTTTTTTTCGTAATGCAAAGTGTTTTGAGTATGACTTATTTATAACTTATTGTAATAAAATATTCGGCCAAGCACGTATCGAGCCCAAAGCAAAGTGTACCCTACACGTCCGTAGTTGTCCAATACTACTTAGGTACCTGTTTAAGACAATTAACGTTCATCAAAATTATTTCCTATGATATTTGTACCGAATTTCTTACTTTATACAATGTACAAGTAAGTACATTTTATAAGTTGGTCTATTTGTTTACCTGTAAAGCCTACTTGATGTTGATAATTTTCCTTTTAAATTCATCATATTATGCACCATTACCGTGATTTTTTTTAAATTTCCGAATTTAACGGTTTTGCTGGGGTGGGGGGGACACTTGACTAACAAAAATGAGCACTTTGAAACGAAATATTTCTGAAACATGCTCTAGCATAAAAAAAATAAGCAAAACATCATTATTTTTAAAAATCCTATCCAACGATACCTCTTACTATAAAGGTAGTCAAGAATAAAAAAAAATAAGTCCCACTACACATGCACCAGAGGAGCCTTAAAAAATGTTTTAAGTTTTTATTTTGCAGCTTTATCGGCGTGATTAATATGTATGTCCGTCCATACCAAATTACAGCCTTCTGAGCTAAGCCGCGGACAGACAGAGTGACAGACAGACGGAGATGGCGACTCTATAATGGTTCCTTGTTGACTCCGGAACACTACAATGTACAGAATCTATTCATTTTTACTTCTTTTAAACTATTTGTTTTTTGTGAGTAAGTAAGTACCTATAATACTTATAAGATAAATAATACTAATTTTATTTCATCACATTATTGGTTCGGATTAATGAGTAAGTGTAAACACAGAACTATATCTATTTACGGATACATTACAGTTCACAGATGACATGAAAAACGATAAAGGTTCTCTTTGTCTTAAAAATTCAAAAGGCCCCGTATGAAAAATGGTCGGCAGTCAAAAAGTTCTCCGAAAGGGGCTTTTGCTCTAAGCCGAATGATAAGTAGTAGCCAGGCGGCGCGAGGACAAGAGCTTTTTAATTTTCGCAAACACCGCACAGAGGCCTACATGAAAAACTCTTTGTTTTATACCCACTTTTGGTACGCACCATGGTAAATTAATTAAAAAAGTTAGACTGACAACATTTTCCTAATAATATAGGTTTGTTTTGCGAAAGTTACTCCGCAAAAACAAAGGTACCTACTAGACAAAAATAAAAAACGTAATATTTCTTTATCTTCTGCAATTTCATTCACAAGTAAAGGCAAGGAAGACGCAGACACTTGAGAACAGTAAATTAAACTTTGGAAGCAGAAATATAATATAGTTCTACGTAGTTCGCTTGTAGTTGTGTAGTCAGCTTTAATATTACTTCCACAACCCTTTGAACGGGCAGACCCCAACAGGAATCAATATGCCTTTGACTTTGACGAAGCTATCATAATCATTTCCTTTACTCTTATTTGAGTATAACGCTGTTTGTGGTACAGAACAAGCAGTAGCTCGTATTTTCTTAGTTATGGAAGTTAGATTAAGATTATAAGGTCCATTTCTATAGAACCCGGCAATAATGTAAACAAACCAATTTAAACACAATAACTGCGTAATTACTTACATTTGAGTATCAATCCTGATCATATTCACATTTTAAGGAACCATAAACTCTTCTTACAATAATGTCGCCAGTTATTTAATAAAAAAACACTCAGACGACAAATCTTTCAATAATTTGTAAAACTGCCATATTAATTTTTTACTCATCAAAGTCTCGTCTTGTTTGTCTTTGGAAAGTTAGTGTAAAAAAATTATCTTGTGTACATTATTGCCGGATTCTCTTAAAAGGAATTTTACGCTGAATTAGAGCGGACAAGCTTCATGGCCTAGCGGTGGAAAGTTCGACTCTCATTACGGAGGTCCCAGTGTTAAATACGGAAAATTGTCGGTTATATAAGCATGGATTAGAGGTCACTAAAGTCAGGCCTTTAGGTGGCTCTATAACTCTAACAGAGTTAGTAAAGTTGGTCGTTACCAACCCACACCAGAAGAAGAAAATCGTTTTCTAACTTGTAAATTTCCAATAGTACTGTAGTAGTCATTAAGCAAATCTGAAAACCACTTAGTAGATATTTGGCAACAAGCATAATATTCTAATTACAAAATAAAAGTTAAGAGTATATTGTTTTACCTATACCCTAGTTGATCAAGTGGTTGTTTTGGGATAAATTCTGTGAATACTAATCGGTATATTAGCATAATCTTTAGCCAGTAACCAAACACGATAACGATACACAATTCGGGAACGAAGGTTCATGTTTGGGTTTTGTTACAAGTACCGGTATAACCCGCATAATTTCAAACGCTTAATAATAAATAAATCAATATGTGGGGACATCTCACACACGGCCATCTAATCCCGAAATAGCTTGTACTATGGGTATCAGACAACTGATACTCGTATACATTACATAAATTGATAAATACATACTTATAAAGATAAAAAGCGGCCAAGTGCGAGTCGGACTCGCCCATGAAGGGTTCCGTAGCAGCAAGTAACATAAAAGTTCTTGTAATTATAGAACCGCCAAAGGCCACTGACTTGGCTCGTGTAACGACTAGATAGTAGCCGCGGTTTACGATTTACGATTTATGACGTATTAAAAAAAAACTACTTACTGGATCTCGTTCTTTTAGAAGTTACAGGGGGGGGGGGACACATTTTACCACTTTGGAAGTGTCTCTCGCGCAAACTATTCAGTTTAGAAATAATGGTATTAGAAACCTCAATATCATTTTTGAAGACCTATCCATAGACACCCCACACGTATGGGTTTGATGAAAAAAAAAAATTTGAGTTACAGTTCTATGTATGGGGAACCGCCGAAATTTATTGTTTTTTTTTTATTTTTTTATGAAAATCTTAATGCGGTTCACAGAATACATCTACTTGCCAAGTTTCAAAAGTATAGTTCTTATAGTTTCCGAAAAAAGTGGCTGTGACATACGGATGGACAGACAGACAGACAGACAGACATGACGTATCCATAAGGGTTCCGTTTTTTGCCATTTGGCTACGGAACCCTAAAAACATCCAGACACAAGGCAAACACAAGTGCTTGTCACATGAATGTTTGCCCTGGGTGGAATTCGAACCCACTACACTGTGCTTTGAAGGCAGGCGCACTACCAACTAGGATACAGAGCCGTCAAATACACAATAACAAAAATTCCGTCCGTAATACATAATAACAAAAACTACCAGCAAGTTATATGATCTACCGACTGTGTAAAAGCATCACACCATCATTTAGGTCATTGACTGCACAATCCCTATGAGTAGAGTCCCTTAGACAAAGCTAAAAAAAATACCGTCCCGTAAGAAAGTCGCAAACACCATGCAAACACCGACAGTCACCGAATAACAATAAAACATGGAGAATTCCAAAAAAGTTGTCACAATACGATAGTCAAAAAGAGTATTTATTTACATCAAATAACGAAAGTCAGCAAACGCCTATTACTTTGTTCCAAAGGCCTTTGACGTGGCTCATACTTTCTTAGATAACAACCGGAGTCCGTAGCGTGTAGTGCTATTCAATATCAGAGTCATCTCACTTTTCGGAATAGACGATTCACTGGATTTTTTTGTATTGAATTGTATTTTATTGTAGAACCTAGAACTTCTGGATCAATACCTGAACGCTAAAATATATTTCTAGTATTTTGCTACTAAAATTATTTTGTCTATAGTAGGTATTAATCTTCGTTCTAGGCAAGAACACAACAACGACAATACAACTTGTGTTGTATAGTTAACTATTTCTAAAACATAATGCAGTTACAGCCAGGTAAACATTTTTAAATGTTTGATGATAATCTTATAAATATTCCATTCTAAACAATTTTGCCGGGTTCACAATAAACAAATGGGTGAAAGCAATTCCAGACAAACTGAGAATTTTAAAGAACATAAATCTAGATATGTGACCCACATTGCTGCTCTGGCCGCGGTCGAAACGTGGACCGTGGCTGGGAAGCGGCAATGAACGTCGCATTAAATTACAGCTTACGGCTGATACGCACAGTGACGGAGGGGCAGGCAAAATGCACTTTAATTGAAAAGGATAGCATGCAACCCCTTTACTGCCAATGGAGAAAAGCTGATCTATGGAGCACAGGATGTTTCAAAATGGTATTTCGTTTCACCCCATGAAATGAGATTGTGGCTAGATGTGCGGAGAAAACAAAGAAGTAAAAATTACATTATTAATTAATGAAAGAATCAATGGGCTTTTTATATTGATATTACATGTGAAGGTATCTCAAATGTTTGCTACAAAAACCTGCAAGACAAAAAGTCATCAATTTCATACAATATCTTGCTTTGCTACGTTAGCTTCGTAGCCGTAGCACTTGCTACGAAAAATCGTAGCCTGTGACTACGAGTATTTTGTTCGTTGGTTTGATACTAAAATATTTCTCGCGGGGTATGACCTAATGATGATGATGATGTACTTTGAAAAAACCTTAATTTAGCTTGTCACACACACATTAGATTTCTATACTCATACACAAACATAAATCATAAATAGCTCTAACCCTCGTGTTTTTCGGAACTTTTAGTTTATTTCTAACGGTAAATTCAGAAAACTTTTATTTATTTTATATTATCAACAGTTTATGTGTAATTAGGCCACAATCACAAGCTTAAAAAAATATATAAATAAGATTTCCATGACAAAGTTTATTTTATAAAATAATTTTTTTCCTTTTACATTTATTTTACTTAAGTATATCTCATATACAGAGGCTTTTCTTACCTGCATAAATATCACATGACTAGAGTTTAGCCTAGTCAACTAGATAGCAGTCAACGGACAAAGGTCTCCAGGCCTCCTGTTTCAAAATACAAAAAGAGAGTTCTCAGTTCCACACAACACCTGGTACTGCTGCACAGTCGAGCACCTCTGACCGCAGCAAGATAAGTGGACCTGTTCCGGATTTGCCGCCAAATTAATTACTGTGGACCCCAATTAATAACAGCCGTCGATAGGACACCGATACTTGTATGTTACTGTTGCCGGCTTACCCGCTAACGAGATTAGTGACAAATTACAACGCGTAGTAGTGTGCGGATTAGTCGAAGTAAGAAAAAAATCGTAAAAAAAAATTGTGAACTACGTTTCTGTGTTTTCGAATTCGTATGCACGTTTATTTGACGCTATTACCTGTACACAGTCCTGCGAAGAAATTAAAAGGGTTGTATTGTGTGAGAAGTCGACCGACTCGCAGTGAGCCAGCGTGGTCGACTGAGGTCTAATCGCACTTATTCAGGGTAGACTCCAGCTTTTTGTTGTCAATGATCATGAAGATGAACTGAAAACTTTAAGCAGTTAAACAAGCATGCGTACATTAAATAAGCGATCGATGAATAGTGCGAATGTGTAAATAGAATTCGTAGAAATAGAGACTTGGAAACACGTTGCAACTAAATAATGCGTTCGCAATATTTAGCTAATAAGTCGTTCACAGACTGACCAAAACGTCTGGTTAAGTCTATTTGTTTTGTAAAAAAATACATTTATACCTACCTGATGGGGAATTTGAATTTATTTGGATAAACAGCCGCTTTTCCACTAGCATGCCGTCTTAGTATTGTAACATAAAATAATGTGTGGGTTTAATTTCTTTGAACACGTCTATAATTTCTTGATTTAAGAGTGACAATTATTATTTTGATCTAAAAAAAATGGTTCTATAGAACCATGGCAGCTCAGCAGATATACAAGGTCGGTGGGTGACAAAAGGTGATACAAGTTGTAGTTTAAATGTTTAAAAAAATATCGCCTGTTATAATTTCAAATGTCGTAAGGGACAAATCCCTACTTTTCAGGAGAGCAAAAAGAAAAAAATGTGAGTAAAAACTGTCATAACTTTCTCATTTTCTATCCTACTGAGACGATTCCTAGAGAGAAATTTCTTTTAATTATTATATCTGTCTGATAGAAATAAGTAAACTTCGATTAACAGCATAGTTTCGAAGATAGTGTCCCTTACACACTAGAATTTTGTATCAAATGTCCCTTACGCCATACGCCTAGAGTCATCTTTTTGTCGTAACAAACAAAATAATCGATTTTATTTGATAATTCCAGTTGTAAAGGTATTTAAAAATACAGATTAATGATGTAAGTTGCAATATTGATCTAGGTTCCAATAGAATTCCGTATAAAAATGATCTGATCTGGATACTTAAAGCTATCTTTTGACTATTACTACCCATATAGACGATGTACCAGGGCTATAGGGAGGTCATGCTGTCTGTAGTTTGTTGTTTTATGATTATGCTGAGAGCAATGCACCTATATAGGTATGATTTTATTATAATTTAAGAGGGTTTGATAAAACTGTTTCAAAATAAATAAAATAAATGGATTTTTTACTAGCTTTATTTAGGTTAAGCTAAACAGGGTTATCAAAATATTATTCTCATTCCTAGATGCTAGTCATCTAGTGAAACATAACATTATTACAATTCAACAGATTATATCAATATAAATTAAGAAAATAACTATTTTAAGGAATTTTCAAAGAAATAAATTGTGGCATATATTTAAGAGCATTGCCACATTGTGGCAGCAAGGGCGGCTGCATGGCGCGGGTGAATTTTATTTCAAGTATGGAAATATCGCTGCACGGTGGAACCTCACCGCCCAATAGGTCAGGGCCCTTACTAAACTTAATACTTACTGCACAAAATAACTAAAACATAATAGTTTTCTCGTAATTAACAATCATAGCTCTCTAATCATAGCTTAGAGAGCTTTAGAGATCAAATAAAAAAAACTAGTTCATTTTTTATCTAAAACTCAGTTCCTAAATTGTTAAAGCATCAAGACATAGTCTATTCGTATATTGATCCTACACTTAAGGAGTAATAATGTTACCTATAGGCAATGTCTGGTCTACGTAGCTGCTACTTAGCTTTAACAGTTTAAGAGTAATAGAATGATATTATTATGCCTATCTACTCTACCTAATGGCAAACTAGATAATACGTTACAAGACATATTATTTGAAATACATCTTCATCTTCCTCGTCTCTCTCAGCTAATGTATTTGGAACTTCAGACTTGTATGGAAGGTTAGAATATTCTGCGTGAAACCGCTTTGGTATTGTCCCATTTGCACATAAACGTAGCAAATCATTATATTTTGCTACAGACATGGGTGGGCAGACTTTGTTCATACAAAGGTTTCAATTGAACTTTATTCCCATACTGGTTATTAGTTAATAATAATTTCCCTGAAAATTAAGAAAGCTATTAAATCACAGAAAATAAGAATAGTGACGTTTAAAAAGAAATACCCGAATGAAATGTTTGTTTAATTATTGATGAAAGAAGACGCTGAAATACACAAATTTGAACTACATGAAAAACCAACAGAAAATAAAGGCAAAGGGAAGGGAAAGGGAAAGGAAAAGGGAAGAGGGAAGGAAAAATCGAAGAGGATGTTCAAGATGATCAATCAACTAATAACCAGGATGGGGATAAAGTTCAATTGAAACCTTTGTATGAACAAAGTCTGCCTATGTCTGTAGCAAAATATAATGATTTGCTTCGTTTATGTGGCAATGGGACAATACCAAAGCAGTTTCACGCAGAATATTCTAACCTTCCATATAATTCTGAAGTTCCAGATACATTAGCTTAGACTTTGACGGTAGGTGGGGGAGTAAAGTGCTGGAGTGGAGACCACGGACTGGGCGCAGAAATGTGGGAAGGCAGCCCGCGAGATGGACTGACGATTTGACGCGAGTTGCAGGGAGAGACTGCATGCGGAAAGCACATGACCGCACAATGTGGAAAAATATGGAAGATACCTATACTCAGCATTGGGTAGACAAAGGTTGAAAAAGAGGAAGAAGAAAAAAAGGTGAGACAGACGAGGAAGATTATGATGAATTATAAATAATATGTCTTGTAAAGTATTATCTAGTTTGCCGTTATGTAGATTAGATAGGCATAATAATATCATTCTATTACTCATAAACTGTTAAAGCTAAGTAGTAGCTACGTAGACCAGACATTGTCTATAGGTAACATTATTACTCCGGATCAATATACGAAGAGACTATGTCTTGATGCTTTAACAAATTTAGTAACTGAGTTGTGTTTTAGATAAAAGAAGAAACAGTTGTATCAAACCCTCTTAAATTATAATAAAATCATACCTATATAGGTGCATTGCTCTCAGCATAATCATAAAACAACAGACTACAGACAGATGACCTCCCTATAGCCCTGATACATCGTCTATATGGGTAGTAATAGTCAAAAGATAGCTTTAAGTATGCAGATCAGATCATTTTTATACGGAATTCTATTGGAACCTAGATCAATATTGCAACGTACATCATTAATTTATAGCTTTTTAATACCTTTACAACTGGAATTATGAAATAAAAACGATTATTTTGTTTGTTACGACAAAAATATGACTCTAGGCGTATGGCGTAAGGGACACTATCTTCGAAACTATGCTGTTTATCGAAGTTTACTTAATTCTATCAGACAGATATAATAATTAAAAGAAATTTCTCTCTAGGAATCGTCTCAATAGGATAGAAAATTTGAAAGTTATGACAGTTTTTACTCACATTTTTTTCTTTTAGTTCTCCTAGAAAGTAGGGGTTTGTCTCTTACGACATTTCAAATTATAACAGGCGATATATACCTATTCTATTCTATTCTACCTATACAAATTTACGATCATCTGTTCATGAGATTAATAACTTTTGTTTAGTCGTAACTCAAACATAAAATAGTCGAAGCATTTTTGATTAAGGTTTTTTTGGGATGTAAGTATCGTTCGTTTTCCAATCAGTGATGTTGTTTAGAGATCAATATATTTTTACGAGACTTACCACATAAGTTTTTTCATGTCTTTGGTAGAACTACTGTCTTATCGAAGCAATTTTATAAAATGTTGTTACTTACTACAATTTTTATTTTTATTTTTAAATTTATACTGTGAACAATCTTATTCAAATATTGTCGTATCGGACAAAAGTAAAAAAATCTGCTACTTACGACACTTTTTATTCAAAACTTTAAAATATACTTTAATGGAATTAATTGTGTAAAGGCATATTTTTTATGTTAGTGTGTTACAACGTATTAACTTTGTAGGAAAAAAGACATACGACGTATAAAAAACAAAGAGTCATGAAACTTTACCTATACGACGTATACATTGACCAACTTTGACACTTACTACAAAGTGAAATCCCCTGTATCTCCTTTATAAAAATGGATAGAATTATTTTAAATATACAGAAAGATGCGCAAAAAAAAATCTGAATCGAATGGTGTACATAATGTACTTACGACAAAATGTCCCTTACGACATTTGAAATTATAACAGGCGATATATTAAATTGCAAAACTGGGCGCCAGGTCACGTGGCCACGGAGCCAAAGACAAAATTTATAAAAGTTAAAATATAGGTTTTATAAAACAAAAATAATCGACGATACAGTTGAAGTTACTCAAATTAAATAACATGAAACGCTCAAACCCCTCTCTAGATGCTACTGCTTCTCTCTAAGGCTGAAGAGCTCAGGAAGGTATAAATGGGAATTTCGGACAAAAACCCTCTGAAATTAAATATTTACTATTACTGAAATGTTCAGCTTGATTCTTTCTAGCTTTTATCTATGTAGCTATTAAATAGAAATGTTAAAGGTACCAATAGGGATAGGAAATCTAGCTCAAGACACGCTGATATTCATGTCAATCCACTGAGGGTATGAAAACAAAAATGTGGTCACACACGGATTCTGAAAACAAGTCAATTATTTGTAAAACAAGAAAACAGCGCATGAAAATGCTGTGCATCTAATTAATCCAACTTACCACGTTACCAGGAACTGATATTTTTTCAAAATTTCAAGTAAAAAACCTTAGATAAATGAAAGGCTCGCGCGGCGCTCGAGCGCTCGCCGGCGGGGAAAACATTTTGGTGAAAAATTATTGTTATCTGTGTTGTTAAACAATGTTTTGATAAATTATTTTATACTTTATGTTTATTTTAAACATACATCAGCAAATAATAAGTTGATTTAGGCTTGTGCGTGAATTTCAGAAATCAATATGCAGTGATTTTAACATGATTTCAATTAAATAATATTAGAGGAAGTTGCGAGGCAGACAGTAAACAACAAATTAAAAGATGTTCAAAATCAACCTTATTTTCTCTCTTGAAGTATTTTGCAAGCAAAATCTTTATTTAATGTATTTAATGGATTTGTCGGACGAGCATGATGCGAGCGTTTGGGAAGCCGCCTTTGATAAATAGCCGCTGAGTTGCAATTTCTGTGGTGTTGCTTTGAGCTAAATGGAATATAATAACACAAATTTTACTCCATTGAGAGCTACCTCCAATAACATACCATTTCCACAGATATTACATGCCTTTTAGTTATTAAGGTTATATTAATTTTGGATTGCAGAGTTCAACTGAAAGCTTAAGTTTTCATTTTCTGTACTTACCTCTCTATTTAATTTGGCTATCACGCGTTGTTATATTTGGCTTGTGTTTAAATGCCTACCAAAATGGATTAATGCTCACCAAAATTGCTTGCCAAAACGGATAAATGCACACCAAATGATGTTTCATGAAATAAGTAAACGATCACAAAAATTTTACCCAAATATTGCATGCCTGTAAGCAGGCATGGGTGGTCACAAGTTAACCTAACCCCAAAGGGTCACGAGTTAACCCATCCCCTTTTAACCTAATATCAAGGTTCCCCGAACTCCCGTGCTCGCTATGCTCGCACTCGCCCTGATTTGGTATCAATGTTACTGTTTCAGTAAAACAATATTTGGTGTCCATTTTGGCAAGCAATTTTGGTGAGTATTAATCCATTTTGGTGAGCATTTAAAATGTACTCGTTAAATTTTATTTATTTGTCGACCTTACAACCCACGAACAAGATTCTGACATTTTGTTCAGCGTATTTAAACTTTTTATCTATCTATTTATACCTTAAAATTACAAGTTAATCTGTATTACTGATAATATGAATTAAATTATGAAATAAGATAATGATAATTATATTTCCATATTCATCATTAATTCATTTTTTTTTTAAATGGCATTCCCAAATGATTTTGCCAGTATCATGTGTTATTGTGTTTATTTAATTCGACAAACGGGCTTCATGAGAGAAGGAAAATAAATTACAGATTGATCAAAAATTTTGAATGTTGAGTTACCCGGTTTATCTGAATAAAGTAACTAAAAATAAAATTCCCTTCATCTTTGTACCTAAGATCTTTTTTCTCCTGCATTCCCACGTCCAACAAATTTTAAAACTGCTCTCTTCTTGTGTTAATACTCCAATTGTTAATATGATCATTATATAATTATACAAGATATAACCAGGTTAGCTAATACTTGAACAGATCAATGATTTTTGTTTACCTTTCCTTGTTGGTAAGGGTTAGGAGTTAGGTACTTTAGATTGTCTTACAAACTTCTCTTTCCTTCAGGCAATAGAAACTTTATGCTATGAATATACCTTAACTAAGGAACATTAACCTTTAGTACCTACCTACTTCAACAAAAAGATTGCGTATATCCACTTGAAGTTCCAGAGGGCATCTTTTTAATAAGGATCCTTAAACTCACTTTACATCTTTTTGAATTTCAGTACAGTTTTTCTCATTTTAACTTTCAGTGAAGCACTTGAGTATTTTTCTTACAGGTAAGAATAGTAGAAGAACTAAAGTTGCTGACATAGCTCGTAGGATAAGCAAGCTGAAGTGGCAATGGGCAGGCCACATAGCGCAAAGATCGGATGGCCGATGGGGCAAGAAAGTCCTTGAATGGAGACCACGTACTGGCAAGCGCAGTGTGGAACGGCCACCTACGAGATGAGGATCGCTGGGTCTCGTTGGATGCAGGTGGCTATGGACCGGTCGCGCTGGAGTGCGATTGGAGAGGCCTATGTTCAGCAATGGACTGAAGTGTTGAAGGCTGAAATGTTGATGATGGCGAGACATCCACGCTAAAAATGTACTCGTACAGATATTTTATTTATTATAATTAGTATCGTTCATTCAAAATTAAATTTATTCATCTTGTATTCATCTCGTGTAATTTTTTCAGAAAATCGTTAAAGACAGAGCAGATTTCTTTAAGCCCTCATTATTAAGCACTTGCCGCTTAAACTAAATTTACAGAAAAAGTAACCTAGAATGACTTGGTTAGTGTTCAAACGTATTTCTAACGCGTAAACCTAAAATTATTTTAGCAAAAAAGTGATTGATTGATTGATTGATATATACTTTATTGCACCAAAAAAGGGGTGTACAAAGGCGAACTTAATGCTATATAGCATTTTCTACCAGCTAACCTTTGGTGGTTAAGAGCAGGTTGAGGGTTAAAGTGGCTGCAAACTAGCCTCTACGCATACAGGGCTGTGTCAATACATCTTCGCACCCATCTTAAGTATATTGGCACCGTGCACGTAATGTAACACTAAATAAGTTGTTCTATGTAGCTTAAACTGTAGTGCATGGTAGTTTAAATTATGATAAATCTTTAGCAGAAGTGATTATTACTTTGTACTTTATTAAGTTAATGAAGAAAATAAATATTTATTATCTCGCTCCTGTATGAGTGTCTTATTGTTTATTGTAAGAAAAAGTTGTTTTAAATGTAACATTATTCAACACAACAAGTTTATTTGTTGGAAGCCAACAATAAGTTTACTATAACATTGAGTTTTTAAGCTTTCATTATTGTTAGGATAATACAAAAAAAAGGTAAATATTTTTTCTGAAGTATACCATTTAAAGCTATAGAAACCATCAATTGATAAAAAAAAAAATATAATGTCTTAATGTTAAAGAATATCTATTAAAGTGCGATAGGTATTAAACACCTATAGGTATTTTGTCTAGTAATTAACGATACTAACGAAAGTTTAAAATAAAAAAAATGTAATGAATACCACAATTTAACTTATAACCTCATAAACTTAAAATGTAAGTAAATTAATTCCATTTTTACCATTCTCATTCCAGTAAATTTCGGACAATCACTCGTCCAGTTTTCATACAATTTTATTGAGGCTTTTGTACTTACATTTTTATGGGCTACAATTTCCGAGTTTTTTTTTTATAAAGCTGAAAACTGCAGTCGGTATATTTTTATGGCGATGCTGCAGTAAAATTTACGAGTACAAACTTGTAACTTGTAGTGATGTTGGTGATAATAAAAGCAAATAAAATGCGGAATAGGTGTAAATGAAGTTGATCAAATATCTACATAGTAGCGTCGTATACCTAAACTGAATGCATTCGAACAGTTTGTAGAAAAATAAACAAGAGAATAAGATAGTGACACTTGAGCAGTAAGCATCTTCGAATTGTTCTTGGTTATTGTGGGTGTACTCGTAAAGTGGAAGGACGTGGTCTATGCCTACCCCTTCAGGTAAGAGGCGTGACATTATGTTAGGTATTACTGTGAGCAATACCTATACTTCTTGATCTGTTATTAAAAATGCTGGCATGTGATACATGCGCACTGGCAGCTAAATGTTCTAGAATTGTATTTTCAAAACATTTCAGTTTTGAATATTGTTTTGACTCAGTCTTATTATAGAAGCCTTTACCAATATCCTTTTAAAATATAAAATACTTTACCAATAAATCTTTGCTACATATTCTCTATCTATTAAATATTATCTTATTTAATTTCACACCTCCATCACCACAATACATTATTATGTATATTTTTTGTATGCTTTTTTCATAAATTTCTACAGGGACCCAATAGCCATCGAAATTTTCATATTTTATAAAAATTTAAGTTTTTGTCTCCTGTTATTGTGGTAAGAATAAAGGATACTTAATTAAAAGAAACATGCCTTTTGCGTTGCGTAGTACATTTGTTAAGAACAATAATATTGCGTCGGATGAAGCTAAATCTAAAATAGAATATTGACGAGCTGGGTTTACATGGAAACTTGACCTTGTACGCTGATGACACTTGTTTGTTCTACTTTGGAACCTCTATTAATCAAATTATACCTACGGTACAAATGGATCTCAATACTCTATTCAACTGGCTTAAGGCAAACCTTCTAACTATAAACATATCAAAAACCTCATATGTAATATTTAAAGCCAAAAATAAATATATACATCCATATCAACCTCTAACATTAAATAATATACCTATACAACTTAAAACTACAGAAAAATATTTAGGATTGCGATTAGATAACAACTTAAATTGGCATACCCAAATCGACTATATCAAAAACAAATTATCATCATTAATGGGCTCGCTGCGTAGTATAGTTCGCTCTTTACCGCGCAGTATACGGTTTAACATTTACAACTCTCTAGTCAAATCGCATTTAACTTACTTAATTGAAGTTTGGGGTAGTGCGTCAAAAACGAAATTAACGGAACTCCAGATTGCACAAAATAAAATAATAAAGCTACTTTTCCACTACCCATATTTAACGTCCAGCTCAAAAGTTTACAAGGAGACCAAACTTATGACCATAAATCAACTATACATCTATCAAACATGCATACTTATAAAAAAAGTATTAAACAAAACCAATCACACGTCTATCAACCTTACACAAACAAAACAAATCACAAAACGTTCAACCCGGCGAGCCAGCTATATTGTGTTGCCGAAAACTCGGACTAATTATGGTAAGAAAATGTTTACTTTCGAGGGAGCACAACTGTTTAATAAACTACCTTCAAATATCAAAAGTGAAGACTCGTTAAATGTATTTAAAACTAAACTGTTCCAACATTTGTGTACTTAATTTATATGTCTATGTCAGTGTGCGACGAAATTAATGTTCATTTTTTATGTTAATTTTCTCACGTAAGTGACTTTTTGTCTTTGTTGAGAAATAAATGTCTTTAAACCTAAATAGAAATGTGGTTGATAAGCATGAATTACTCGCAAACAGAAGAAATCATAGCACTATCAGAGACTTAATTTCATCCGCAAGCACGCACGCGCACACACACACACACACACACTTACTCCACAACTACACCCTATAACACTCTGTTTCTTACCCATGTTTTTATTATTTTTATTGTCTTAAAATCAAATCAATGGCCCGTTTTTATTGTCTTAGCCGAACTGAATATTATTTGCTATTTTTCTGCTGTTCTCCTTGACAGCAAGCAATACAAAGGAATCGGGGCCCTGCGATACAAGCTGTGCTTAGTGCAGGGCCCGCTGTTTAATAAGTTGGTTACCTTAAGTTCCTTAGTCTATATAAATCATCACAATGTAACATTATTGTAAACGGTTGGCAATAAAAATATTATTATTATTATTATTATGTGGTCAGCTTAGACATCATCAGGGATGAATGAACGCGACGTAGCGAACGCAGCAAACCCGAAGCAGCTCTGCTACCAGCACCCTCGGTGAAGAGGATGCAAATGTGAAAAGTGCGACCACGAGTAGGTAGTATTCGAACCGTAGTCACACTCGTCACTCCGCGTTTCTGCAACCGCGTTACGAGGCGCAGTATCGTCGAAAGTCAACGATATAACTTAAACTTAAGAAAAACGCAAAGAACTCTTATAAAATACGTGCTAATTAGCTTAATAATCTGTTCCCAGGGTAATCCGATGCCCAAATAGGCCCGCAACGATCGGTACAAACTTATTTAACAAAGCAGGGCAAAAAAGGTTATCAAGAAAAATTTCCCGGAAATTCCCGGAATACGGGAAACAACGTACGGTGTCTTGTTGCAAGATGAATTATGCAAACAGCAAACATAAAAAAAAAACACTTTTTGTACGTCTTTTAGTACTTAATATTATTAATTTTATCCGCCTCGAATGTTGCCCAAACTGGACTAAAAAACTAAGCCTAAATTATTGATCTACAGAAATAATGCCTCATTTATTATTTATTTATTCCTTAAACAATATTTTACAATGTGTTGGAAATACTTGATGAGAACAATCAATCAATTAAATTAACAAACATAACATTTCGGACAACGTTAGATAAAATCAGAATATACTTTTAGATCCGTGTCAATCCTGTGATGGATCATACATAAATTAGTTCCTCCTGTGATTGCACTCTGAGAATTTCTAACACAATAATAAAATTTTGTCGCGGGTTCGAATCCCGCCCAGGGCAAACATTCGTGTGATGAGCTTTCTGTTTGCCTTGTGTCTGGATGTTGTTTATCTACATAAGTATATATTTATCTATTTGTGTAATGTATATCAGCTGTCTAATACCCATAGTACAAGCTCTTCTTAGTTTGGGATTAGATGGACGTTCAAGTCCCGCCGGAAGGTTTGCGTTTTTGGTTGTTTTCTATGAATCTAAAAATATTTTATTTACCTATATTTATTTAGTGTCTCCATAAATTTTAGCATATTTAACTTACAATACTTCAACACAATCAGTTTGAAGCAGAATATTCTGTGCCTTTGTTCCCGCTTCTTGTTATACTTAAATTACATGATACAGAAGGTTCGTTGGTAGATTGTGGTTCAGGTGATGTCATGAGAGAAGATAGCTACGTCTTAAGGGAGTTCTTTGAAGTCTACGTCGTTACTCTGAGTAAATATTTAGTTGGCTTTACAGAATCTAACTAATACTTACTTACTTACACACTCAGCGGCACATCTAACCGTCCACCCTATTTCAGTAACTTAACTCTTATTTTATGGTAATTTCTCAATTGAAAACCCATACAACTTAATTTTTTGTTAGTTTTACATTGAATTAAACACATTGGCACTCCTTTACTAAACATTAAACCTTCTTGTTAAGTGATTTAAAAAAATCTCGAAAGTTGACTTTTCTTCGAACTTTCCTTTTTTGTTTGTGATTAGAGCACGTGGTGGCAATACACACTACTGATTTTTCTTTATTTTTAGGTTTTAATTAAAAGTTTATCAAAAATACTCTTCCCTAATTTGTTGACTTTTAAAAAAAACGGTTGGTAATAAAGAGGGTTTAGTAAGGGAGTCATAATGAGTTTAATTGATCGTAAAACTAACTACCACGTAACATTTATGCGTTTTCAATTAAGAAATTACTAATAATTTATGAGTTAAGTAAATAAAATAGGGTGGGCGGTTAGATGTGCCGGTGAGAGTATATGTTTCTCCCCTCCACATCCCTTTTTAGTAATCGCAACGTAATTTCCATATTTTTAAAATTTAAAAGACTAATTCTATTTTTATCTCTTTTTTTTGCTTCTTCTCTCTCGTCTAGCCTTCACTTTTGTGAATGTTATTTTAAATAGACATTTTGCAGCTTTATAACATATACATTTTGGAAACGAACTATGTTTTATTTTGAATCCTAGCTTTAATCAACATATAGGCTGATTGATAAGTTTCCGAAACGACAAAGAAAAATTTTAAAAATCTATTTAAAATAAATTTATTTCTCAACGTAGTTTCCTTCTTCCTCGATGCATTTAGTCCAGCGCTTCTCCAATGCCGTTACACCAGAAAATGTTTTCTCCAACCCCTCAAAATACTCGTCCACGGCAACAATGACTTCTTCATTTGATGAAAATCTCTGGCCACCTAACCATTTCTTCAGGTTTGGGAATAAGTGGAAGTCACACGGGGCCAGATCCGGGGAATAGGGTGGATGCGGTAGCAATTCGAACCGCAATTCATGGAGTTTGGCGACTGCAACCATTGACGTGTGTGCAGGTGCGTTGTCATGGTGGAACAAAACTTTTTTCTTGGCCAAATGTGGTCGTTTTTTCTGGATTTCTTCACTTCATTTTTGCAGCAAGCTTGCGTAGTACTCTCCATTTATTGTTTTTCCTTTTTGCTATCTGCAAATCCACTAAAATAATCCCTCGAGCATCCCAAAAAACAGTCGCCATCACTTTGCCGGCCGACAAAACCGTTTTTGCTTTCTTTGGCGCAGGTCTTCCGCTCTCAGTCCACTGCTTAGATTAATCTTTTGTTTCGGGAGTATAATGATGTATCCAGGTTTCATCGACTGTTACATAACGCCGCGAAAACTCGTTAGGATCTCGGTTAAACAGCGCCAAACACTCCGATGAATCGTCCACTCGACGTTGCTTTTGGTCAACAGTGAGCAAACGCGGCACCCATCGCGCGCAAAGCTTTTTCATTCCCAAATGTTGGTGCAAAATATAAAAAACGCGTTCAGATGAAATTCTCACCATCTCTGCTATCTCTCGCAACTTCAAGCGCTGGGAAAATGGACTTCTTACCAAACGAATTGGCGTTTATTCATCTTCTATCTGCAAGCAAATTGCCGGTGGGTAAATACCCATTGTACCCTACCGGGTAAATACCCAAATTGCTGGGTATTTTAAATCTTTCTTCTTCGTTCTCATCGTTCTTTATTGTTGCAAAATTACAACAATTTTTGATTACACTTAAATTTGCTTACCTCAAAATAGAGTGAGATTAGGTAGGGCGTGGTAAAATATCAATTAATCAACAGAAAGTCTATATTTTTATGTATTGTCTTTTTTTGGTCTGCTAGTTTTTTAGTTCTATCGGGTTATTTATGTTTGTTGTTTATCGTTATTTGCGTTAAATTAGTAAAACCTTCCTATTTAAAATGATTGCTAACAAAACATTATGTTCAGGTAGGTACGTAGTTTTGCATAAATGAGATGGCTTGGAGGTAGTGTTCCAAAGGACTATGGTCTTTTATTTAGCTCTCTTATACGGCGCGCAGGCTTTTTGTAGGGACTGCGGAGGCTGAAAGGCTAAAGAGCTCTAAAACACTGCGCAAAATTTTAGTTCTCCGAGGACCAAAAAGGACCATAGGCTCAAGAGGGCTAAAAAGTTCTTAAGTCTCCGAAGCTTGTCTAACGAAACTTGAAAACTATTGCGTATCACTGCACCTTGACGTTATTAATGTGCCGTCTCAGTTCTTGTAACCGGTGAGAAGTGAGAACGAGAGCTACGCTAGTCAAGTTGATATGTCTTCTGATAGTGGCCCTGTTTATTTCATTGAAACAATAACATCAACATCAACGGCCCGTTACAGTATACTGCTGGACTATGAGCCTCCTCCACTTAAGTGGAGGGTTTTGCCATTATCTCCACATTTGGCAGGTAGGTTGGAGATCGCAGATTAAAAGGTTACTGTATCAGAGAGCGCTGCTGCCCGTTCCCTGTTCGCAATTACTATGATATGTATGTTACTTGTTTGTGTTTTGTATTATTTTTGTTGGTAAATTTAAATTGCCGTTAGCTTTTCTTAAAACTTATTCTTTTCACTAGCTTAGGTACAAAACATGAACACACCTGTGCATGTTTCCTGCGTAGAAATTGTATGGTCGTGTGTGAAGTTGATCAACCCGACGTGGGTCAGCGTGCCTAAGGCCTGATTGCCCTAAATCCAGAAAGGCTCGAATCCTCGGTGGGATTTTTTTTGAGATGCTATTGATGTGGTACATTAAAACACTTTCCGTTTAAAATTTAAAAATTAATTACTTGAAAAATTTATGATTTTGAACAAAATAATTAAATTTATGAACTGTATTATGAATGATCTGGGCGTCGACTAATTTGACAAACAAAACCAGGTCAAACTGTACAAGTTCAGGCAATTTAATTAATTAAAATTTATCGTAGTATAACTTTTATTAAATTAATGACTTACTACTAAATTAATAACTTACTACTAAATTAATAACTTACTACTAAATTAATGACTTACTACTAAATTAATATTCTCTTCAACAATCATACTCCAAAACAAGTGACATTTAAAACTCATTAGCTGCTGTTTTCAATAAAATGGTTTAGCAATGTACATCGTGTTCGTTTAATAATATAGGTAGTATATACCTTAGCCCAATAAATCTAACAACTTTTGCTTCTTAACTTATGACGTCTCAATAAATGTGTTTTTGTATGAGAATAAAAATTTTATTTTGCTAATTAAAAAAAGTTAAACATACGAGTAAGTAGTTCAGTTTCTTAGACTGAGCTATCAGCCGAAATGTTAGTACCTATAATATTTATCCAAAACGTTTTATAGTGATATTTACTTACTTATTACCGTCTTGTCTGATGAGAGATATTAATTGATTTACTTTTTTTTATATAAAACACAGTTCGCTATAAATACTAAATCTTACTAAATCATGATTTCAAGTAGAACTGCATATAGTCGCAGAGCATAGCATTCATTATACAACGTGACATGTGTGTCGTCCTGCGACGCAAACTAGAATAGCAGTAGGCCTAAACAAGCCTACATGGATCTACAAAAATATTACAACATTCTCTTCTCGTAGCGAAAGATTTTAAAATATTATATCTTTGGAATTCGCAAGCATGCGGGGGACACATGCATAATTTAACTATTTGAAACGAACTATTATACCGTTGTTAATATGGAATGTTTAGGATTAAAAAAAAAACAATAAAAAATCGTGCTCACCAACCGATGTACAGTAGACAGCTCATCAAGCTATACATTTTTATTGCAAACTATACACTATTAGTGTTGAAAGTAAGTGACAAATATTGTTTAATCAATAAAATAATAAATACCTACAATAATGAAAATATTTGTAAAGATCTATAAAATATTTTGTACATTAAAGTTGTCACAATATTCGGGTTTGTTACCACGGTTATATTTATTAATATTATTACCTCGATATTTCGGAACGGTTGCACGCTCCGTGGTCACGAGCAGACTGGTGTGGCGAGTGGTAGTTAAATATAACCGTGGTAATAAACCCGAAAATTGTGACAATTTTAGTGTAGTGAACAACCACAAAAATCTTAAAACGTAAATATTTTGTAGTATAAATAAACAACCATTGTTTTAATATCGAAGAAGAAAATTCTGAACTCTTCTGTTAAACTCCTCAGGGTTTTGTAAATAAAAGAGGTGTCTTCCAGCTGGATCTATGTAGAGTCTGGAAATTTAAAAGAACAATTTAGCAAGTTATTACTTATTTTCTACACAGATCTTTATTAGGGTTCCGTAGTCAAAAACCGTAGACCACATCTCGGGAAACGTAGTGTGGACTGCCCTGCCAGGTGGACTGATGACCTGAGGAAGGTCGCTGGTGGTGGCTGGATGAGGAAAACGGGTGATCATGCGCTTTTGCGTGCCCTTGGGGAGGCCTACGTCCAGCAATGGACTGCAATAGGCTGATTGATTGATTGATTGAGTCAAAAAGGAAGCTTTATAGTTTTGCCATTTTTTAAAATTTATTTATTAAAGCTAATAATTACAAAAGACGTCATCATTACAGGATTGCTCCGAATGCGATGACGCCGTCATACATAACACCATATTAACATGCATAGTCAAACGATCATAATAATTGAAAATGTAAATAAAATTACATTCAAGAAAAACAGAGTCAAAACTAATAAACTATAAATAAAAAAACTAAATGTCAAGTAGATAAAATAAAAATAATAATAAAGTCAAACTTAGACACGAAAACTTAACAATTACAAATTCAGAATTGTGACTGTGAGAAGCAAATGATGTAACAAGTTGCTAAGAGACCTTTTCCGGGTTTTGCACATCACTGAATCTAAAAATCCCTATTAGCACTTCGTCATATTACTTCTTGTGCCTGAAATCCAAGATGGCCGCCAAAAAAAAAAATGCATTTAGGACGGTCTCAAAAACCTTTGCAAATGCGGAGGGTATAGCCACTGGCCTGAACCCTGAGACATCCGTACCTGGCTCGCCCTTAGACACAGGTGTAATTTGTTAGTAAGGGATGTTAAATTCAACGCGTTTACCTGTAATTAATTATGCACTAGTGATATTTCGTGTAGTAAATGTGAGATTGGTAAGCCTAATAAATAAAATAATAAAAAAAAAACTCTTGTTACTTTCCACTACTCTAGATACTTGACATAACTTAAACAAGTATGGTAAAGGAATAGCAAAGATCATTGAACAATCCTTCAATATGTAAGGGGGGATGCCATAAGGCCCCACAGATTGTGTTGTTTTAATTGCTTTAAAACCACAAGCAAATCCTTCAACTCAAGCTAAAACACCCGCGCACAGTCAATAGAAGGAGTAGCTGCCATCGCCGCCACAGATACATCTAACCGTGAGTCTTGGGTATCATAAACTGACTAGAAATACTCAGCAAAAGCGACGGTGCACTCGTCTACCGCCAACAATTTACCATTCCTCGTTAATAAACTCTCACTACGTTATGAATTCTTATTACGAGCATAATTCCAGAAGTACTTAGGGACCTTAGTGAATTGACGACTTAACCGTGTTTTATATTTTTCATATTACGTTTTACTAACGCTCCATGAAATGAGAACATGTTGTATTCGTATGTAGAGCCTCCAGATTTGTACTTTTTATGCCACTCTGCCTTATTTCTTATAGAATTTAATGATGTCACTCGTATACCATTCCGGATATACATATTTAAAGTCTTTCTTTTTAATTATTTTTAATAAATAGGAGCATGATTGTCTAATGTTTTATTGACAACTGAATAAAAGTTGTTTACCGCCTCATGTACATTATCAATCTGCAACAGAAAACTCCAGTCTACTGCCAAAAAAGACGCATATAACGCCTTAAAGTCACATTTATTAATATTCCATTGTAAACTGGCTTCTTTCGGCCTGTTTAATTTCACAAATGGCAATTCAATACTCTGCTTGTCCAATACTGCAGTGTGACAAACACATATAATATTCAAAGGTGGATGTTGCCGATCGGGATCAACTAAACATTCACTCACACTCCTCTCTTACAGAAACCTCATAGTAAGACATACTTGATAGAACGATATCTAAATTACAATGTTTACAATTCATTATCACATTGTAATGGCGAAATTCGCAAAACGTCAACAAATATTCAAAATATCATTGTACCTCCATGGACGCGGAATACAAATTAAAATCTCCTAATACTATAAAGCTGTTGTCGTGCATTGGACTAATCTGCTCTAACAGGTGAAATAAGTGCATGTATACATTTCGGTCACTCTTTGGAGGAATATAAACTACACAACAAGTACACAAACGTTTATCACCCCTATACACATGCGCGCAAACCAGTTCAAATACCGCATTATTTAATTCTGTTGAATCTATCCTGATGTATATTTATTATTTTTATGTAGGTACTTTGAGATGTGGTTAGGTGGGTGCAGATGCACTGTCCAGAGCACCTGTCAAGGAGTTGTTAACGGATAAGATTACAGAAGAAATTTCAGAACAGACATGTTTTCTTATAAGTAATGTAAGGTTTAGTGACAATTAAAAGCGAAACGGCAGTTGATGAAGAATGTCTCTTAATAATTAAGTACATAAAGGATAGTTGGCCAAAAAATAAATACGAGGTAGATGAAAAGGTTTATAGGGAAAGTTTTGAATATATGGATGGGCATTTGGTCTTATAGGGAGAGTTTTGAATATATGGATAGTATTATTTTTAAAGACAACTTGGTCTATATACCGCGAGGGTTGCGAGCTGAAATGATCGATAGAGTGCATGAAGGATACATGGGAATAGACAGGTGTAAAAGGCATGCGAGGGACGTTATGTTCTGGCCAGGCATCTCAGCTGACGCTGTATTACCTGCCGAGAGCGAGCTGCGCGCCCGCCAGCTGAACCTATGATCCCTCATTTATGTTCCACCGATACCATGGGCAAAAGTGGGCTCAGATATATTTCAGATAGGCAACAAATATTTTATAATATTGGTAGACTATTTTTCAAATTTCATTGAAGTATGCCCATTAAAAAGTATTGGTTCAAAGCCAGTGATACTTGCACTGAATGATCAATTTGCAAGACATGGAATTCCAAAGGAGTTAGTAACAGATAATGGGCCAGTATATTCATCTAAAGAATTTGAAGAGTTTAAAAATGTATGGGGTTTTGACCACACAACAAGCTCGCCAAATTATCCACAGTCAAACGGCCGAGCAGAAAGGAGTGTGCAGACTGTTAAAAACATATTGGTGAAATCAGTTAAGTCAGAATCAGATTTTTATCTTGGTTTATTGAATCTGAGGGCTACACCACGTGATGGCGTAGGCTCGCCCTCACAGTTACTTATGGGGCGCAGGTTGAATACAAGGTTACCATCACATGATAAAAAATTGCAGCCTGATAGGAATAACGACGAAGATTACAAAAATATAATTAAGAAACAGAAAAAGACAAAACAAACCTATGATAAACGTACACGATCTTTACCAGTATTACACCCAGGCGAGCCTGTCATAGTTATTGATAACAACAAAAGAAAACATGGAATCGTACAGGCACGAGCAGAACAACCGAGATCATACTTCGTAACAGACAACACAGGCCGACGCTATAGGCGAAATAGGCGTCGTCATCTCGTAAAAATAGAAACAGTAACCGATACGGATACAGAGCAGGAACAATATTTAAGTGCCATTGAAAGCGAGAATGATTCGCAGGACGATCAAGAACAGAAGACAGATAGCGAAGAAGATGCAGACGAAAACAGTTCTGCACAAGATACAATGGAGCAAGCTGAATCAAGTATGGATACTACTCTACAGCCTATGACCTTCGATCCTATGACATATAACATCTCTGAAAAACAGCAAAGACAGGCGGCAGTAGTAGCTCAAGAAAATCTAAAAAAATATTTCATAAATAAAAAAATGAAATCAAACAATGTATAATAAAAAATGCATGTAAAAAAAAATACGAAATAAAAAGTATTGATAATATACTTCTTTCTAAATAATACTTGTAATAATATGAAACAGGTTTTGGAATATTCCCTATTTGTTATGAGGGCAAATAATTGTGTGAATTACCAAACTATTTACTAGTAATGTAATGTTATGCTTATATTAGGAACATAATGTGAGATGAAATAACATTTAGTATAAAAAATAGTTTAAGAAAATTTGAATTTAAAGCATGTGCGAGTAAAAAAAAAACGTTTCAAAGCAAAATATGTATGAGTAATAATGATAGTATTCCCTATTTGCTAATATAAGTAAATATAAGTGAATTACATACTAATGATAATATTGTTTCTTTGCTTTTAGAAAAAGGATGATGATGTACTTATATTTTAAATTGTTATTTTGCTATGTTATTATTTATTAATTTCTGCATATTATGTATGAGTATGATTTATGTACATTTACCTAATAATTATAGTATTCCCTATTTGCTAATGTAAGTAAATATGTGTGAATTACATACTAATGATAATATTGTTTCTTTGTTTTTAGACAAAACATTGTTAATGTATATTTATTATTTTTATGTAGGTACTTTGAGATGTGGTTAGGTGGGTACATCAATAAAGAGTCAGTCTTGGTCTAACAGGCGTTTTATTACTACATATCCAAGATCCATGTCCGTCTGTCTGTCTGTCTGCCCGTCTGCAACTTAGCTCAGAGACTCTTAGTACTAGAAGGATGTATTTTGGCATGGATATACATATTAATCATGCCGACAAAGCTAAAGAATAAAATCTTTTAATAAACAAATTTTTTGTGTTCCTCGAATCTGATACACATCAATGGAGGTTATTTTTTTATTCACGACTACCTTATAGTGTGAGGTATCGTTGGATAGGTTTCTTTAAAACAATAGGGGTTAGGGTTCGATGCTAGTGTACGTTTCAGAAATATTTTGTTTTAAAGTGCTTATTTTTGTTAGAGTCAAAGTGTCCCCCCCCCCCCTTACCAGCGAAACCGTTGTATTTGGAAATGTGAAAAAATTCACGGTAGTAGTGTAAGTATATGATAAACAAGAAAATTATCAACATCAAGAAGCTTTACAGGTAAACGAATAAGGTTATCGAATATAACACCAGTTCATAAATGTACTTGTACAAGTAAGAAATTCGGTACAAATGTCATAGAAAAATATTTTGATGAATATTCGTATAAGATATTGGACAACTACGGAACCCTACACTTTGCGTGACCCGACATGTGCTTGGCCGGTTTTATTACCAATTTAAACAGATAATATTCAGATTTATGCTCCTTCAGTTTAGTTTCATTTGTTTACTCAATTTGCCAATGTTTTATGTTTTTTACTTTAGGTACTTGGTGATTGTTTAATCAAAAATAATTGTGGGATTCAATCAAAATCAAATCAAAAATATTTATCGTATAATAGGCCTTAGAACATAAAATATTTTTGTTTTAAATTGGCTATCGGACAGATTTACAATATCATCTGGTATTTTATTATATAATAGAAGCGAATACAGTTCCCCAATGAAATTGTTAACTTTACACAATCTAAATTTTGGGTGCACTCTTTTATTTTTATTTCTAGTAATTATATTATGTATATCAGAACTCTTAGGAAATAGCATTTTGTTCTTCCAGACATACTAGATGTTTTCAAATATGTACTGTGAGGAAACCATGAGGATATCAATTTCTTTAAACAATTCCCTTAGGGAATCGCGACCACGCAATTCATATATGGAACGTATCGCCCTCCTCTGTAACACAAAGATGCTATTTATTTTAGCAGCTGGACCCTACAATAAAATCCCGTAGGATCTAATGCTGTGAAAATTGCTGAAATATACAAGTCCGGCAGTAGCAACGTCAGTCAGTTGACGAATCTTTCTGACTGCGTATGCCGCCGAGCTGAGCCTTGCGGATAACGCATTTAAATAAGGGTCCCATTGTAACCTTGCGTCAATAGTGATCCCTAAGACAACTGTTTCATTTACATATTGCAAATTTTCGTTATTCAAGACAATAGCTAAGTTGTTGTTCCCTACATTAGACAATAAAAAATGTACACATTTCATTTGTCGCAAATCAGTCATGGATCTGGCAAAGAGCGCCATTTACTTCGTCAATGTCTTGATTATGTCTACTAACTGTGAAAATTAGAGAAGTTTCATCTGCAAGTAACACTATCCTAGACAGGTTTTGTGCCATAAAAGGCAGGTCATTTATATATACTGAAAATAGGAACGGTCTAAGAATTGAGCCCTGTGACACACCGATTATGACTGTAGTTCCCAGTGACTTCATGCTGCTTATTTGAACTCTTTAAATTATATTTTCTAGATAGGAACTGATCAAATTTAGGGCTCCATCTCTAACTCCATAATGTTCCAGCTTTATTAGTAGCGTCTCGTGATCGACGCAGTCAAAAGCTTTAGATAAGTCACAGAACACCCCAATAGCATCCTGCGACTCCTCCCAAGCCCCGTACACCCGTACTGCAGCGTAGGTGGTCGAACGCCCCTTAGTAAATCTGAACTGTTGATTATGGAGTAGATGGTTCAGATTAATTGGCATTTGATTAAGTATTATCCTTTAAAAAATTTTACTGAGTACCGGAAGTATAGACACTGGCCTGAAGTTACCCGGATCCTTTTTATCTCCTGACTTAAATAAAGGTATTATTTTACTATGTTTCATTAAATCTGGAAATACAATCTGGATCAACACAAGAAGTGAATAAAAATGTTAGGTAAGGTGCCAGAGTTTCGATTACAGAACTACACAACTTAGCCGACATACCAAATAAGCCTTCAGTATTTTTTAGCTTTAATTCCTTAAAAGTTTTAATCACTACCTGCGAGTGTATATGCCTAAACTCATGATTTATGATATGGTATGTTTATTTTACCTTGCCCTTAATCATTTTAATCGATTCCGGGTTTTTGGTCCATACATTTTTGGGCATTATTCTTACATTGAAGTTTCTTAAAACTATAAAAAAGAAGCACGTACTTTTTAGTATTCTAATAAAATAATATAAAAATAACAAAAATACTAGGTATGACAAATTATAAATAAAAAATCATCTAAAATAGTTTAAAAAACTAAAAAACACGCTTCCGTCACGTGACAATTTTTTTCGTATTCCTGACAGCAAACCCTTTAATTTGACACCCATATCATGGGGGTGCATTTCAAATAGCCTGTCCGCCATCTTGGACGTCCGCCATATTAGATTTAAGTCACGTGACTATTTTTTTCGTTTTCCTGACAGTTAACCCTTTCATTTGATATCCATATCATGGGGGTGGATTTCAAACAGCCAGTCCGCCATCTTGGGGAGGCCGCCATATTGGATTTGTAAGGACGTTTCTTAGCTAGTCAAGTATTGTCATCAGAACTCAGAGCGTGTGCAAAATTTCATCCTAATCCTTAGATCCCACTTCCCAGTCTTAACCGGGATAGATAATTTATTTTTTTCAGCTTTGGTCTTATTTTTCTTAGTTTTTAGCGTAGTCCTTTCTTGTATCAATTGCTTTATTTCTTTGGTAAATATATAATTGTTTTCATTGTATTTTTTATTACTAGGTAAAATACAACTACTTTGCATAATAAAATCAACAATGGTGTTGTAATTTTCTTGCATCTGGTTTTCTTTGTAGGAATAATTTTTGTAAGATCTATAAAATGATTTTTCAAACTCTCCTTTTCAATAGGTGTAAAGTCTTTCTTTTTACTAAAAGTTTTCCTACTCTTCTTTAGGCTGTAAGTTAAGTTGTAAGTTCCCATAACAAGTCTATGGTCAGATGGATGGGTGGTACCAATAACTTGAACGTTAGTAATTGCTGTTTTATTTCTTACGAGGATAAAGTCAATTTCATTTTTTGTTTTGTGATCTGGTGAGAGCCACGTGCAGCGATTTTTCAATTTCTTTTTGAATAGAGTATTAGCGATTGAGAGTTGATTCTCCATGCAAAACTCTACAAGCACTCTACCTCGATCGTTTCTTTATCCATAGCCCCAGGGTCCCATAATAGGATCTTCGTCTATTTCACGGTGCCCAATTTTGTCGTTAAAATCTCCTATAACCATTGTGTCTTTTGGTGTATTTTCAAGGGCTTGGACTACATCGTTATAGAACACTTGTATCTCTTCTAATTTTGACTTTTCAGTGGGAGCATACACTTGTATAAGTGTTAATAATTTGTTTTCCATTTGTAGGTCTAATCGTGCAACTCTATCTGAAATATGGCTGAAATTCAAAATATATTTTTTCAATTCTTTCTTTACAATGAAACCAACACCATTTCTTACCGCTATCTCTCCTTTAATATATATTTTATATATTTATTAATATATATTTATCATATTCGATTATTTTCATGCCGATTTTTCTTATTTCTGACAGTCCAATGATATCCCATTTCACAGTTCTTAATGCATCTTCCAGTTCATTTTGTCGTCCTTCTCCTGACAGAGATTGTACATTAAAAGTCCCTATTCCTTATCTGGTGAATCGCATTGATGGAGGGTACTGGTCTACTACTCCCTCGGTGACCAACCTTTACGGGAGAGTTCTGTTGTATTTTATTATAATTTTCTTGAATTTTATGTTTCGGGAGGGAGGCCAGTCGTAGTTGCTAGAGAACAATAAGAACCAAACATAATTTAGATTCTTATTAAATATTTCATGGATGCCCTATTTTCACGATATGGCCAATCGTGGATGACAAAATCGTTACATGTTCACGATTTAATGATGTGGTCAATCGATCGATAATTTCATGATGTGGTCAATTCTACGATATGACCACGACATGTATATATATAATATATCTTTTGAACATTACGAGTATGCGTAGTTACTACCCATCAGATGAGAATGAGGAAACACAATCCAAACTGACATGTTTTTTTTTTAACTTACTCAGATCCATAGATGTGCTTGTGCAAGTAAGGAGCATGGCTGTGGTCCAAGACAGGGTCTGCTCCGCCGCCCAAAATAAGGGTAGGGCAGCTAATATCTTCCAGTTTCTCATCAAAGTAGTTTCCATTTTCTTTCCCCGCAACGTATTCGATAATAGCCAACCACGACTTCCAGATATTACCTAATATTTCTTCTCCGTAATATTCGAGGTGAGCATACAGCGCTTGCTTCGGCCACGCATCTAAATGTCTTGATCCTGTAATATTAAAAATTGTTTTTAATATTTCTTATGCCGTGTAGTTCCTGGCATTAGAATCGGACCAACCCATGTCTTCCTGTGTGTGTCGTATAAGGGGGTACTGTAACGACTCTCCTACAGAGAGCCGCCACTTAAAATATAAAAGACACTTCTTTAGAAAAGAAACTATATTCAAAACACATCACAATCACAGAGCTTGTACTGAGGGACACACAATCGTCCGCACACGACGGCGGACGGCAGGTGAGAACGTCAAATCTCTACGGCCCAGCCCGTATGAAGTTTCTATCGCTCTCTTTCTAAACTGAATAGTTAAAAAGAGAACGAATATATTATAAAAAGAATATTATCGCCAGTATCAAACTACATAGCACTCAGACCAACGAGGCCCGATGCTACAGTACCCTATGTGAACACTAGCGCCACTTGGATAAAAAATTATAACTTAGTGAAAACACAAAATATCAAAAATATGAACGATTAAATTGTTTCATTAGTCTTGTTGTATTTTTAGAATTAAAAAATTCAGTTATCTATATTGTTATTATTGTAGTAAGTGATAGCGAAAGTGCAAATAACGGCCGTTTTTAGCACTTTCGCTATCACTTACTACACCGTATAAGATTTTATAAAATTCGGTATTTTTAAGTAATAATATTCTAAAGTACCTACCCTTTTAAAATGATAGTCCACTTTTTTAATATATCTAGTTTTTTCAGAGTTATGATTTTTTTTCGAAGTTGCGCTAGTGCGCAGTCAGGTAGCCCCATAAGGCGACTAAGGGATTTGGGTTTATTTTAAGACTATCAATCGTTTAAATGAATGTCATTTGTTCATATGGATATATGGCTTACCATCAAATTTTGTATTTTCTTTGGGTAGCATACGAGATCTGGTATTAGTGAGTACCAACGCCCGGACTGCGCCAGGATATCTGGCAGCCAGGATCATGCTGGCAATCCCACCACTACAAGCACCACACACAGAGAAGTAGTTGAAATCTAAAGCCTGAAAAAAAATCTTAGCGTCATACATAACGGGCACTCCGGAGGATGCACCTAGGCAATCGATTTAGTAGTATACAAACTCTTTGCTCGAAGCTAATTGTCAAAATCAGGACAAAACTTATTAGGCTAAATAAAAAAAACAAACTGCGATCTTAAAAAATTGCGAAACTTTGTCTTCTTTATCAAGTTATTTCCAATTGTCCGGTTCTTCGCGAAGATTATCCTTCGAAATAAAGGGCATCACACACGGCAGCTATAATGTAAAGATGTACATTATAGCACGATACCTGTCGATATATCTCATTACATCTTTCCATAGAAATCGTCGGAGACAACACACGGCGCAGGTAATATACATTTTTACATTTTCGCATCAAAGATACCGAGCGGTATGAAAATATACATCTCGATATATCTCAACACCTGTCAATACATCTCGCTTCGAAAAGGATGTTTAAAAATTTCTGTGATTTTCTGTGATAGACAGAGACACCACAAAGTAGGTACTAAACACTAGAGAGGTCACCAGACCCCTCTAAATCGATACGTCCCGCGTAAATCAGGACTAGAGATGGGCGGTGGGTAAATACCCATTGTACCCTACCGGGTAAATACCCAAATTGCTGGGTATTTTAAATCTGTTCTTTATTGTTGCAAAATTACAACAATTTTTCATTACACTTAAATTTGCTTACCTCAAAATAGAGTGAGATTAGGTAGGGCGTAGTAAAATATCAATTAATCAACAGAAAGTCTATATTTTTATGTATCGTTTTGTTTGGTCTGTTAGTTTTTTAGTTCTATCGGGTTATTTATGTTTGTTGTTTATCGTTATTTGCGTTAAATTAGTAAAACCTTCCTATTTAAAATGATTGCTAACAAAACATTATGTTCAGGTAGGTACGTAGTTTTGCATAAATGAGATGGCTTGGAGGTAGTGTTCCAAAGGACCATGGTCTTTTATTTAGCTCTCTTATACGGCGCGCAGGCTTTTTGTAGGGACTGCGGAGGCTGAAAGGCTAAAGAGCTCTAAAACTCTGCGCAAAATTTTTGTTCTCCGAGGACCAAAAAGGACCATAGGCTCAAGAGGGCTAAAAAGTTCTTAAGTCTCCGAAGCTTGTCTAACGAAACTTGAAAACTATTGCGTATCACTGCACCTTGACGTTATTAATGTGCCGTCTCAGTTCTTGTAACCGGTGAGAAGTGAGAACGAGAGCTACGCTAATCAAGTTGATATGTCTTCTGATAGTGGCCCTGTTTATTTCATTGAAACAATAACATCAACATCAACGGCCCGTTACAGTCTACTGCTGGACTATGAGCCTCCTCCACTTAAGTGGAGGGTTTTGCCATAATCTCCACACTTGGCAGGTAGGTTGGAGATCGCAGATTAAAAGGTTACTGTTTCAGAGTTACGACATCCACGGGAAGAGTAGGGGTTGGTGACAAATGTAAACAATAATATAAAATAAAATAATAGGACCGATTTTGTTGCAACTTTCGCATCCGGCAATACGCACATCAAAATTCCAATCAGAATCATCTTCTGATGAACTATCTAGAAAATCTAAGTAACTCGAGGGGTCCATAATATTTAACATAAAAATAAGAACACCCTGTGAAGGAAAAGATGTATTACTTTACACGCAGCAGGTAAATGTACATTATAGCTGCCGTGTGTGATGCCCTTAATGCAGATCTATATCATTTTAAAATTTATTGCTACATCTAATAACAAAATAAAGACATGATTTTTAATTTAATAACTTTGTAACAAAAAAAATACAAACAGATTGCGAAGCATTTTAGTTATATTAATCCACTGTCTTCACTCTGATCAGAAGACCTAAAAAAGCAGGTCAGGTAAGGTCTAAAAAAGCAGCAGAACTTAAAACAATACACTTTGTACGCTAGCAGGCGTGGCAACGATTAAGCAGCTCTGCCACCATACCAGCACCCTAAATAAAGAGGGTACAAATGTGAAAAATGCGATTACGAGTTAGTGGTATTCAAACCGTAACCCCATTAATAACTTCCGCGCTTGGAAACCACGTTACGTAGCACCAAATACTGTCGAACGTCAACAGTATAAACTTAAATCTAAATTGCGGAATGGAAACGTGTACGGAAAACTTAAAAGTCTAATTAAAAAACCGTGCCTTGTAAAATCCGAAACTGAAATAGATCCGCAACGATCGGTACAAACAATTATTACTAGGTCAGACAAAAATCCATAATAAAATATAAAGTTAACCCAATAATCCGGAATTTCCCGAAAAATAGGGAGAATGAGGAAATGGTTAAATCGCTTCAAAATAGTCCAGAGAACTGCCTGGATGACTGTGTAACTATTGATTTACATGGTCCCACATATTTGAAATTATTGCATTTGCTAACTGACAAATATGACATCCTCTAACTTGTCTCTTTACTTGTCTTGCCAAATTGGGCCAATAGAACCTGTCCTTAATATACTTGATAACCTTATAGGCTCCCTGGTGACCCATTTCTAGATGCACTTTTTTGATCAACTCCTCTCTCATAATTTCCGGCAACACTATCACCTCTCTTTCCCCAAATTGGATATACAGTTTACTCCCTTTTATAAAATATCTGGACTTTTTGCCTTGTTGTGTCAATTCGATCTTTTTGCCACAAAACTCATCTTCCTTTTGCATTCGGTCTAGTTGCTCGCTTTGTTCGTTCAAAACTTGATTAGGTTTTGTTCCCAGATAGGCTATCTCTGGGCATACAGCTTTTTCTTCCTGTATGAACTCACTGCTAGGCAAATATCGAGAGAGCACATCTGCTACTATGTTAAATCGCCCCGCCACATGCTCAACAGTATAATCAAACTGTTCAAGGTATAATATCCATCTTTATATACGGCTGTTATATAACTTCATGTTCTGCACGAACAAGAGTGCTTTGTGGTCAGTTAGTACACAAAATTTCGCCCCTCTGAGATAAGTCTCGAACTTCTTGACCGTGCTAATAACTGCGAAGAACTCCTGTTCCGTAGTGGTCCAATTAAGTTCGGCTCCTCTCAAAGCTTTGCTATGAAATCCCAGGATCCTTGGGCTTCCTTGGTTATCTTTCTGAAACAACACTCCAGCTAAACCTATTCCTGAACAAACCGTTTGGATATAATAAGGTTCGGAAAAGTCTGGATGATGTAACATTATTGTCTTAATGAATCTCCTTTTCAGATCTTCAAATGCTTGATGTTCAACATCTCCCCATTTCCAGCTGCGTCCCTTCTTTAATACTTCGCAGAGGGGCATTATACTTCGATTATAATCCGTCTATAGAAGTTGCATAAGCCAAGGAAAGCCCAAACTTGTTTTACCTTCTTTGGAATTGGAAATTCGTGTATCGCACGTATCTTGTCAGGATCAGTCCTTATCCCATCGGTTGAAATAATGAACCCCAACATCTTTACCTCCTTACAAATGAATTCACATTTCTGTAAATTACAAGTAAGTCCAGCTTTCAACAACTTCTGTAGGACTGTTTCAACGTGCTCAAGATGTGTATCTAAAGTCCCTGTCGTTATAACAGCTAAGTCGTCAAGATAATTGACACAAAACTCTCTAACTTCAGGACCGAGTATCACATCCATGGCTCGGGAGAAACTTCCAACTGACGTTCTTAAGCCCATTGTATACATAGCTTTTCCCATTGAATGTAAAGCCAGTATATTGCTTCCCTTGTTCGTTTATTGGTATCTGAAAGTACGCATTGTTCAAATCAATGGTAGTAATAAACTTCGCTCCGTGAAACGAGTTCAACACATCCAATTGCATTGGTGGTTTTTCTGTTTCGGGTACCATGTACTGGTTTATCCCTCTCGCATCTAATAAAACGCGCACTGAACCGTCTTTTTTCAGTGTAAACGTCAACGGACTAGAGTATGGCGTTGATCGTCTTGAAATTATCCCCATTTCTTCCATCTTATTTAACTTCTCTTCCAATTTCGCTTTGTAAGCGTATGGTATAGGATACGATTGCTTAACAATCGGTGTCCCATGTTGCATAACAAACTTATGTTCATAGCAATTTGCTCGACCCAACTTTGCCGAAAAAAGCGTGTTAAACTTTTCCAGCAAAGCCGTCAATTTCTCCATCCTTTCCGACCCTATGTCTGCTCCAGTTTTGATCTCAGTTCGGTCAAAATTCGCAAATTCAAAACAATCACCTTTAATCGAATTTCAGTCTCCGACAACACAATGTTAGCTTAGCATTAAGTACTTTTACCTTTGTAAAACTTTATATAAAGAGGAAATAAACATTTTTATTATTATTATTATTATGGAATAGATATTCTAAAAGTAGAGAACGAGGTGATGGCTGAAAAGCAGCATAGCTGACGCTGTAACCATCTCATTGTCTTACATATTTTCATGTCTGTCTGTACTACTTATTGAAACATAACATATTGTTAATGTAATGAGTCATTACACTAATGTCACTACTTATGACAATGATTAAGTCTTCTAATTCTTATTAGTGCCAGCGCGCAGCGGTTGTTATGTGTTATATCTTGAAAACTTACAAATAGTTATTATTAGTATATTTTTTGCAGTGCAATTCAATTGTTGTTTATTATTGGAAAGACTTGCGTTTGACCATTTCATATTATATATATATATATATATATATTCTTCATTGCACACATTTCAACAAGGTGGACTACGCTCGCCTAGAAGATGTCTTTGAATTTTTTATAAAGGGGCTAAAGTCTAATCTATAGTTTTTTTTAAAACACGGTTATGCTTCAAAATCTACTCTATGCACCCCACGTTTTTAGGGTTCCGTAGTAAAAAAGGAACCCTTATAGTTTCGGTCTGTCCGTCTGTCTGTCTGTCTGTCCGCGGCTTAGCTCAGAGACTCTTAGTACCAGAAGGCTGTAATTTGGCATGGGAGGGCTGATTGATAAGTTTCCGAAACGACAAAGAAAAACTTTAAAAATCTATTTAAAATAAATTTATTTCTCAACGTAGTTTCCTTCTACCTCGATGCATTTAGTCCAGCGCTTCTCCAATGACGTTACACCAGTTTGATAAAATGTTTTCTCCAACCCCTCAAAATACTCGTCCACGGCAACAATGACTTCTTCATTTGATGAAAATCTCTGGCCACCTAACCATTTCTTCAGGTTTGGGAATAAGTGGAAGTCACACGGGGCCAGATCCGGGGAATAGGGTGGATGCGGTAGAAATTCGAACCGCAATTCATGGAGTTTGGCGACTGCAACCATAGACGTGTGTGCAGGTGCGTTGTCATGGTGGAACAAAACTTTTTTCTTGGCCAAATGTGGTCGTTTTTTCTGGATTTCTTCACTTAATTTTTGCAGCAAGCTTGCGTAGTACTCTCCATTTATTGTTTTTCCTTTTTGCAGATAATCCACCAAAATAATCCCTCGAGCATCCCAAAAAACAGTCGCCATCACATTGCCGGCCGACAAAACCGTTTTTGCTTTCTTCGGCGCAGGTCTTCCGCTCTCAGTCCACTGCTTAGATTGTTCTTTTGTCTCGGGAGTATAATGATGTATCCAGGTTTCATCGACTGTTACATAACGCCGCGAAAACTCGTTAGGATCTCGGTTAAACAGCGCCAAACACTCCGATGAATCGTCCATTCGACGTTGCTTTTGGTCAACAGTGAGCAAACGCGGCACCCATCGCGCGCAAAGCTTTTTCATTCCCAAATGTTGGTGCAAAATATTAAAAACGCATTCAGATGAAATGCTCACCATCTCTGCTATCTCTTGCAACTTCAAGCGCCGATCATTCAATACAATTTTGTGAATTTTTTTGATCATGTCCGGATTCGTGACTTCATTTGGACGGCCAGACCTGTGGGCGTCTTCGCAGCTCTGTCTTCCACGTTTAAAATCAGTTACCCAGGTGTGAATTGTACTCAATGCAGGAGCAGAATTACCTAAAACACTGTCTAGCTTGGTTTTAATCTGGATTGCTGTTTTCTGTTTTAAAACGTAAAACTTTATCACCGCACGAATTTCGTTTCTTTCCATTGTTAAGAAAATTTACGACAAAGAAAGTTCTACGTCCTATCAAACAAATTCCACCAGTTCGGTTAAATTCAAATTTGGCGTTCTATTTTCAAAAAGATGCCAAAATATAATGTAATATTTTTTTTTTTGCGTATCATTTTTTTAAGTTCGTCGTTTCGGCCAGTTATCAATCAGCCCAGGTACATTGAATCATGCCGACAAAGCTAAAGAATAAAATCTGAAAAAAAAAAAAATTTTGGCTTCCTCTGGTACACGTCAAGTGGGGGTTATTTTTTTTTTTCACGAATACCTTATAGTGTGAGGTATCGTTGGATAGGAATTTTAAAAACAATGGGGGTAAATCAAAACCATTTTTTGATGCTAGTGTAAGTTATAGAAATATTCCGTTTTAAAGTGCTTATTTTTGTTAGAGTCAAGTTTCCCCCCCCTCTACCAGCGAAACCGTTGTATATGGAAACGTGAAAAAAATCATAGTAGTAGTGTATATGATGAATTTAAAAGGAAAACTATCAACATTAAGTAGGCTTTACAGGTTATCGAATAATAGACCAACTTATAAAAAAAACTAGTACAAGTAAGAAATTTGGTACTACAAAATATCATAGAAAAATATTTTGATGAATGTTAGAAGGCTGTATTTTGGCATGGACGGACATACATATGAATCATGCCGACAAAGCTGAAGAATAAAATATAAAAAAAAAATTTTTTTAGGGTTCCTCTGGTACACGTGAAGTGGGGGTTATTTTTTTAAATTCACGATTACCTTATGATGTGAGGTATCGTTGGATAGGGTTTAAAAAAATAATGGGGGTTTGCTAAAACCATTTTTCGATGCTAGTTTACGTTTCAGAAATATTTTAAGTGCTTATTTTTGTCAGAGTCAAGTTCCCCCCCCCCCCCTCTACCAGCGAAACCGTTGTATATGGAAACGTGAAAAAAATCATGGTAGTAGTATATAATATGATGAATTTAAAAGGAAAACTATCAACATCATGTAGGCTATACAGGTTATCGAATAATATATCAACTTATGAAATGTACTTGTACTAGTAAGAAATTCGGTACAAATATCATAAAAAAATACTTTGATAAAGTTTAAACTGTCTATGTAGTAAATTAAAGTACGAGAAAAGTAAAAAAAATGTGAAATAAGTAGGTAGGCTTGACAGGTTAACGAATAAAATACCAACTTTAAAATGTACTTGTGCTAAGTAAGAAATTCAGTACAAGTATCATAGAAAATGACTTGATAGAGTCCGTCTATGTAGGTAATAAATTTAAGTAGGTATTAGAACAGTAAAAAGATTGCGAAAAAAAAATCATAACATCATTTACTAAAATAATTTCATAACCTATTTACCTTATTTACCAGTCAGTTTTAAATGTGTAACAATCGCGAGTTGCCAATGGAACATTCGAAACATTCGAATAAAACTATTTTGAATTTCGAATAAATCGCGCCGCTTCGCGGAGCTTACGGCCTGCGGGGCTTGCGCGCGGGGAGTCGATGTAACAAATAGAGCGGCAGCCGCGCGCGCTCATTAGCGCGAGCGACTGGATGCTGTTCGGATGTGCCTCAAAATCCTACCTATTAGATTGCAATAATTAGCACTTTGAATATTAAAATTTTTTGATTATTTTTGTTAGAATTAAGTATACTAACATACGAAAGACTTGAAATTACAATACTATTTCTTTTTCAATTCCAGTTAGATATTCCATAAACTATTATAATTTTATTTAGCAATTTAGTCTAGCCTACTCTTATTTCCAAAAACTTAGTTCTCAGCGGAGCAATTTTCATTCGTAGTACTTACATAATATTGTAGATAAAATTTAATATAGGTACTACCTATATAATAGGTTATAGGTACGTTTCTTTTTAAGTTTCTCTATAGCTATTCTTTTGTTAGGCAACTACGGAACCCTACACTTTGCATGGTCCGACACGTGCTTGGCCAGTTATTCGTTTTAAGTTCTACAAGAGTAGTACCCCAATAAAAATCTCAATAAAAATTATTTCATACTTTTTAGTGCGTTAAAACGTGTTGTTAAAAAATATTTTTTACTTGATAATTATTTTGTGCTTTTTAGTCCAGCGTATTTAAATTTTGCAAGATACCCTGAACATCACGTGTAGGACTAAATTGCTAAGACTAAAAATCCCAAGCAAGACGAGGTTATGTTGTTACGTTGAGATTACCTTTCGACTTCATCATGAGACCCTGGACATCACGTATGACTAAAAATCTTGTTAAGACAAATCCAACGAGCCCAAACACGACAAGGTTATGTTGCGACGTTGAGAGAGTTCCGAAGTTCAGAAGTGGGCAATACTTTTGGTTCTATTATGGTATCCTGGACATCACATATGACTAAAGATCTAGTCAAGACAAATCCAACGGGCCCAAACACGGCTAGGTTATGTTGAGTATTTGAGGAAATACAGCGGCCACCTTCCGGCTCCATCATGAGATCCTGGACATCACGTATGACTAAAAATATTGTCAAGACAAATCTAACGAGCCTAAGACGAGATTATGTTGTGTAAGGAATTCATGTGGCCACTTTCCGGCTCCATCATGAGACCCTGGACATTGCTTATGACTAAAGATCTTGTCAAGACAAATTCAACGAGCCCAAACACGACGAGGTTGTGTTGTGTATTTTAGGAGTTTCTATGGCCACTTTTCGGCTCCATCATGAGACCCTGGACATCACGTATAATTAAAGATCTTGTCAAAACAAATCTACCGAATCCAAACACGTCGAGGTCAAGTTGTGTTTTTTAGGAATTCCTATGACCAACTTCCGGCTCCATCATGAGACCCTGAACATCACGTATATCTGAAGATCTTCTCAAGACAAATCCAACGAGCCCAAACACGACGAGGTTGTGTTGTGTATTTTAGGAGTTCCTATGGCCACCTTCCGGCTTCATTATCAGACCAGCTCCATGGTATCATAATATTGCATTGTCACCGAGGTTACATAAGTGTACCAAATTTTAGCACAATCTAATGACAGCAAGTGCTCCAAAAATGAGTTGCAAGATTCGGACCGAACAAACCCACAAACAAACAAACAGACAGACACGAAAGCGAGTTAATAAAAACGTGCTAAAAAACATGTCCAGTCACAAAAGTAACTTTATCTACACTCATGTCGTAAATCCTTCATTTACTTATCAGAAACGCTAAGCAAATGATATACCTTTCGATGGAGCCGTGACTAAGGATCCATACAAATTTCATTTCGTTATCGCAAAGTTGTAACAAAATGAAGTTTTTTTTTTTTAATTTTACGCAAATGCCTTGCTATTTGAGCACACTAGCGTGTTTCGGAACGCAACCTTGGCGGCGCGCATGCGCGGTGCGATATTACTGCAAATTTATTTTCGCGCCATTAACGTTTGTATTTTTCCTTATGCAGTTTGTATAATATGTAATTCGTTATTCGTTGTAATAAGTAAGTCGTTATTACAAGTTTTTTTACTAAAAACCCAGTAAAATGTCTGAAACTGATAGTGATATAGACGAAAATTTGACACCACCGGATATTCTTGAAACAGCAACTAAAATGACAAATAATCTTCTCCCAGAAAAATCAAGGAAGATATACGAAAAAACCTATGAAGAATTCATGGATTGGAGAATGAAGAAAAACACTACATCATATTCTGAAAATGTCTTACTTGCGTATTTTCAAGAGATGTCAGAAAAACTAAAATCTCCAACTTTGTGGACTAAATTCTCAATGCTCAAAAGTACATTGGGAATTCATCACAACATTGACATGACAAAATATTCAAAGCTAATTGCTTTCCTCAAAAGAAAATCAGAGGGATACAAAGGGAAAAAGTCGAAAACCTTTTCACCTGACCAGATAAAAAAGTTTATGAGCGAAGCACCCGATAAGCTATATCTTTTTTCAAAGGTAGGCAGATACTTATTGTTTATTATGATTGTTTAATGTTATTGACACTACTTATCTACATAGTCAACTCTCGGGAGCTCGGGAGTATGTTTTTAAAAAAACTAAAATTATAATTAAATCAGTTTTTATTTAAACTGCTAAAATAAATGAGACGTGTACACAGAGTTTGATGCGCGACACGAATGAATATAAAATGCTTAGGGCTAACTAACGTCTATTTCTTATCTACTGAGTCCAGGAATCATGCCACCCGTGATATGCTGACCTGACAGCATTTATGCATTGACAGCGATAGTTCTTAAGGGTTGTGGGGACATAACTCCTCCCTCATTAAGTTCGAAATTGTCTGACGATTTTGAGTCGAGACGATTTCGAAAATCTTACATACAAGGAAACCTATATAACTTAATGCTATATGATGATATAAATGAATAAATTGTCCGACGATTTTGAGTCTAGTCAATTTATACAACTTAATACTATAATTATATAAATGAATAAATTGTCCGACGATTTTGAGTCGAGTCAATTTATACAACTTAATACTATAATTATATAAATGAATAAATTGTCTGACGATTTTGAGTCGAGACGATTTATACAGCTTAATGCTACGATTATATAAATGAATGCAGTTGCTAGGCTAACACTTCGCGTATCTATATTTATAGATATGCATTTGCGTTTCCTTTATCGAAATCACTTTTTAAACTGGCACTTTTTAACACGTTAGAGAGTAGTTTTAGATTGTCCAAATCAACACCCTTAATGTTCACCTTAGCTTCTTCACTAACGTTTATTTTCTTCATCTCTGGTAGGCTAGTGATTGAGGTTATCCTGATACGAGTGTCTGTAGCTGCAGTCCGTCGGCGGTCTAACTGTATGTCTTCTAAGTAGAGGTCGCAGTTGTCATCTGTGAAAATAAGATAAGTTCCCTGCACCTGTCTTCTTATTATGTCTTCATGGCACCTCTCCATCATAATGTGGCTGGTACGGCTGTAGACTATCCTATTCTTGGGACCAATACGTTGAATTTTGATATTTCAATTTCGACTGTGTGCACCTTGCAGAGTGTAAGCTCTTCTTCAAAGTTCATCAGCTGTTCCACACATGGAGACTCTGGATATGCGATTACATCGCCCTCTTTGCACAGGAACTGTTCAGCGGCTATTTCTTCACAGGGGCTCTTTAAGGGCAGGTATTTCAAACTTTTCGCCAAAAGGTACAGGTATTTGGAATTATTATAGAAGTAAGGTTTTGGACTGGAATGAAAATAGGTAAGGAATAGATTTTTAAGTAATTGTTACATAATATGACCATCAATTAAAGGGACCTCCATAACAAACGTAATCTGGTTTTTCTTAATATAAGCCTTAACAGTAAAAGTTCTTTCAATATCAACTAAATCATTAATACTGACAGGTTAAACTAACCTTACTTATAGATTCTAAAATAGCCAAGAGTTCTTCTGAGTTTACAATAGACTGATAGAGTACTGAGACTTTACTTAATGATAATGCTGTTTCGATTTCACTTACGGTAAGGTAAACTGAATGGAATTTACTCATAAAAAGGTAATATAAATTTAATATGTAATAGTGTAGATCGAATTATTTTCTTTGGTAGCTAATAATATATATATTTGGTGTTTAATAATTGTTTCCACACGTTTAAGACGTTCAATCATTATAAGGGTGTTACTATGTAAGGTCTCGGTACTATTTATCATACTGTCTAACATTTTTTGAAATAATTGTTATTTTACTTTATGTTTTTGCTTCATTGCTTTTTATTTGGGAGATTAATTTGTCATATCTTAGAGCACCTTTGTGATCGAGGTTTTCTGTAACTATTTTTATGAAAGAACCAAGAGGATTTAAAAGACTTCTTTTACTGTACGGTATGATTGTTTGAATTATTTTTGTATGGTTACATCGTGCAAGTTTTGAGCCTCCTTCTCAAAGGGTTGTAACGTCACTCGGTGTCACTGTGTCCTACTAGCGTACGCTACTGGTTTGTCTTGTCCTATGGGGCCCTGTCGTGCATCTGTTGTCAAAACGTAAGGTTTTGTAGAGTCAGGAAATTGTAATAGTGGAGCGCTTGTTAAAAGCTCCTTACATTTTTCGAAAGCTTCGATAAATTTCTGATCTTGTACAATGTGTGATCTTAGTGAAATCTTTTATCTATAATACCCAATAAGTCCTAGGAAACTTTTGAACTTTGTTATTGTGTTTGGTCTACTGATTTAAAAAGATCGTTTCCAATTAAACCATCATAACGTGAGTCTACTTCATATAAGTAAAATTTGTGTGTCGCTGGATTATTAAATGTTGCCATTCATGGAACCTGAATAACTTCGTTATATTGTGAACTAGCATGTGTACTTATGATTTCAAATGGTTCGTGAGGGTTCCCAAATTAAAATATCAAGACATAATTTAATGAAAATTTCGGACTTTCTTGTCAATTTTATATTAAGTCTTATGCATCGTTCAAGTGAATAAACAAACCGAATGGCCAAAGGAAAGAAACAGGCTTTCTGTACAGTCTGTCAAGTCGATTCTCTTAACTCAGTATAATTTAAAACTCAGTACTTAAAATATGACTTGCACAATGAATTATTAAAAATTCGGAAGTGTTGAACAATATTTCTGGGAGCATAAAATATCAGAACTAATATTGTTATAAAAGTTAATGTTATATGTAGTTATAGTTATAGTTATAAATAATTTGGATATATATTTTTTTTTTTATTTGACACTTCACTTATTTGTAGAAATTCCAGACGGTTTAAGATTCCCTCCGCATTCCAGACAAAGACCTATATTTCCAGACTACGGTAACCCATTCGCGATTCACGCATGATGCAAAATACTGATAAGCCTTCCGAGGGCTTGTGAATGACCAAGTAGGTACTACAATCAATCATATCATAAATTTAGAGTCAATTTCCGTTAAGTAAATATGCAGTAATTTTATTTATTATCACAATTCAGCTCTATACTTTCTTTGTGCCTATTATCGAGACTTGTACCTACGTGAAAATTTTGCACCTTGACAGTTTTGCTCCGTAGCCATAACACCGTGCTCCGGGTTATCGGCGCCTGCTTCCTCTAATGCAAGCGTGGGTGTTGGTTGCTCGTTCATATCGAATGAACTTGAACTTGAATAATAAGAATAGGGATCTTCACTGTACGACGCATACTCATATGTGTAGGGGTCTTCCATACAATACGAGTTGTCGTTTTCGTAAAGGTCAGTTTCATTTAATTGAAAATCTTGTCTAGCAGGGTTCGCGTGAGGCGCGGTGCGCATGGTTACGTCAGAGGGGTAAGATAGTTGAACATTTTGTTTCAGTCTGTAACCTTGTTGTTGCCCAATTTGTTGGGGTCGCATAGGGGGTATTTGTTGCAAGCCCACTTGGTCTACAACCATAGGGTAAGGACGAGCTACCTTTTGATTTTGTTGAGGACTATCAAATTGTACGGGCTGGGGCGGACGATTATAAAATTAATTTGGTACTTACTTGAGGCGTTCCAAACTTAAATTCACTTTGAGAATTGTTCACGTATTGATTTTGCTGCGCCCGTGCACCATAGCACAGATAATATAATACTTACCATAGTTATGAGAATGGTTCATAATAGGCATATTGAAACCAAATTTAAATTGTGGGATAGGTACAAGTGGGACCTGAGGTTTTGAATATGAAGAAGTGTTTGATCTATTTTTAATCTGTAATTGATCATGGAAATTTACTTCTTCTAGATTCTAGAATTAATTAAAATAATTATTTTTGTTTTATAGCTTTTGTGACTTACGTTTTTATTTTTATGACATTTAATTAATTTTAGTTTTTATTGATGATGTATTTAATTATTTTACAAGGTGTTCTTTTAGTAGGTGTAATTTCGTTATGCGAATTTTGTAAATTAGTTTGACATGTTTTTGTTTTAGTTATAATTAGCCAATTTTTTTTTTTTTACAATTTATATTGTTTTGATATTGTTCATGAATAAATTATCTGAAATATCTGAAATCCGAACGACGCGAAGGGCGTCTTCTAATGTATTAAGTTCATGGAGGCGCACTATCCTCATCATGTTTTCTATTTGTAATTTTACTATTTATCATAGCAATAAGATTGGCTCTCACAGATTGCACACGATTGCAAAAATCTAAATAAAATTCACCTGTTATAATTTTTAGTACTATAGTGATAGCACAATGTATTGCCATAGGGCAATACATTCCTCGCTCCAAGGATCTCCGAAATGTATCTGTAATAATTCTTTGAACTCCGCCCACGTCTCTATGTCCGCGCGCTCGCTTATCAGTGCAGCGGCATTCTCGGTAAGTCTGATCGTAATAACTTGCATAACGTACTCATTTTTGGGCACGATTGCCATGCAACTTTATTAAAAACTTTATTTCATTAACTAAGAGTATGGATGGTATGTATGTATGTATTATATCAGGTTAGTGGAGTTCCCCTTTTAAACAAAGAGATTTTTACTTATGATAGGGAGCTCCGCTCTTCCATATCAATCTTAAGCTGTATTTAGTAATAAAAATATACTATAAATAATATACTCGTGCTCTCTTAAAAATAAATTAAGTTGCCTGCGATCACCACTAAAAAGGGGAATGGTTTTTTATAAATCCACCAGGAATCACAACCAAATTAACCTCCGCCATGTCTATAAATTACAAATTTACTTATACAATAACACTTTAAAAAATCAATCAACAATTTTAAATCACAAGTTATACTTTTTATATTTTATGTACTCTTATCTATTAGCTTAATACTATTTAATTCAGATCACGTTTGAAATGAGAGAGGTTTGATCTCAAGTACACGTAATAGGGACTAGAAGGGAGGCGAAAAGTTTTACTCACCATTTCCCAACAGCGCCCATCTCCAAATATCTCCACTTTTCACTTAGACCGATGTGTGACAAATTTATTTGTTCGCAAGATTCGCTTAGTCCGGCACTCACGCACTTTTTCCACAACGCGGGCGATTTTAGTCCACTTTTCGCGAAATAGAGCGAAGCGCACGGGATAGGAAAGCGAATCCTACCGTCTGCGCCAGTCAACTCTCGGGAGCTCGGGAGTATGTTTTTAAAAAAACTAAAATTATAATTAAATCAGTTTTTATTTAAACTGCTAAAATAAATGAGACGTGTACACAGAGTTTGATGCGCGACACGAATGAATATAAAATGCTTAGGGCTAACTAACGTCTATTTCTTATCTACTGAGTCCAGGAATCATGCCACCCGTGATATGCTGACCTGACAGCATTTATGCATTGACAGCGATAGTTCTTAAGGGTTGTGGGGACATAACTACATAAACCTTATTTATTCATAATATTGTTACAGACTGCACTCATCTTTGGAATAATGGGTGCGTGCCGAAAACAGGAGTTATACAATCTTCAGTTTAAAGATGTACAAGTGTTTGAAACCACCATTTTAGTCAATATTTACAACACTAAAACAAAGATAAGCCGCTCTTTCTCTATAACGGGCTGTTATTACGAAGTATGTAAAAAATACATAGAACTACGCCCAAATCCCTGCAGCATTTATTTTTTTCTAAACTTCCAAGCTGGAAAATGTACCACACAAAGAATCGGCATTAATAAGTTTGGTTATCTTGGAAAAGTGATTGCAAATTATCTAGATCTTCCCAATCCAGAATTATTTACGGGGCACTGCTTTCGCAGGACGTCTGCGACATTGTTAGTGGACTCTGGTGGAGATATAACAACTTTAAAAAGACATGGTGGATGGAAATCTACGACTGTAGCAGAGGGATATATTGATGAGTCAATAGCCAACAAGATTCAAGTGTCGAATCAAATACTGAATTCCATCGAAAAAAATACATTGAATATAAATATCCCATCTACATCATAAATGCTCGAGAAGGATCGGTTCCATCCGCAAATATAACCTTTAATAATTGTACCATACAAAATGTCAATAATTATTACAATAAACAATGATTACTTTATTTTGTCTTTAATTTAAATTTGTATTACGAGATATCGCGTTTTAAAAGATTGGAACGATGCAATTTAATATGTTAATTTCGTGTATAGGATTTTTTGAAGTGAAATATAAAAGATATATTAATACTTACATCTTTAATAAAAGCGAAAAATAATAGTTCATTGAAAACACTACATTTTGAGGTACAAATCCCATTAAAAAAAACGGAGTAGACATCTTTTTTCCCTGTACCCTTCATAGATATTCTTTTTACTTAAAGAGATGGTTTATTTTATCTATCTAACGGGTTTGTGAATATTAATGACAAAAATTAAGATGGTTGAGAGGTTTTCAGAAGTGATAAGCAAATAAATAACTTTGAATAATAAGAGAACAAGAAATCTCAATAGTCTACTTACCTCCATAAGTTTGTAAGCGAAGTCTGCATTCTCCGAATAAACATTTTCTGTTATCTCTCGCTCTGGAGGTCGGCTCTTTGCGTAACCTGGAGGGTCCCAAGCCACAATCGTAAACTGATCCTGGTCAAAATTTTCAATCTGGAATCTAAATTCACGCATGCAATGAGCCAATGCTCCTTGCATTAACAAAACTACATGTGGCCCTTTGCCGATTACTGAATAAAATACTTTCCATTTGTCAATCAGAATGAACTGTTCAGTGGACATTATTATAATATTTAAGCAATAACTTTACAAATGAACTGACAACCGGTTTGTAACCTGCTCTTATATAGCTACTAAAATTAACATTTAAAAGCATTAACACGAATTTTAAATAAATAATGTCAGCTTAAATGATCGAGTGACGTATAAAAATTAAACATAGCGTGTTTAATCAGTTGGTAGCTTGAATGCTTGACAATGAAAAGACCCTGAATATATGTAGATTGAAGAGAAAAATACTATATTTTATAAAATCTGAAAATTATGATGGCTATTGGGTCCCTGTAGAAATTTATGAAAAAACCATACAAAAATATACATAATAATGTCACGCCTCTTTCCTGAAGGGGTAGGCTAAGCATAGACTACGTCCTTCCACTTGTTACATTCCAGACATACTTCTTTGGTTTCATTCACATCCATCAATCTTTTCCTGCATGCTCGTCGGTTTAGGGTACATCTGTCTTGGCCTTTTTTCAGTAAATCCCCGTTCTGATCGTGGAACGTTCCCTTGTAACATTTCTAATCACTCTTGTCTTGTGCAAGTCCGCGCCCACTATATTACCACTCTGGTATAAATAGTGATTAGGTCCGTCAAAAAAAAAACACTTGTTTTGTAAATATCTTTAGTCATTCATTGTTTATTTATTCTCTCCACGTGACCAAACCACCTTAGCATCCCTTTCTCAATTCTAGTCACTTCATCTTCTTTCACACCACATAATGGTGTCGATTCGGCATACGCCCAACTAAACTAAACTGAAATTTGTCCTGTCACTTTCTAACATTTTTAATTGAAAAGGGACCGAAGATCATCGGTTTGGTTTTTGTCTATGACTTCACGACTAACTGTCAAATTGAGTCTTGTTTTAGTGCCTACCTAGCACCATGACGAATATAAAGCCACTAAAATTGACAGTTAGTCGTGAAGTCAAAGACAAAAACAAAACCGATGATCTTCGGTCCCTTTTCAAATAAAAATGATAGGAAGTGACAGGACTAATTTTTAGTTTAGATTAGTTGGGCGTATGCTGAATCCACACCAATATGACATTGCTTCTAATCCTATCACTCAATTTCATATTTCTCAATGCTCTCATTTCTCTGCACAAATTCAACTTTCCAGTTTCTTCTGCCACACCAAGTTTTCACTCCCATACATCCGCGTTGGATCCAACACTCCTCTATAAAAATCCAGACAAGTCTTTTTGGCTCATCAAAGTATACAATGCCCCATTCACCATATTTCCAGCGTTCACTCTTCTTTCAATATCTCTTTCACATTTTCCATCCCTAGTGAACATCGATCCCACAAACTCATTCACTTGCTCTAAACGTTCACTTCGAATGCTAATACTAATCACACTCGGTCACATTTTTCTCTTTTTACAAAAACCATTAATTTCGTTTTACTTACATTTAATTTTATTATTTTTCTACACCAGAGTTGATGATGCAAGTAATACTTGATCATCAGCATAGAGAAAACATTTGACGACTTAGCCTTAAAGATTCGGACACCGGTGACCAGACACACAGTATATAATTATCTGGTGAGTGTATATGTCGCAGTAAGATAGTTGTAGCCGTAAATGATCGATCTTACCTAAATAGGGATCGGACTACTTTTTTTATTTTATAAATCCAAACTTTTTAGTTTCTACATCGAACACTAAAAGAATTTTTCCTCCATCTTTAAAATTTACGGAGTTATAAAGGTTTGAAATTCAAGATTAGACAGAGAGGCACATACCCACTTGTGACGTCATTTGTTAGTAACGCCATATAATCTCCATACAAAAAATCGTTTTTGAAATAGACAGACATATTGAAAATTTAAAAAGATTCTACTAATCTATATTTTAAAAATAATTCATAAAATATGGTAAGTTCATAAAATATGTTGAACAATCCGATCCCCTATTGCATGCCTATAAACAGACCTGGGTGGTTAGGTCACAAGATAACCTAACCCCGAAGAGTATGGCGGAGGGAGCCGAGCTCGCTTCGCTCGCCTGGCTCGCAAAAGCCGGGAAACTGCTAATCAACATCAATATAAGTACATCTGGATCAAGCACGGCACCATACACGGTCCGTAAATCAGACACCTCTGCGGTCTTCGTGATTAGATCCTTACAAGATATTTCTAAAATTAAGTAAAACATGTTTGTTTGGTTATGAGAAAGATTTTTGTTCTAGTTATGAAATAATAGTGCTTTCGATTAATAATACGCTGATTCTATCGTATAATAGTTTTTCTTTGAAGGTAATGAAACATTCTTTTATTTTTACGAGACTCCTTTATAATATTATGTTGTGCGCTTACATCCATGTAAACAAACCTGTTGTGCACACGATATTAAGATTACGAGATAATATTTCCTATTGCGATGGCTTCATTTTACTTAATACAGTTACAATACCGATTGAGCTGCGATTGATTGACGCGATTGATTGCGATTGATTGACTGAGAGATTGATTGACCGAGCGAGCGAAGCGAGCGAAGCGTCTCTGTTTTAGCTTGGCCAAATTTGCTTTTGTATGTCCATCTGTCCATCTGTTGGTTTGTTTGTTTCATTCTACAGGTCGCGTTTCTCAACCGATTCTCCTGAAATTTTGTGAGCAGGTTCGATAAATTTATCGAATTTTTTTGTCGAGTCAGTTTTTGGAAATTTAAAAAAAAGACTGTTTTCCTGAGGCTGTTTTCCTCTATAGGTAACATTTCTTAACCTATAAAATAAAATAAAATAAATAATATAAAATAAAATTAAGTTTAAAAATTTAAAAAAAAAAAACAAGGGTTCGGGGATGTTTGTCGAAAAAAATAAAAATAAATTTGAAAAGATATATACAGACTCGCAAGGTCTACAGCTCACAGAGCCACTAGTTGTACCGGTAACACTTCGCCAACACTGTTCTATTAGTCGGCGGATTAATTAACTAATCGGTTAACTTGAGACTTTGTGTGTTATGTATGAGCTTAAATTGCCAAGATATTGGCCCCGATTCTGCAACAGCTATTTAAATTTAAAGCTAAAAAATAAAACCGTCTTATCGTTTTCGGCGTTTCTATTAGATGACAATAAAATCTTTAGAGCTATCCAATACAAAGTTTGTTGACGAGACATCCACGCTAAAGATTTACTCGTACAGATATTCTATTTATTATTATTAGTATCGTTCATTCAAAATTTCATTCATTCATCTCGTGTATTTTTTTCAGAAAATCATTACAGGCAGAGCAGATTTCTTTGAGCTTACATTATTAAGCCGCTTAAACTAAATTTACAGAAAAAGTAACCAACCTAGAATGACTTGGTTAGTGTTCAAACGTATTTCTAACGCGTAAGCCTAAAATTATTTTAGCAACGCGGTAAAAATCATGGTTATTATCCCAAAGTGGCTGCAAACTAGCCTCTATGCATACAGGGCTGTGCCAATACGTCTTCGCACCCATGGGACTTAAGTATATTGGCACCGTGCTCGTAAAGATACACTAAATAAGTTGGTCTAGGTAGCTTAAACTGTTTAAGCTGTCTGTAACGGGTACAGATTAATGATGTATTACACGGAAATAGATAACGTGGAAACTTTTAAAAACTGCATGGTAGTTTAAATTATGATAAATATTTAGCAGAAGGGATTATTACGCTTCAATATTATAGTACTTTATACTTCATTAAGTTAACATGAAGAAAATAAATAACTATTATCTCGCTCCTGTTTGAGTGTCTTGACTTTATTGTTTATTAAATGTAGCATTATTCAACACAACAAGCTTCTTTGTTGGAAGCTAACAATAAGTTTACAATAACATTGAGTTCTTAAGCTTTCACTGTTTGAATAATATAAAAAAAAGGTAAATGATTTCTCTGAAGTATACAATTCAAAGCTATAGAAACAATCAATTTATATTATAATATATTCCTAAATACATATACACAATTTTCCGCCTTACAGAACATAAACTTGCAAGGTGTTTAGATTTTTTTTATGAGAAGTATATTATATCTAAGTAGTGTCTACAATATGTATTAAAAGCGCAATAGGTATTAAACACCTATTTTATCTAATATTTAACGATTCTCACCAAAATTAAAATAAAAAAAATATAATGAACATAAACTTAAAATTGTAAGTAATTTAATTCCATTTATTTATATCATTTTCACTCCAGTAAATTTCGAACAATCACTCGTCTAATTTTCATAAAATTTTATTGAGGCTTTTGTACTTACATTTTTATGGGCTACAATTTCTGAGTTTATTTTACAAAGCTGAAAACTGCAGTCCGTACATTTTGTACGCGTATCACGCTAAAACTACTGCTCGTAATTGAATTTGGTATTCACAGTTTTATTGCTAAAGGTCTATCTAATTTTGCTTGTTTCATCTTGATGCGCCGTCTAGAAGCGGAGTTATCTTATTTTTATTTTTTTGTGCTGAAAAGTTCATCTCGGAGATAAAACTTCGATCATGCAAGCGTAGTTGCGGGCCGAGCGCTAGTTTATAATAAATATGTATACCGGTGCATTGCAATCCACTACACTAAAATTGTAAATTAAATTCTAATTTGTAACCATGACACTCTTAAAACATATATTATAATCCACTGCCTGCCGAGCACGCACCCCTACAGAAACTGTACAAATATGCGTAGATAGTCAAATTTGTCAAGCTAATTAAAGTGCATTTACGTGCACATTCAAGTCTTTGTTTTCTACAAATTAAATGGAAAAACCTTGAATGTACCACGTATTTGTGTGCTCAATAAATTGTTGTCAATAAAATTGATTAAATTTTTTATAAGGCGTTTAATATATCATGATATCGTATATTTGTGATGTTGCCGAAGTTCCTACCTACTTCTGGGCACGTCTAAGATGTCCTTGGGAAAATACCTAACCTCATAATTTCATAATTTATTTATTGCAAAGTCACTAGTTAAATAGTTGTTATAAGTTATGGTAGGTACAAGTGACGCCCTGCAAGGGCACGGCAAACATGAAGGCAACTAATTGCGACATTACTTAAGAAAATAAAATTAAAATTATCAAAATTTATAGTTAACAGGTGATAGTAAATCCAAGTCAAATATGTTAGTAAATCGAGTCAAATAATTAAAATTCCAGGTAATAACAATAACATTTCATTTCAATAGGCTAGTAGTTGTTTATTTATTAGTAATAATCAATCAGAGAGCAATTGAAGTACATTATATATTAAACTTATCATTGAAAAATTCCGAGATATTATAGTAGCATTTACTTACTAGAAACTTCCTCAAATTTTTGCAAAATATTTTAAATTTGTCAATGTTTTTAATATCATTAGGTATGTGGTTGTATATTTTTATTAGCATATGGGGGGGGGGGGGGGCTGGTTGATACTATTTTCATTTTTGTGCATGGTCTTATTAATTTATTCTGATTTCGATTATTTCTTCTATTATTTAACATCGGTGAATATAATTCTGCATGTTTTCTTACAAATTTACAATACTCTAGGATGTAGATAGACGTAAGGGTCAATATTTGATGTTTTATAAAATAAGGTCTACAGGATTCTGTCTGTTGGATGTGTGTCTTTATTCTTACACACTGTTTTTAGAGGATGAATATATAATTAACGTCGCAACAATTTCCCCATATAATAATACCATATGAGAGCCTTGAATGTACATAAGCATAGTAAGCCGTGAGGGCGGTATTGAAATCTGTGGAGCGTTTAAGTTGGTAGAGTGCATAAGTGAATGAAGAAAGTTTGGTTTTTAGCTTTTGGATATGTGATTTCCAGGTCATATTTGAGTCAAGCTCAACTCCTAATAGGGTGGCAGTATTTACTAATACTAATTGTGTATTTTTAAAGTTGTAAGATATCTGAAGCGGTGTTTTTTGAGAGGGTTTAAATTGTATAATTTTAGATTTTTTCAGGTTAAGTTCCAAATTGCAATTTTCCAACCAATCATTAATTCTTTCTAAAGTAAAGTTTAATGTAGCTTCTAGTTCATAGGTATTCGAGCAAGATATTAAAATAGAGATGTCATCCGCAAAGAGGGTGCATTTTTCATTAATTATATTCGGAAGGTTGTTTATATAAATGAGGAATAGTACACATCCCAGGACGCTACCTATGAGGATGTTGATTGAAACTCGATTACAAATAACAAACGATAGATTTATTATTGAATCACAGACATATAACAACAAGAGGAGAGAGAGGGCGGACGTATAATTAGATTCGGGGTCGGTGAGGTTTGTCGATACTACGGAATGCGGTGCGCGTCGGTACGGGACGGGACGGCGAGATAACGGGGGCTCGCCGGGTATTCCCTTGCTCCTATCGACTAGGGGAACCAAGCCGACCAGAGCAGGAGAACACCGCGAGTGGCGACGCGCTGCTGCTTAAATACTGCGGCGTCGGAGTGGGGCGTCGATGACGTCAGGCTTGAGCTTCTAGAAAGATCGAGTCCGTGCAATGCTGTGCCAGTCACCGATGCGGAGCTCGATGTGGGTAGACTCGAATGTCCGTCGTGACTCGATGTGATTCTACCCTCTGTTGGACGAAGCTATGGTAGCTTCGTTACATATTTTTAAATTCAAAAGAAATAGACATACTACCAACCTTTAGAGAGGACATCTTATTAGAAGGATTCTCCACACAGACATTATAAACAAATGTATGGTCCCATAGAGAGATAGAGGCAATGATGAGACAACACTGGTATAAGTCGAATAATTAATGCTGACGGACAGTTCGAATGACTCTCTTCTATTGCACTCTTGATTTCAGAGTAACGAGAGGGTGGTCAATCATACCTGATAATCGAACTTAATTCAGCAGACTTGTATACCCAGGGATATGCTAATAACCTGGTCATATCCATTGAGAGTAAATGCCCTGATACGGTATCGAGTCTTATGCAAAATGTTTTTAGGGTAGTAGAACTGTGGAGCGCGCAATTCAGACTTTCTGTTAATGTTAGAAAAACCACGACACGAGTTCTCTTCACGAAGAGAAGGAATCTGAACAGCTTCTGGCCTCCTATACCCTTCGATAAAATCACAGATATTATAATACACGTACTATAATACTAGCGTAAATAAAGCAATCAATTTCGCAATGAAGCTAAAAATCTCACATATCTTGATCTAAGCTCACATGGAATAAATACATAGACTATGTGCTTATAGAAGCAAATTCTGCACATGTCACATGTTGTCGCCTAGTCAGTTCTTGGTACTGGGGGCTTAAACGCGACATGCTCTGTGGTTATACACTGCTATAATCACTATTTGGACATTATATTGCCTCCCTGAACAGTTTACAGAGACTTGCCTGTTAGTTCATCACAGGGACCATTTCATCCGACTAACTTTGGCCAACGAAGCGGTGATTAATATAGCATCACTTCACATAAATACACAAAAAGAAGCTCGAATGTTTGCGGGAAGGGAGGAGATGGTCCCCGAATGTGACTAGAAGATTAGCCGAAGATCTAATCAATCAATCAATCTAATCAATCCCATTATGGCAATGCCCTCTGATGTAACGACTATGAAACACAACTTCATTCTTATACCTTAGTGGGAAGAATAGCAGAACAAAATACATTCTACATTTAGAATTCTACATTCAGAAAGAAAGAAAGTAAAGCTGGTTTGGTTCAATGACGGCTCCAGGAAAGATGGCTTATCCGGCTTTGGTGCCTTTTGTAAAAAACTTCTAATTAGGAAAATTAAAAGCCTGGGGCTCCTTTGTCATGGTCTTTCAGACGGAGATGTACACATTCATCAACCAGGACTAAAGTCCAGCAAAAAGATTCTTATTCAGTCGGACAGCAGTCTGCCTTAAAAGTGCTGAAACAATGTAAATTTTAGAATTTACCCTTGGAGTGCATTAATGCTCTGAATTGTCTTGGTACTAGGAACTTGGTTTGTCGCCGACAATTTGTTCGTTCCGGGAATAGTGAAATGAAGTAGTGGATGAGTTGGCGAGGAGAGGCTCTAGTTTCCAACCTACCGGACTGGCAGGGATCAGTTGGATTCCGCAAATGGTTTCAGGATTCCTGTTTAAATTTACTGCATACTAGGGTATTAATACTTGCCCTCCCTCACGGGTCATTGTAAGTTTAATAAGCATCTAAACAGGATTGACCTATCTGAGAACCCTTGCTATCGAGGAGAGAGACTCCGCTTCACATCCTATGTAAGTGCGAAGCCCTTGTCAATTAGAAAAGCCGGATGCTGGGAAGACCTAAAATTGCCATCTAGGAAGCCGAGGCTTAGAGCCCATTATCGACCGTCAGCTTCTTCAAAGCTGTTGGTCTAGTATCGAAGGGCTGACTACAATAGATCCTTCTCAGGTCTCGCAGTGGTCATCAAGACTGTATTGCCCGATTCCTTTTCATCAAATCATAATCATAATCGACTATCTAACTAACTAAACTTCATGAATAACTCGTATAAATGCATGAAATCTGTAAATTAAGAAGGAATACCTCGTAATCACCGAAAAACTAATTAAATCAATAAATATAATACTTAAATTAATATGCAACAGTCCCTTATTCAATAGTGATTCAAAATAATAAAAAAAAAACAGTGGTTTTCTAACAATTTTTTTCACCAAACAGTTTTTTGTTCCTCCTGTAAAATTCGGTTCCGCTGACATACGAGGTTTTCACTCGTAGCCGACGATGTATAACAATATGTGTTACTGATAATAAAGTAGGCAGCAGTGCCTACTTTACTAACAGTACACTAAAACTTGATTATGATTATGTTTTTGTAAAAATTTCCGGGAGAGAAGCGTGACATGTGTGTGTGTAAAATTTTACAAGTAAAACACGATTTTCCAATTTGAGCATAAAGGACCGCAGCTCAAAGGGCGATCCAGCTAATTTTTCCTTTGACAAAAAGAGTGCATACTAGAAAAGAAAGCACGTAGCAGCAAATAACGAGACTGTATGTAATGAGAACGACGCCGGTGTGCTGAATTTTAAATTCTTCCTTGTATTTTCACTAAGGTATACCTGTCATTTAGTTGTTGAAATTTCAGTTTTTGTCTCCTATTATTGTGGTAAGAATAAAGGATACTTAATTAAAAGAAACATGCCTTTTGCGTTGCGTAGTACATTTGTTAAGAACAATAATATTGCGTCTGTAGACTATTATAGTGGCTAGGGCCGCGCTGTCTTCCGTCCGGGAGATGTGGGTTCGATCCCCACCGCGTACTAATGTGTTTTGAATTTCGAATTCATAATATACTTCGACGCACTTACGGTGAAGGAAAACATCGTGATGAAACCTGCACACTCCTGCGAAGAAATTCAAAGGTTGTGTGTGAAGTCGACCAACCCGCATTGGACCATGTGTCAAAAGCTGCCAAAACTCAAAACCGCATCAAACCATGAAGCAAATCTAAAATAGAAATGTGGTTGGTAAGCATGAATTACTCGCAAACCGAAGAAATCATAGCACTATCAGAGACTTGATTTCATCCGCAGACACGCACGCGCACACACACACACACTTACTCCACAACTACGCCCTCTCACACTCTGTTTCTTACCCATGCTTTTATTATTTTTATTGTCTTAAAATCAAATCAATGGCCCGTTTTTATTGTCTTAGCCGAACTGAATATTATTTGCTGTTTTTCTGCTGTTCTCCTTGACAGCAAGCAATGCAAAGGAAAATCGAGTATCGGGGCCCTGCGATACAAGCTGTGCTTAGTGCAGGGTCCGCTGTTTAATAAGTTGGTTACCTTAGGTTCCTTAGTCTATATAAGTCATCACAATGTAACATTATTGTAAACGGTTGGCAATAAAAATATTATTATTATTATTATGTGGTCAGCTTCATCAGGGATAAAAAAAAAATGTATAAGTTTTCATTACATTTTAAAACGTTTAAGTTTTGTACAATAATGTAACTGTTAGGGTACAGTGGCAATAAAAATAAATGCCAACTTGACAACTAAATGTCAACTTGACAACAACAAATTTTATTGGCAACTTCTTTTTGTATAGGCTTTTAAAAGTTGTAGTTTTTTTATAAGATAAATAAACAAGCAAACCAGCGTGGACACCTACTGCCTAATCGCCCTTCTAATTCAAGGTAGGTTCGACCCCCTCGGTAGGAACGTATATGAACTGCGTTCATTTCATAATATTCTTCGTAAGTTTGGGCTGTACTAAGCTGTTGATAAAACTCGGTGTTTGCCTCGCTCCCCTCGCGGTGTCACGTTCCGTATTAGCTTCTGTTTAACCCCCGTTTATAGCATTAATGCACTCACATGAAATTGGTGTCTTGTTCCAAGATGAATTACGCAAACAAAAAACATAAATAACTGGCCAAGCACGTGTCGGATCACGCAAAGTGTAGGGTTCCGTAGTTGCCTAATATGCAGAAGTTAGCACACGGAGCTAATAAGTAATGATAAAAAAAATCCTTATTTATATTATAAACCCGAAATTTTGTAAGTAGGGATGTATGGATGGTTGTTTTTACTCTTTCGTGGATTAAATTTAGAATAGAGATAATTTGTACCCTGATATAACACATAGGATACTTTTTACGGGAAAAAGTCTTATTCCCACGGGAAAATCTTACACAACGCGAGCAGGCGGACCGCTAGTATTAAATAGGTTATGAAATTATTTTAGTAAATGATGTTATGATTTTATTTTTTTGCAATCTTTTTACTGTTCTATTACCTACTTAAATTTACTACCTACATAGACAGACTCCATCAAGTCATTTTATATGATACTTGTACTGAATTTCTTACTTAGCACAAGTACATTTTAAAGTTGGTATTTTATTCGTTAACCTGTCAAGCCTACTTATTTTACTTTTTTTTTTACTTTTCTCGTACTTAAATTTACTACATAGACAGTTTAAACTTTATCAAAGTATTTTTTTATGATATTTGTACCGAATTACATTTCATAAGTTGATATATTATTCGTTAACCTGTAAAGCCTACATGATGCTGATAGTTTTCCTTTTAAATTCATCATATACATTACTACCGTGAATTTTTTCACATTTCCAAATACAACGATTTCGCTGGTAGGGGGGGGGAAACTTGACTCTAACAAAAATAAGCACTTAAAATATTTCTGAAACGTAAACTAGCATCGAAAAATGGTTTTAGCAAACCCCCATTATTTTTTTAAACCCTATCCAACGATACCTCACATTATAAGGTAATCGTGAATTTAAAAAATAACCCCCACTTCACGTGTACCAGAGGAACCCTAAAAATTTTTTTTTTAATTTTGTTCTTTAGCTTTGACGGCATAATTAATATGTATGTATGTCCATGCTAAATTACAGCCTTCTAACATTCATCAATATATTTTTCTATGATATTTGTAGTACCATATTTCTTACTTGTATAAGTACATTTTATAAGTTGGTCTATTATTCGATAACCTGTAAAGCCTACTTAATGTTGATAGTTTTCCTTTTAAATTCATCATATACACTACTACCATGATTTTTTTCACGTTTCCATATACAACGGTTTCGCTGGTAGAGGGGGGGGAAACTTGACTCTAACAAAAATAAGCACTTTAAAACGGAATATTTCTAAAACTTACACTAGCATAAAAAAATAGTCTTAGCAAACCCCCATTGTTTTTAAAAGACCTATCCAACGATATCTAACACTATAAGGTAATCGTGAAAAAAAAAACCCCACTTGACGTGTACCAGAGGAACCCTAAAAAAATTTTTTTTTTAGATTTTATTCTTCAGCTTTGTCGGCATGATTCATATGTATATCCATGCCAAATTACAGCTTTCTGGTACTAAGAGTCTCTGAGCTAAGCCGCGGACAGACAGACAGACAGACGGACAGACCGAAACTATAAGGGATCCTTTTTTACTACGGAACACACCACAGAGGGCGTACACTGGTAGTGAACGTGCCATCCATGATAGTTTTGACGTCGAAAAATGATTTGTAAAAATCTTAATTCGAATAAAAAAAATTTACTTTGAAATTTTGACTTTGACTTTGAACCCTAAAAAACACTTTTTGTACGTCTTTTAGTACTTAATATTATTAATTTTATCCGCCTCGAATGTTGCCCAAACTGGACTAAAAAAACTAAGCCTAAATTATTGATCTACAGAAATAATGCCTCATTTATTATGTATTTATTCCTTAAACAATATTTTACATTGTGTTGGAAATACATGATGAGAACAATCAATCAATTAAATTAACAAACATAACATTTCGGACAACGTTAGATAAAATCAGAATATACTTTTAGATCCGTGTCAATCCTGTGATGGATCATACATAAATTAGTTCCTCCTGTGATTTACTCTGAGAATTTCTAACACAATAATAAAATTTTGTCGCGGGTTCGAATCCCGCCCAGGGCAAACATTCGTGTGATGAGCTTTCTGTTTGCCTTGTGTCTGGATGTTGTTCATCTACATAAGTATATATTTATCTATTTGTGTAATGTATATCAGCTGTCTAATACCCATAGTACAAGCTCTTCTTAGTTTGGGATTAGATGGACGTTCAAGTCCCGCCGGAAGGTTTGCGTTTTTGGTTGTTTTCTATTAATCTAAAAATATTTTATTTACCTATATTTATTCAGTGTCTCCATAAATTTTACCACATTTCACTTACAATACTTCAACACAATCAGTTTGAAGCAGAATATTCCTTTGTTCCCGCTTCTTGTTATACTTAAATTACATGATACAGAAGGTTCGTTGGTAGATTGTGGTTCAGGTGATGTCATGAGAGAAGATAGCTACGTCTTAAGGGAGTTCTTTGAAGTCTACGTCGTTACTCTGAGTAAATATTTAGTTGGCTTCACAGAATCTAAGTAATACTTACTTACTTACACACTCAGCGGCACATCTAACCGTCCACCCTATTTCAGTAACTTAACTCTTATTTTATGGTAATTTCTCAATTGAAAACCCATACAACTTAATTTTTTGTTAGTTTTACATTGAATTAAACACATTGGCACTCCTTTACTAAACATTAAACCTTCTTGTTAAGTGATTTAAAAAAATCTCGAAAGTTGACTTTTCTTCGAACTTTCCTTTTTTTGTTTGTGATTAGAGCACGTGGAGGCAATATACATTACTGAGTTTTCTTTATTTTTAGGTTTTAATTAAAAGTTTATCAAAAATACTCTTCCCTAATTTGTTGACTTTTAAAAAAAACGGTAGGTAACAAAGAGGGTTTAGTAAGGGAGTCATAATGAGTTTAATTGATCGTAAAACTAACTACCACGTAACATTTATGCGTTTTCAATTAAGAAATTACTATTAATTTATGAGTTAAGTAAATAAAATAGGGTGGGCGGTTAGATGTGCCGGTGAGAGTATATGTTTCTCCCCTCCACATCCCTTTTTATGCATCGCAACGTAATTTCCATATTTTTTTAATTTAAAAGACTTATTCTATTTTTATCTCTCTTTTTTTGCTTCTTCTCTCTCGTCTAGCCTTCACTTTTGTGAATGTTATTCTAAATAGACATTTTGCAGCTTTATAACACATACATTTTGGAAAAAAAATATGTTTTATTTTGAATCCTAGCATATAAAACAAAACTAAGTTCTTAGATGAGCAAAGCATCATGTTGCGAGCTGATCGCGTGTTTTTGTATGAAAAATCATATTTTTGTCTGCTTATGGGAAAATGGACTTCTTACCAAACGAATTGGCGTTTATTCATCTTCTATCTGCAAGCAAATTGCCGTTAGTTTCGCAATTACTATAATATGTAAGTATGTTACTTGTTTGTGTTTTGTATTACTTTTGTTGGTCAATTTAAATTGCCGTTAGCTTTTCTTAAAACTTATTCTTTTCACTAGCTTAGGTACAAAACATGAACACACCTGTGCATGTTTCCTGCGTAGAAATTGTATGGTCGTGTGTGAAGTTGATCAACCCGACGTGGGTCAGCGTGCCTAAGGCCTGATTGCCCTAAATCCAGAAAGGCTCGATTCCTCGGTGGGATTTTTTTTGAGATGCTATTGATGTGGTACATTAAAACACTTTCCGTTTAAAATTTAAAAATTAATTACTTGAAAATTTTATGATTTTGAACAAAATAATTAAATTTATGAACTGTATTATGAATGATCTGAGCGTCGACTAATTTGACAAACAAAACCAGGTCAAACTGTACAAGTTCAGGCAATTTAATTAATTAAAATTTATCGTAGTATAACTTTTATTAAATTAATGACTTTATTCTCTTCAACAATCATACTCCAAAACAAGTGACATTTAAAACTCATTAGCTCCTGTTTTCAATAAAATGGTTTAGCAATGTACATCGTGTTAGTTTAATAATATAGGTAGTATATACCTTAGCCCAATAAATCTAACAACTTTTGCTTCATAACTTATGACGTCTCAATAAATGTGTTTTTGTATGAGAATTAAAATTATATTTTGCTAATTAAAAAAAAATTAAACATACGAGTAAGTAGTTCAGTTTCTTAGACTGATGTAACACCCGTCCTCCTAGCCTACTCTAATCTGCTCTAACTACTTTCTATAACTAATTAACCCCTCTGTACACTTAAAATTTCGCTAATTAACTTAAATATGGCCAAGTGAATCATCTAGTGGTAAAAACTCTACATTGTGAACCGCTCATTAGTAACCCTGATACTTTTAGTGAGAACTATAGATAGACCCTAAGAATTACCTACCGAACATAAAAAGTATTTAACCTAGCATGCTTCCTGGAAGAGTTTTAATGTTAATAGTGCAGTAAGTTTCTTTTTATCATAATATTACATTATTGTTATTTGTACAAAAACCTTTTATCATAAAGAAATTATTTATTTAGCTAGAAAATGTAGGAATGGTTTAGCAAATTAATCATAATAAATAGATATAGTTAGGGTATAAGAATATAAACATTTAAAATAATCTTGTAAAATCTTGTAAATGTGGTATTCTATTTATGTAAATAAATAGAATTAGAATCATAATGGACATTAATAGTTTTTTAGTAGAAGATCCCCGACCCACTCAGGACATCGTCATTCCAGATTTTCTTCCAGAAAACCCTTTAGGAACAAGGACTCAAGAGGGTTGGCTCCTCGGATTGATGATCCTGGATGGGGTATAACCAACCAAAATTACTCTGTTCCAGATCTTCTTCCAGAAGATCCTTTAGGAACAATCCATTATTATTAGGATAGCAAAACAATTAAGATTTATTTATACTTCTTACTAGCATTAAAGATTTTATGCTTGAAACCAATTAAGTGAGACTTTAAATATGTAAATTTATAGTTAAGTCTGCATCATTCCAGATTTTCTTCCAGAAAATCCTTTAGGAACAATCCATGATTATCTTCTACTAACATTGAAGTTTTATGTTTGAAAACAAATGTGACTGTATTAATTTTATATAGTATATTCAACGTCATTCCAGATTTCCTTCTTGGAAACCCTTTGGGAATATTTCATTAATATTAGAACAACAAAGTAAATAAGATTTATTATTTTATATTTTTTTTTTTTTTTTTAAATGGCTTCACGTCTAGATTGGACGTATTTTGCCAATGACAACGTATACACTCAACATAGCACAAACGAGAAGAGAATGTTCGGTGAAAAATTTCGAAGGTTTAAACAAAATTAGCATCTAGGTTTTATGCTTGAAAATAGACAACTGTGACTTGACATATTGGCTTTATTCATTTTAGTTATCACAAAGTAAACAAGATTTATTTCTTTATGTTCTTATTGATAAAAATAGATAAACATATATTGAATAATGACTCTACAATTAATTCCTTTATAAAATAGGTTATTCAAATTATCAACTTTAGATTACAACAAAAGATAAATGATCCTAGGAATGATTCTTATCTTTCCAGTCTAATAACTCAGATTGTAGTTATAGAAGAGAATCTTATATGGTTTCTAGATGTCTTAGCATTTAGTACAGTTTGCCTTTCATATAGTACAAATACAAAGTAAGCTGTTGATGAATCAATCTGAAATATGGTGGGACGTCCAATCCGTCTGGTATGGAAGTAAACCACCGGAGTGCTATTGCTTTTCCTACAGATCCAAATATCAACAAACTATGGTTTGGTTCGAGTAAGTAAATATTGAAATTGAATATTTTTATTATCATAGGAAGTAATAATGCAATATGAGCTATGTGATTGTACTTGACAATAATCATTCCTTTGTATCAAATTAACAATATTCTTCTTCTTATCGTGTGGACCCATATACGACTGGCTGGTACTTTCAAGATATTTATTTATTTGGTTATTTTATTAGAATGAAGTTTAAATCTTAGAGAGAATCAACTGATATTATAATCTTATCTTTGAAAGGTTTACTTAGTCAATTTTATGGAATTTGAACTAAGTAAATTATTTATTATTTAGCAGTAGTGATTATGGAAGATTCAATATACTTTAACCAAGTGAATTATTGATTGCAATTTAATACTTTTTCCATTGATGATTATTTTTAGGTTAGGTATGAGTAAAGTATTTCTTTCTAATTAATATTAAAAAGGAAGGTTTTAGTATGTAACTTAGATGGTTTATTTATTGTCAATTTATACCTTTCAGTAAGTATCTAATGATGATTACTTAGGCTTTAAATTTTATAAAGGTAAAGCGTTTCTTACTATTTGTTATTTAACAAAGAAAAGTAGGTTTTAATTTATTTAACTGGGTGAACAATTTATTGCAATTTATATCTTTTAGCAGTGAAGTTTATTTAGGTTATACTGAGTTTTATAGAGGTAAGCTGTTTCTTACTGGTATTTGATATTATTTAGCAACGAAGAGTAATAGTTTCTAAAGCTGTTTTGGTAAGCTCTCTTTCACCGGATAGAGTATATATTTTTGACTTGATATAAGTGGTCCCAAATAAGTTCTATGACATCCGTTTCCCTATTGAATTTACCTTCCTAGTTAAGTGTTTTACATATAGGTAGGCAGAACTAGAGATATTACCTAAATATCTCACATTACATTGAAAGTCTAGCTGATTTTCGAAGCAAATGCGTAAGTATTCTATCATCCGTTAGGTATCGAACTATCCTACCTATTCTCCGTAAGTTTCAAAAGCTAGAGGAAGACCTCACATTTATAATTAATCGTGTGATGTGTAATGGCACCTTCCAACGCCACAGGAGAAGAAGGTCTAATCGAAACGAACTAACCAGACGGGTTGTGGCGAGACCCAGTGAGTGCCTACGTTCTAAGCCACGTGTGATTGTACTCTCCTTCTACGTGCTAATACGCAAAGATCGAGAAAGAGGGTACCCGTTCCCTACACATGTATTGGGACAGAAGAAATGATCCTGTGCAACAGAGCAAGTTTGTGTGTTCCTCTTCAACGAAACCTTGCCCTCGTTACACAAAAGCAAATCATCCGGGAACTGAAGTCGCTGATAGTAAAAGCGACCACCGGTCCGTTCCAAGATACCGGCTTCTACAATGTGACGAAGCTACATTCTTTTTCTAACTGTTCCGGAGAACGTTTAGAACAGAATCAGACCATTTGCCAAAAACAGCCACCAAGTTCGGAAACCTTGGATTTAAATCAGATACAGATTTATGCCAAGCCGTAAAGAAAAACCCCATTGAAAATACTTTAATTTTAACGAGTACTAAAAACCAAGAAACAATTTAAACTGAACCTTTATAACTTTACAACTTCCCAAACTTATTTGAAATTTCCCACAAATTTTACGTATCAAAACTTTAAGCTTTAAAAAAAAACCCCTTTGCCCACAAACTCTACGAAACAAACTTTAACTTTACAAAACATTTAAATAACAAAACTTTAAAGGAATTTAAATTAAAATTTACCCCAAGGACTAAGAAATACTAAAAGAAAGTAAACTTTCTAATAATATCTAATAATCCCACACAAAAAACCCCACAGAAAACTCTAAGAAAATATTTTACCGCGACGGACAAGGCAACTGCACTGAGTGATAATCGAAAGAATACTGACTAATTGAACTTCGCGCAATCGGTATTTATAGCCTCCCGGGTGAGACTCGGACTCAAGCTCGGGCGTGCCTGAACGTGAGTATCGGCGTCAAGGTCAACGTATTTTTAGGGTTCAATTTCCAAATTGTTAGCTTTTCCATACAATTTAATACAATAATTTATCCCTTATTATTTTAGTGTTCCGTATTCGATGTTTTATTATTTTAATGCTTTATTTATTATTTTTATTATGTTTTTAGATTCTTTAGTGTTGTAAATTCATGTTTACTTTAAGTGAACTTATTTTGTAAAGGAGTAAGCAGAGCCTTGTATTTTTAACTTGTTTTAATATTAAATAACTGAATGTCGTATTAATTGAAGTATTGAGTAATGATCGTTAGTGATTATTTAGCGTTTGTATTAGAGAAAGAGATGTAATCGATTAGTAGTTATAATGATTTGGAATTTATTTGTGAAATTGTTAACGGACCCAGGTTGGTTCCGTTACAGTCAACCCCCAAAATTTGCGCAGAAGCTTAAGCGTAACCGGAGCTAATTTTCCCAAAATCAATATTTAATTTCACAAATAATAAATAACTAAAAGTTTATCAACTATTTAACCCATATTATGTAATTTGATGTAGTGTAAGTTTTAAACCAAAGACTAAAATGTCCACAACTGTACACCAAAACTTTGAACCACTGACAATCCTTCATAACATAAAACTAAGGGACGCGGTGAATACTAATTCTTGCCCTACAAGGGAATCTAGGTTGTGAGGCTAAACCAGCCCTAGTGGCTATATGTCATCCTCTCCTGAGCAAATCAATTTTTCATTTACATGGAGTTAACAACATATCCCCTCCAAAAATCAGCAGACCCCTCAGGTGACAAGTCACGCCAATATAATTATCCTATGCCGAATGTCCTAGCTCAAAACCTGATCGTACAAAGTATTCATTCTACCTTCGGAGCATGTGTAGTTGCCGCAGTGTAACATACCAGTTGGCTTGGTAGAGTCCGTAGTTATTTATAGAGAGTATAAAACCTCAAACTTTAGACATATAGTAATTTTATTACTAAACGTCTTATCTTAACCTAACACCAAATCTATAAATAACTCGCTTGTTAAGTGTGGTGTAAAGGGTTAAAAACTAATAAACTTATTCCACTGACTGAATATCATTGCAACACTGTGACCCTCCATGCTCTTCCTAATTCTCTCATCACAATAAATATTTTTTATAATATAATAATCAAAACCCTTTCAAATCTCCCAACTTTACAACTTTACATAAACCTTTCTACTCCTCTTTCTTTGAGTGTCCATTCTGTCACGAAACGTCTCAATGTACTATTTCAGTGGTAAACTAGCCCTAAACTTTAATCACTTTTAAAATTAATTACAAGTTGAAAATCTGACCCCGCCCAACACCAAACCTTTGCACAAATATTCTAATTTTAAAAATGTTAAGTATCTAAAATTAACAAGATTTCAGTATGTACTTTTTGTATCAACTAATTTTATTATTCTTCCCCATAATTCTCTCTAAAATTATCCAAAAAAAATAGCATTACAACTACTACGAATCTATTCTATTAAATGATACAGTCTTGTATTTCTTTTTCTCATCAGCAAATATTTTTTTCTTATCCTTTTTCTTAAATATTATTTTTGTAAAGTAGAAATCTATTTATCTATTTTATTATTTATATAAATTTGCAAAATACGTAACATAAAGAAAACTACACAACAAACACCTCCAATAGAATTATTTATATTACTATTTTATTTCAATTGTTATTATTTTTAATTTACTCTTGCAATGACTCTGAATATAAGCTATGACAATGAAAGTTTTTTTTTTCCACCAAATTTTATTTATCCTTTTTATTTTATTTTTTTATAAAGTAGAATTTTTAGTTCACAAGAAAATTATAAAATATAAAAACAAAGAGAATCGACTCAAGTGACACAGCGTATAGAATTATGATTATTATTGTATTACAATTTATTAGAATTATTATAATCTTTTTTCTCACATCTGAACATACGCTAAGTTTATGAAAGTTTTATTTTTTATTTATCTCAATTTATTTACAATGCTACAATCCGCTACGCTTCCTGATGTCACAATTAGTTACTTCATATTTAAACTGTTTCGATTTTATTAAAATGTTCACGAATATATTGATATTATTTAAAACCGATTTGTATTGGAAGGACCGACTCCATATTTGCCCGTTTGACACAGAATTAATATAATATACCAAAGAATTAGCTTTGCTCTCTTAGTCTAGAAAATTAGGTATTATCTTTCTTTCGTAATAATAACTAACTTTCATACCTTCATCATCTTAAATCAATCCAAAGCTGAACAAGAGACCTAACTTTTAACTCCTTTATTTTGTAAAAACCATCAATCCGCTTTACTATACTCGTAAGTTTGTAATTTTAACAACCACGGTCGGACATACACACACCTATATTACTAAGTTATAACATCGTATGAAACCCATGAACAAACTACCGCAACGTCTCCCTAATTTAATATAACGTTCTGCTAAAAATTAGAAAACCCCCTTTTTTTTATAATACGAAACGACAATATGGCTGATGCAATGTCTTCTAATAATTATTTTATTAACTTTGAATTTGAATCTAAACATTTTCCATGTTTCGAAAAGTACGTTAAATCAGTGTAGCACGCAAAGTAACTCGATCATCATTAAAAAAAAGTAATCGCTAAACAATTAAATGAAAGCCTTGAGAACTGTAAGATTAATTCGACTAGTAACATTACAGAATTAATAATAGTATGTACCAACGTTTGATAAATAACCTTTCAATAGTTTGTTAGCTTTTCTGACGACGTTGTACACTAGAAGTAAACCTTTACCTCCCTACCTTACTTCTAGTTCAGTTCTATTGCTGTTTGACAAACTACTATATTTTCTACTGCACTTTACGTCTATTTATTTTCGATTCTCACAATGTTATTTCCTTCTCCGTAGAAATATTATAACGACCATATTAATTAACTACATAAAAATCGAAGCCCCGTTCACATAGTAACATGTCACTGTATGTAACATTATCAAAGATCGAACTCGAGACTTCCCGAACTACTCTTATTAAAAAAACGCCACCTGTCAGAGAGAAAAGAAACTAAAAGTTTGAACCGAAAGCCAACCCATGTCGCTCAATAAAGAAGAGAGCTAAGTAGTACTCATCAAAACTGCTAGAGGGCGCACATAAGTAATTTTGAAAAAATATATTCTTTACATTGTTTACTGTATTTTTATAAGGTGATAAATTAAAAATACTAGATGCTTCGCGACAAGTATTAATGATAAATAATAAATTTATATTATAATATTTATTGGTTGACAAATAACCGAAACGTAACTCTCTTTGATTGATTAACCCTGCGTTCCGAGACGCGCTGAAATCGATTAAAGCACCCGTAATCGTGTTCCGAACTTGGTTCCGAATTACTGTCAGCTGTCAAAACTCGTTTTTTTTTCTTTTCTTCTGAACGCTGACAGCGTTGAAAGTCTAATTCGTAATGCGCTTTCTAAAAGTCGTACAACCCCCCGTTTTTAAAACTCTTAGCAATGCGAATATTAAATGTTTTATTTTTTTATTATTATTATGCGGAAACTTATTATTATTATTTACGATTTCTGAAATTAGGAAAGTACCAAGTGTAGTTCATACAAAATAATTATAGTCTAGTTTACATTAGTTTTGTTTTTTTATAACCAACCCCCCAACGAAAAGACTTTTAACAAGATTCTACTCTGCTATCAATCAATAATTATAAACCTCATTTAAATATTTAAATCTACCTTTTCCCTATATTAATACTATTCTATTTCTACCTATAGTTCTCACTTTCCATTTCACAAACAACAAATTGTGACCGTAAAAACAGTCACTTCCCTGTAATGATCCCTAAGTATTCAACGCCTTAATTTTCTATTCAAATTAATTATAATAACTTTACTATAAAATCAGTTTGTACCTATCTAAATAAATTAAACAATATTATTTAAAATTAAATTTTTATAAAAAGATGATGTTCAAAACTTAAATCATGGAAACGAACGTACCCCATCATTAACGAAACGTTCCGTTCCGCAGACATTTATTTTATTTATATGTCATTAACTTTATTACCAGACGATCGTATAAATTTTGAAACACAAGTTCTTTTCTAAAATAACTAACTCGGTACATACATACATATTCTAAATGTTTAATCAAACCCTTTGTTTTGTTGTTTTTTTTTTATTACTTCTCATCGATAACCTATATTTAATCTTCTCTTTTTTTTTCTGCATAAAATGAAACTAGATCACGTCGTGTTTTTTTTTCGCTGACGGCGTATATAGACTGATTCGGAACGCGCCCCGTAATTTAAGGTAAACGTCTCCTTCTCTCACACTTAAATTTTATAGCGCTATCTCACTAGCTCTTTCGATTTACCGCTCGAATCGATTCGCGATGCCACCGAGTGACGCTACCGTTCAAATATTTTGCCGTTCGTTCGCTACGAATACGAAGATGAGTTTGATCTTTTATTTAACAAGACACAAGTAAGTATAAGTACTATAACGTTACATTAATCAAAATTATCCCTGCAAATCAATAAATATGTACTCTCCCTATTTCTTTTCAACCCACATAAGTATTTTGGTCAAATCTAACCTTGCCTCAATGAACTATTATTACTAGCAACTCACTGCTTGCCTAGAAACCGTGAACCGTAACTAATGTAACCTATTGCATTTCCAGGAATCTACCACCGACGACGAGATTGGCTTATGGTCTTGGAAGACCCTGACTAGCAATGAGATGACCCTGATCGAGTGTTGAAGGCCCTGACTCTTCCCCGAAGATATGTTGTGTAAAGTGAAAAAAATTGTGACAATTTGAAATTGTGCTATTTATTATTAATTATTCCCGTTTTACCTTGTTTAAGTTGTGAAATTAAAAGGTAAGTTCTAGCTCTGACCCGTTTTATGTTGTTTTTATTTCTGCAATAAATAAATTTACCTGTACTCAATTATTTAACAAAATCTCAATATCAAGTTCTAAAGTTAGAGTAAAAAGACTTAATAAAATGAATTTAAAACCTTAAAAATACTACTAGTTCTTATCCTGGATCAACGGCGCCACCAAATTGTAACACCCCCCCTCCTAGCCTACTCTAATCTGCTCTAACTACTTTCTATAACTAATTAACCCCTCTGTACACTTAAAATTTCGCTAATTAACTTAAATATGGCCAAGTGAATCATCTAGTGGTAAAAACTCTACATTGTGAACCGCTCATTAGTAACCCTGATACTTTTAGTGAGAACTATAGATAGACCCTAAGAATTACCTACCGAACATAAAAAGTATTTAACCTAGCATGCTTCCTGGAAGAGTTTTAATGTTAATAGTGCAGTAAGTTTCTTTTTATCATAATATTACATTATTGTTATTTGTACAAAAACCTTTTATCATAAAGAAATTATTTATTTAGCTAGAAAATGTAGGAATGGTTTAGCAAATTAATCATAATAAATAGATATAGTTAGGGTATAAGAATATAAACATTTAAAATAATCTTGTAAAATCTTGTAAATGTGGTATTCTATTTATGTAAATAAATAGAATTAGAATCATAATGGACATTAATAGTTTTTTAGTAGAAGATCCCCGACCCACTCAGGACATCGTCATTCCAGATTTTCTTCCAGAAAACCCTTTAGGAACAAGGACTCAAGAGGGTTGGCTCCTCGGATTGATGATCCTGGATGGGGTATAACCAACCAAAATTACTCTGTTCCAGATCTTCTTCCAGAAGATCCTTTAGGAACAATCCATTATTATTAGGATAGCAAAACAATTAAGATTTATTTATACTTCTTACTAGCATTAAAGATTTTATGCTTGAAACCAATTAAGTGAGACTTTAAATATGTAAATTTATAGTTAAGTCTGCATCATTCCAGATTTTCTTCCAGAAAATCCTTTAGGAACAATCCATGATTATCTTCTACTAACATTGAAGTTTTATGTTTGAAAACAAATGTGACTGTATTAATTTTATATAGTATATTCAACGTCATTCCAGATTTCCTTCTTGGAAACCCTTTGGGAATATTTCATTAATATTAGAACAACAAAGTAAATAAGATTTATTATTTTATATTTTTTTTTTTTTTTTTAAATGGCTTCACGTCTAGATTGGACGTATTTTGCCAATGACAACGTATACACTCAACATAGCACAAACGAGAAGAGAATGTTCGGTGAAAAATTTCGAAGGTTTAAACAAAATTAGCATCTAGGTTTTATGCTTGAAAATAGACAACTGTGACTTGACATATTGGCTTTATTCATTTTAGTTATCACAAAGTAAACAAGATTTATTTCTTTATGTTCTTATTGATAAAAATAGATAAACATATATTGAATAATGACTCTACAATTAATTCCTTTATAAAATAGGTTATTCAAATTATCAACTTTAGATTACAACAAAAGATAAATGATCCTAGGAATGATTCTTATCTTTCCAGTCTAATAACTCAGATTGTAGTTATAGAAGAGAATCTTATATGGTTTCTAGATGTCTTAGCATTTAGTACAGTTTGCCTTTCATATAGTACAAATACAAAGTAAGCTGTTGATGAATCAATCTGAAATATGGTGGGACGTCCAATCCGTCTGGTATGGAAGTAAACCACCGGAGTGCTATTGCTTTTCCTACAGATCCAAATATCAACAAACTATGGTTTGGTTCGAGTAAGTAAATATTGAAATTGAATATTTTTATTATCATAGGAAGTAATAATGCAATATGAGCTATGTGATTGTACTTGACAATAATCATTCCTTTGTATCAAATTAACAATATTCTTCTTCTTATCGTGTGGACCCATATACGACTGGCTGGTACTTTCAAGATATTTATTTATTTGGTTATTTTATTAGAATGAAGTTTAAATCTTAGAGAGAATCAACTGATATTATAATCTTATCTTTGAAAGGTTTACTTAGTCAATTTTATGGAATTTGAACTAAGTAAATTATTTATTATTTAGCAGTAGTGATTATGGAAGATTCAATATACTTTAACCAAGTGAATTATTGATTGCAATTTAATACTTTTTCCATTGATGATTATTTTTAGGTTAGGTATGAGTAAAGTATTTCTTTCTAATTAATATTAAAAAGGAAGGTTTTAGTATGTAACTTAGATGGTTTATTTATTGTCAATTTATACCTTTCAGTAAGTATCTAATGATGATTACTTAGGCTTTAAATTTTATAAAGGTAAAGCGTTTCTTACTATTTGTTATTTAACAAAGAAAAGTAGGTTTTAATTTATTTAACTGGGTGAACAATTTATTGCAATTTATATCTTTTAGCAGTGAAGTTTATTTAGGTTATACTGAGTTTTATAGAGGTAAGCTGTTTCTTACTGGTATTTGATATTATTTAGCAACGAAGAGTAATAGTTTCTAAAGCTGTTTTGGTAAGCTCTCTTTCACCGGATAGAGTATATATTTTTGACTTGATATAAGTGGTCCCAAATAAGTTCTATGACATCCGTTTCCCTATTGAATTTACCTTCCTAGTTAAGTGTTTTACATATAGGTAGGCAGAACTAGAGATATTACCTAAATATCTCACATTACATTGAAAGTCTAGCTGATTTTCGAAGCAAATGCGTAAGTATTCTATCATCCGTTAGGTATCGAACTATCCTACCTATTCTCCGTAAGTTTCAAAAGCTAGAGGAAGACCTCACATTTATAATTAATCGTGTGATGTGTAATGGCACCTTCCAACGCCACAGGAGAAGAAGGTCTAATCGAAACGAACTAACCAGACGGGTTGTGGCGAGACCCAGTGAGTGCCTACGTTCTAAGCCACGTGTGATTGTACTCTCCTTCTACGTGCTAATACGCAAAGATCGAGAAAGAGGGTACCCGTTCCCTACACATGTATTGGGACAGAAGAAATGATCCTGTGCAACAGAGCAAGTTTGTGTGTTCCTCTTCAACGAAACCTTGCCCTCGTTACACAAAAGCAAATCATCCGGGAACTGAAGTCGCTGATAGTAAAAGCGACCACCGGTCCGTTCCAAGATACCGGCTTCTACAATGTGACGAAGCTACATTCTTTTTCTAACTGTTCCGGAGAACGTTTAGAACAGAATCAGACCATTTGCCAAAAACAGCCACCAAGTTCGGAAACCTTGGATTTAAATCAGATACAGATTTATGCCAAGCCGTAAAGAAAAACCCCATTGAAAATACTTTAATTTTAACGAGTACTAAAAACCAAGAAACAATTTAAACTGAACCTTTATAACTTTACAACTTCCCAAACTTATTTGAAATTTCCCACAAATTTTACGTATCAAAACTTTAAGCTTTAAAAAAAAACCCCTTTGCCCACAAACTCTACGAAACAAACTTTAACTTTACAAAACATTTAAATAACAAAACTTTAAAGGAATTTAAATTAAAATTTACCCCAAGGACTAAGAAATACTAAAAGAAAGTAAACTTTCTAATAATATCTAATAATCCCACACAAAAAACCCCACAGAAAACTCTAAGAAAATATTTTACCGCGACGGACAAGGCAACTGCACTGAGTGATAATCGAAAGAATACTGACTAATTGAACTTCGCGCAATCGGTATTTATAGCCTCCCGGGTGAGACTCGGACTCAAGCTCGGGCGTGCCTGAACGTGAGTATCGGCGTCAAGGTCAACGTATTTTTAGGGTTCAATTTCCAAATTGTTAGCTTTTCCATACAATTTAATACAATAATTTATCCCTTATTATTTTAGTGTTCCGTATTCGATGTTTTATTATTTTAATGCTTTATTTATTATTTTTATTATGTTTTTAGATTCTTTAGTGTTGTAAATTCATGTTTACTTTAAGTGAACTTATTTTGTAAAGGAGTAAGCAGAGCCTTGTATTTTTAACTTGTTTTAATATTAAATAACTGAATGTCGTATTAATTGAAGTATTGAGTAATGATCGTTAGTGATTATTTAGCGTTTGTATTAGAGAAAGAGATGTAATCGATTAGTAGTTATAATGATTTGGAATTTATTTGTGAAATTGTTAACGGACCCAGGTTGGTTCCGTTACACTGAGCTATCAGCCGAAATGTTATGTACCTATAATATTTAGTCAAAACGTTTTATAGTGATATTTACTTACTTACCGTCTTGTCTGATGAGAGATATTAATTTACTTTTTTTATATATAAAACACAGTTCGCAATTATATTCATACTAAATCATGATTTCAAGTAGAACTGCATGTAGTCGCAGAGCTTAGCATTCATTATACAACGTGACATGTGTGACGTCCTGCGACGCAAACTATAATAGCAGTAGGCGTAATGGATCAACAAAAATATTACAACATTCTCTTCTCGTAGCGAAAGATTTAAAAATATATCTGCGGAATTCGCAAGCATGCGGGGGACACATGCATGATTAAATTATTTGAAACGAACTATTGTACAGTTGTAAATATGGAATGTTAAGGATTGAAAAAAAAAACAATAAAGAATCGTGCTCACAAACCGATGTACATACTTACTAATTACTCCACAGAACGCCGAAACTTGTCAAAACTTGCTTTCTTGCCGAAAAAATTGGTTTATTCTCGAGGGAGAGACGACAGAAAAAATACCCGTTTAACGAACATAAAGCAATTAAATTTCACGGTGTATAATATAAAGCCATAATCCTATTCTGTTTTATAAATCTACGGAGAAGATGTTCTTCAACTTGTAAACTGGAGGTCTGTCTGAACAATCTAACCGCGATATAGCCGCTGCGTAATGTCACACTGCTGCAGTGTACGATACGACGTACATCTTCCTGACCTAACCTGAATTTAAATATTATATCAAATTCTACAGTAGACTTTAGAACAATAGCCAAAATATTCGCATCCAGTAATTTTAGTATCGCAGCATTAGTACGGGTTCACATTCACTGCACAGTTCTGCACTTAGCCGCAGGCGGGGCGGCTCGGCTTTATTTCATAATTGCCCGCATCGCCATTCCAACGCCCACTGAACCACACAAAACATCCCAGAAGCTTTTTTTTAAATGATAGAAAAGCTAGTTTCTATAGTTTATAGCTAAAATTTCAGACAAGCAGACTTCACAAAGTTATTTTGATAAATCATCGTATAGTCATTACAAGATGTGAAACCATTTTTTGGTTATTGGAAATTAATTTATTTTTTACACAGAATATATGCTTCGGCACTTTTTTTTTAAAGGAGGTATTTATTACAATAATATGAATTAGTTTATTTTGCGTTACATTTAGCGTGCGTGTTAAGTGAGTGACAATTTTTGTTTAATCAATAAAATAATAAATACCTACAATATGTAATGAAAATATTTGTAAAGATCTATAAAATATTTTGTACATTAATATTGTCACATTTTTCGGGTTTGTTACCACGGATATATTTATTAATATTGTTACCTATTTCGGAACGTTTGCACGCTCCGTGGTCACGAGTAGACTGGTGTGGCGAGTGGACAGTTAAATATAACCGTGGTAACAAACCCGAAAATTGTGACAATTTTAGTGTAGTGAACAATCACGAAAAAAAAAAAAAAAACTTTGTTTTAATATCGAAGAAGAAAATTCTGAACTCTTCTGTTAAATTCCTCAGGTTTTTGCAAATAAAAGAGGTGTCCTCCAGCTGGATCTATGTAGAGTCTGAAAATTTAAAAGAACTATTTAGCAAATTATTACTTATTTTCTACACTGATCTTTTCTAGGGTTCCGTAGTCAAAAAGGAACCCTTATACATAGTTTCGCCATTTTTTTTTATTTATTGAAACTTATAATTACAAAAGACGTCATCATTACAGGATTGCTCCTAATGCGATGACGCCATCATACATAACACTATATTAACATGCATAGTCAAACGAACATAATAATTTTGAAATGTCAAATAAAATAACATTTAAGCAAAAAAAAAAAAATTAATTACAAAACAGAGTCGTCAAAACTAATAAACTTAAAAAAACAACAATTCTAAATGTCATGTAGATAAAATAAAAATAATAATAAAGTCAAACTATAAAGACACAAAAACTTAACAATAACCATTAACTCTATCCATAAGACAATTTCCTTATCAACGGCTACACGTATTGCGCCAATGAGCAATGAAATACATCTACGCCTTTTATGTCATTAGTTATCCGTAGAGCCGTGTGAACTGGTGAAAACTTTAAAATATTCGTTCTTACTGCAGGCAAAGCAAATACTTCTCCACGAGGCTCACGTCGCAACCTTAAATTTGGGATACACAACGAAATTGCTTCCAAGATCCTCGGATTGTCAAGCATTCCCCTTAAAACCTTAAAGATATGTATTACCAAGGCTAGCTTCCTTCTCACTTCGATCTTAAAGTATTTCATTTCGTTCATCTGATATTCATGTAGTACTTTGAGAGTAGGTGTTGTTATCATGATCGCGGGTAGAGTAACTGTAATGTGGATGAGTTACATAGGGTCCGGGCGCGGCGGGGTGAGCCGTTGTATGTTGGTCAGTATTCAGTGTCTGTTTTCATGCCTGTGTTTCCCAGTGGCATAACTGTTGGTGCTCGGACCTACCTAAACCCCTTTTAGGGTGTGATCGGTCCCGATCGCTCATGATAACGACTATGATTAGATAGTGTTGTTGTTGTACAAAGGTTCTGTCCTGTAATCTCAGTATGATAGTTGAGTTATGATTGATTATTGTCCTCTCTTTTCTTTTTCCGACATATATATAATATATCTATTGTACATATGCGAGTATGCGAGTTCCACTCTTGTATTCGTAGTTACAACCCATCAGATGAGAATGAGGTCAAACACAATCCGAACTGACATGTTTTTTTTTTAACTTACTCAGATCCATAGATGTGCTTGTGCATGTAAGGAGCATGGCTGTGGTCCAAGACAGGGTCTGCTCCGCCGCCCAAAATGAGGGTAGGGCAGCTAATATCTTCCAGTTTCTCATCAAAGTAGTTTCCATTTTTTTTCCCCGCAACATATTCGATAGTAGCCAACCACGACTTCCAGATATTACCGAATAATTCTTTTCCGTAGTATTCGAGTCGAGGATACAGCTCTAGCTGCCCCCACGCATCTGTATGTCTTGATCCTGTAATATTAAAAATTGTTCTTAATATTTCTTGTGCCGTGTGGTTCCCGGCATTAGAATCGGACCAACGGACCAACCCACGTCTTCCTGTGTGTGTCGTATCGTATAAGGCGACTAAGAGATTTGTGTTTAGTGTCACATAGGCGACAGGCCAGCTAGCAACCTGTCACTAGGCGCTTAAATAACTTGAAGATCGGTTATGCCGCATCTTAACCCAAAAATATTACCAGATGTGGTTTTAGTGTGTGCTCTTTGGGAGCCCACTAAAGCTTTGCTCACCCCTTCGGGGATATGAGCGTGATGTTGTTGTTGTTATTAAATATTAACAAAAATGATACAAAAATGTAGATTAAAATAATAATAAATTAATCAAAAATACGTTACAATCTGCCATATTATGGCTAATATAGGGTACTGGCCAAGCACGTGTCGGACCACGCAAAGTGTAGGGTTCCGTAGTTGCCTAATATGCAGAAGTTAGCACACGGAGCTAATAAGTAATGATAAAAAATTTCCTTATTTATATTATAAACCCGAAATTTTGTAAGTAGGGATGTATGGACGGTTGTTTTTTTACTCTTTCGTGGATGAAATTTAGAATAGAGATAGTTTGTACCCTGATATAACACAATTGCTAAATAAACAATAGCTAAAGAATAGCTAAAGAGAAACTTAAAAAGAAACGTACCTATAACCTATTATATAGGTAGTACCTATATTTAATTTTATCTACAATATTACGAATGAAAATTGCTCCGCTGCGAACTAAGTTTTTGGAAATAAAAGTAGGCTAGACTAAATTGCAAAATAAAATTATAATAGTTTATAAAGTTTGTTTGTTTAGTTTTTGAATATCTAACTGGAATTGAAAGAGAAATAGTCAGTATTGTAATTTCAAGTCTTTCATATGTTGTAAACTTAATTCTAACAAAAATAATCAAAAAAATTTGTACTGAATTTCTTACTTGGCACAAGTAAAAAAAAGTTGGTATTTTATTCGTTAACCTGTCAAGCCTACTTATTTCACTTTTTTTTTTACTTTTCTCGTACTTAAATTTACTACATAGACAGTTTAAACTTTATCAAAGTATTTTTTTATGATATTTGTACCGAATTTCTTACTAGTACAAGTACATTTCATAAGTTGATATATTATTCGTTAACCTGTAAAGCCTACATGATGTTGATAGTTTTTCTTTTAAATTCATCATATACATTACTACCGTGAATTTTTTCACATTTCCAAATACAACGGTTTCGCTGGTAGGGGGGGGGGGGAAACTTGACTGTAACAAAAATAAGCACTTAAAATATTTCTGAAACGTAAACTAGCATCGAAAAATGGTTTTAGCAAACCCCCATTATTTTTTTAAACCCTATCCAACGATACCTCACACCATAAGGTAATCGTGAATTTAAAAAATAACCCCCACTTTACGTGTACCAGAGAAACCCTAAAAATTTTTTTTTAAGATTTTATTCTTTAGCTTTGACGGCATAATTAATATGTAATTAATATGTAAGTCCATCCATGCCAAATTACAGCCTTCTAACATTCATCAAAATATTTTTCTATGATATTTTGTAGTACCAAATTTCTTACTTGTACTAGTACTTTTTATAAGTTGGTCTATTATTCGATAACCTGTAAAGCTTACTTGATGTTGATAGTTTTCCTTTTAAATTCATCATATACACTACTACCATGATTTTTTTCACGTTTCCATATACAACAGTTTTGCTGGTAGAGGGGGGGGGGGGAAACTTGACCCTAACAAAAATAAGCACGTTAAAACGGAATATTTCTAAAACTTACACTAGCATCAAAAAATAGTCTTAGCAAGCCCCCATTATTTTTAAAAGACCTATCCAACAATACCTCACAGTATAAGGTAATCGTGAAAAAAAAAATAACCCCCTCTTGACGTGTACCAGAGGAACGCTAAAAAATTTTTTTTTAAGATTTCATTCTTCAGCTTTGTCGGCATGATTCATATGTACATATATCCATGCCAAATTACAGACTTTTGGTACTAAGAGTCTCTGAGCTAAGCCGCAGACAGACAGACAGACGGACAGACCGAAACTATAAGGGTTCCTTTTTTACTACGGAACCCTAAAAACCATTTATTCAATATCACGCTCTAATCCTTATTGAAATTCATCCGTCGTTATAACCTAGGTAGCTGTCGAACATCGAAATTGAACCTTATGGATTTGGCATCGATTGCTGTTTAAAAAAACCTTATTTATTATTTATCAACGCTACGCCCTTGTTTTAAGACTATCAATCGTTTAAATTAATATCATTCGTTCATATAGAGGAGGAGGCTCATAGTCCTGCAATGGACTGTAACGAGCTGTTGATGATGATGATGATATGGATTCATCTCCTCTCTTTGATTGACCATAAAATATAAAAGCTGTATTTTAAAATTAGGTGAATCGTGGCCATTGTATATATTCACATAAAGTATTAATTGAAAATCTTATTTAAGCTGCAATACTATTTTTGTCTGGCTTACCATCAAATTTTGTAAAGTACATCTCTTTTTAGATGTCTTATTTGGTAAACAAACATGGCGATAAGGTGACCATAGACACAAAATAGTGCTTCCAAATAATAGATTTCATTGATTTAATTGAATGTAATTGAACTGGTGATTAATTGTAATTGGTAATTACAAGCATTTCGGAATATCCTACGTCGTATATATCTCTTACTCTAATTTGACATCATTGACGTATTTATTTTAGTGATGAGTTAACTCGCTTTGTCTAGAGTAGGTCGAGTTGAAATGGTAGCCAACTCGAGTCGCAACTCGAGGCGGGCGGCGGCGGCGGCGCGGCGCGTGAGTGCGACTTGGGGCGCATTCCGAATCAGACTTTCAGCACTGTCAGCGATCAGAAAAGCAAAAAAGTATGAGTTATGACAGCTGACATTAATTCGGAACGCGATTACAGGTGCTTAAATCGATTTCAGTGCGTCTCGGAACGCAGGATTGCTAGAAGTGCGCGCGCACGTTATTCGATTTCGATCGAATCAAGACAAAATATCTATGCCGAGTCGACTCGACGAAATAATGAGCCAATCACACTGCGCATATTCGCAACGCAATTCCATCATCAGATCAGCTTTAAACAAGATACCAAATTATGATTGTTGTTATGTTGCCCACATACTTGTCTTGTAATTACAAGAACATAGTTTGCACACTACTTCAGCGTCGTTATTTTTATTAAAAAATTCCCATGCCTCGCTTCTTTTATTTCCAGGAAGCATTTTTTCGCGACAACACAAACTTAAACAAACACTCACATCAAAAAGATCACAACAAGTTTGATATTAGCTATACTGGGTATACAGTGGAGGTGTAGCGCGTCTGGCATATTCGCAGAGCATAAGGTTGATGAGTTTCATTTCGTACTAAATAGACAAAATGTTTCCTTCCAGAATGTCTAATGAATTGTTCTAATCCGCTAATTGTAGCTGTCTTCAACAAATAAAAATAAAAAAAAATGTTATTTATTTCCAAATTGAAATACATACGACTTTAATGTTTAATATTATATTAGGCATGCAGGTAGATCGTGTGTGTTACCTACTGGTATATTTGTGACGAATATTTATGACGAATAATAATAATAGTAATTTAATTTAATTATTAAACTATATGGGACTATTGTATGTATTATTATGCCTGAAATTAATACATTTAATTTAAAATCTTTTTGCGAGTAGTTTGACCTTTACACTAAAATTGGCATATTTATGTTTCAGTCCCGGGCGTAGCTGGGTAGAAAAGCTAGTGTTTTATAAAAATAACACTATGCAAAAATTATGTAGTATTTATTTTAACTTTTACAAAGACTTACATACTAATCTAACAAAATATATGGCATGATTTTTTATTTTTATTAATCAGTCTCTTATTTTAATCACAGATAATTACAAATAACAACAAGTAAAAATATAATAGCACTATAGTAATAAGTATTAGAATAAAATTCGCATTTATTTTCATCATCATCAGGCCATTCAGTCTCCAAGAACGACCGTCCCTAATTTACCAAAGGCATTTATTTTACCTCTCACAAAGTTTTACATACTAGTAACACATTTTTTTAAATCATCAGTCTCACTCAAGTTTTGATTAGTCTTAATTTTAATCACAGATAATAATCATCAACAACAAATAAAAATTTCTATTAAAAAATATCTACATAATATATGTATAGGTATTTATAAAAATAAACATAACTATATAAAAATATCTATCTATAGAACAGAATACTATGCAGAATATTAATTCAGTTGTCTGAGTCACTGTCCATTTCGCTGCTATTCATTTCTGAATCTTCGGTTTCGTCATCTGTTACATTAATTATGAACGCCGGGGTCGGTGCATCGGTACTATTGTCGATGATACCATCGAGTCGCATCATTTTGTCCTCTTCTTTGATAACATGATCGATGCATTTTTTCCAGGATTCTGCACCAATCTCATTTAAACCTTCTTCCAACAGGGCTTGGACTTCTGCCATTTTAAAACTTTTATTGTTTCTTCCCACATGCGACTTTAATTGTGCCCATATTAATTCAATGGGGTTCAATTCGCAGTGGTATGGAGGAAGTCTTAAAACTGTAACATTTTTCGTGGCTGCCATTTCATCGACGACCTTTGTTTTATAATTTTCTCGATTGATTTTTGTCAATAATTCAGCTTTTATTTCGCTGTCTTCAAATGTGATTTCTTTTTCACGCAGCCACGATTGTATATCTGACTTCCTCCAACCCATGTTTGGCAGACGTTCCACATTACGAGAGTGGTACGGCGCATTATCCATTACTATGACGGACCCCGGCTCCACTTTGTCCAAAATCTTCTCGAACCTGCAACAAAAATAAAACTTTCAGACTAATGCATTGACAAGGATATGAAGTACCCGCGTCTTCGCCCGTCTTGTAACAAATTCATATAATGCAACATATTAGATTTTCCCATGGACCAACCAGCACTAGGCCAGCGTGGTCGACTAAGGCCTAATCGCCCTAATTTAGGGTAGGCTCGAGCCCCTCGGTGGGGACGTATATGAGCTGTTGATGAAATTTTCCCATGGGAATAAAATGTTTTCCCGAGGTAAAAATTAGGCTATTTCGATCTCCAGCCACCAAATATCACCATACAAAAAATCGTACCATGCCGACGCTTTGTTGCGACGTGAAAAAAGGACAAACAAACAAACACTTTAAAAAGAAAAGAAAAACGATAAATAAATGTCAATAAATATTTCGTTACCATTTCTCAAAATTGTGAGAATCCATTTCGCCGTGATAGTCACCTTCTCGGTCAGTTTTTTTGGCTTGAAAAATCCATTTTCCGCCCTCCAGAAAACCGTCTTCACTGCCTACGTGGGTTACTATCAACCGTTTCCCTTTGTTTGGATTTTTTGGTCCAGTTGACAAGCCACTCAAAAACGCTTGTCGACTGCTCTCAATGTCTTCATCCAACCAAACGTAGTTCACGGTGTGTCCTGGAAACAAGTGGTTAAGTAAATGAGAAGTATTTAATTTGCGTTAGGAGATGAAATAATAATAATAATTACAGAAATTGTCAAGTTTACATAGCAAATGTTGTAATTTTTATATGCACCTTAAAATATCGATATGAGGCTTACCTTCATTCACCCAAGTTTCATCAGTATAATATATTTTTCGATTTTGTCGGCGATAATCTTTTATCTTTAACAAATATTTTTTTCTCCATATCATCAAATCAGGTCTTTCTAACAAAATGCTTTTTCTTGATCGTTTGACGTATTTGAATTTCAATTTTTTCATAATTCTGTACATTGTCATTCTTTTAAAATTAGGCAAGTCTTTATCATCATTGACCGCTTTTAACACTTTGTTAAGTGTTGGCAATTCATTATTGAAATAAAATTGGTGAACCTTTCTTTTTATAGCGTGCAAAGTAAACTCATCCAATTCTTTAATAATTGAATATTTTGGTTTTGTGCGGTCTGGAGAGGTCACATTGCCTGTTGCTTTGTATTCATTTAAGACTCTCTCTATGGTTTTCTTTGAGGTCCCCATAATGCTGGCAACCGTTTCCAATACTTCTGACTTGTATGGATAGGTTTCCATAGTCTTTTCAACATATTTATAAATGTTTATAGCAATAGTCTTTTCGTTCGATGTGAGACCTTTAGATCTGGGCCTTTTCTTCATTGGCGATCTAAGGAAGTCCGGAGGCTCCCTAGACCTTTGCCTTCTGTGTGTAGAAGGGCCAGGTGACGCGATAGGGTCACTCATGTTTATATAACTGAAAATAAACGAAAATCATAACATAATTTTTTATAACAATAGACAAGGTACACATAAAAAAAATTGTTATGAAAATCTCACTTGTTCGGTAAATCGCATAGTTCACTCCGTTATCGTTTGTAAACAAGCTGTGATTAATTAAAATTACAAACAATAGATTTACTTGTTTAAAACTTAAATATTTTATACACTTATTTGTGATATGATATCCCTTCATCTTTTTTTATCTTTTAGTCGTAATTTTGCATTTTCTAAAGTTTAAGATACAATCTAAACACACAGGAAGGCATTTTAACTTTTTTTAATAGGTAGTCGACACGCGCGCTCGCACAGCTCGACTGACTGCAGTGGTCACAATTAGGACCAATTCGTGGCACGCGTTTGGTGCGTTGATGGCGTATCTACCTCTTGTATGTATATAATATCATTAATTTTTACCAAAAACGGTTGGTTGAAATTTGCTAAATTAATTACAAATCTTACCTCTTATATCCAAAACGTTCACAAAATCGGAGTCCGTGGGGCGTAGCAAATAAGTCGTCAGTACCAATAAGAACAAAACCGTCCAAATCACAAAGTAAACTCAAAACCAAAAATCCGAAGCCAAGTTGTAGTAGTAGTTTCACATGCGAGAAAGAACCCGTAACACACGACATCCGAACCGAAGCGTAAGAAACGAATGACCATTTGACCACTGAACGCAGTGTTGCCAGCGACAATTTTTTTACTGCCGTTTTTGGTGGGGAAAATTGCTGCCATGGCAAATAAAATAAATAAAAAAAAACTATTTATTGTCGTAGGCCATAGATTTCCCTTAAATTATGTCTGATTTCCGTAAAACACGTCAATTGCCGTAGCAATGGCAACACAGATTGAACGATTGATTGATTGACCTATGAATGACCTAAAAATAAATATGAGTGAGTATGAATGAATATAAACTAGGTAAATTAATAGGTCGCGAAAATAAAGGAATCGATGTGCCCTGCGTTCCGAGACGCGCTGAAATCGATTTTAGCGCCCTCAAAGCGTGTACCGAATTACTGTCAGCAGGCGAAACCCATACAATCTGATCGCTGACGGCGCTGACAGATTGATTCGAAAGTCACTTAAGCGTGTATCGGAACGCGCCCGTGATTCATTAATTATAACATTTAACATTCATTTTTTAATTGCAATGGATAGAGACGTCACGTCTGACCACTTATTTGTCGAATCTATTTTACTCTGTCTACTTATATTTTTAAAGATTCAACCAGTCTATTCCGATTAAATAATTGAATTGTGTATGAGTGCGTGATATACCTCATCTCTAAAATCCAAAGATAATGTAGAGATACCCGATCGAAATATGGTTTGAGGTTAGAACGATTTATTGATAATTTTGCGAAAAACTTAAGTTTTCGATGATTAATTCTAACAGAATTTGTGAGTGAATGCTTGATAAGTGTTTGTTTCAGGTGTATTAATATTTTGGGCTAGTTCTATAGTGTGATCAGCCCGTAAACTTGAGATTTTGTCGAGGTAAGTGGTTTGTTTACCAAATAAGACATCTAAAAAGAGATGTACTTTATGTTCTTTGGGTAGTATACGAGATCTGGTATTAGCGAGTACCAACGCCCGGACTGCGCCAGGATATCTGGCAGCCAGGATCATGCTGGCGGTCCCACCACTGCAAGCACCACACACAGAGAAGTAGTTGAAATCTAAAGCCTGAAAAAAATATCTTAGCGTCATACTAGGCAATCGATTTAGTAGTATACAAACTCTTTGCTCGAAGCTAATTGTCAAAATCAGGATAAAACTTATTAGGCTCAATAAAAAAAAACATACTGCGAAATTGCGAAAGTTTGTCTTCTCTATCAAGTTATTTCCAACTGTCCGGTTCTTCGCGAAGATTATCCTTCGAAATAATGCAGATATCATTTTAAAATTTATTGCTACATTTACATCCAATAACAAAATAAAGACATGATTTTTAATTAAATAACTTTATAACAAAAGTAAGCTTAATTAAAAATCCTTTTTATTAAACAAGCTTTGAAAGCCGTGGAGTGGAGTATCCTTGTTAAGACAAATCCAACGAGCCCAAACACGACTAGGTTGTGGTGTGTATTTAAGGAGTTCCTATCGACACCTTCCGGCTCCATCATGAGACCCTGGACATCACGTATGACTAAAGATCTTGGTAAGACAAATCCAACGAGCCCAAACACGACTAGGTTGTGGTGTGTATTTAAGGAGTTCTTATGGCCACCTTCCGTATCCATCATCAAACCAGCTCCATGGTACCATAATATTGCATTGTCATTGCGGTTTCATAAGTGTACCAAATATCAGCAAATTCCAATGGCAGCAAGTGCTTCAAAATTGAGTTGCAAGATTTCGCCCGAACATACCCACCCACACAACATACAGTGCAAGCTATAAATAAAAGCTTGTAAAAATTACAAACAGATTGCGAAGTATTTTAGTTATATTAATCAACTGTCTCCAGTCTGATCAGAAGACCTAAAAATATTGTCTAAAAAGCAGCAGAAGGTTCTTTAAACAATACATTTACACTTAGTGCTAGCTGGACTCAGTTTTTTAACTATAAATTATTGATATAAAGCCAAGGTACTATTTAACTTATAATTTCTGGAAATACTATCTTTTAGAATAGGTAACTGATAAAAAGAGAGTCGAGGTATATGCTTGTCTATGTCTAGGTATCGATTATATTTTTGTTATCTATTGTCTACCAAATATATATATCTTCTTTTTACTTAAAGAGATGGTTTATTTTTATCTTTTTAACTGGTTTGTGAATATTAATGACAAAAAATTAGGATGGTTGAGAGAATTGATAAGCAAATAAATAATATTGAATAATAAAAGAAACTCAATAGTCTACTTACCTCCATAAGTTTGTAAGCGAAGTCTGCATTCTCCGAATAAACATTTTCTGTTATCTCTCGCTCTGGAGGTCGGCTCTTCGCGTAACCTGGAGGGTCCCAAGCCACAATCGTAAACTGATCCTGGTCAAAATTTTCAATCTGGAATCTAAATTCACGCATGCAATGAGCCAATGCTCCTTGCATTAACAAAACTACATGTGGCCCTTTGCCGATTACTGAATAAAATACTTTCCACTTGTCAATCAGAATGAACTGTTCAGTGGACATTATTATTTTCAAATTATTATTAACTGACAACTGTAAGTAAAGTTAAAAAAACCTGCTCTTATATAGGTTAGCTACTAAAGTAAACATTTAACACGAATGTTAATTAAATAACCCAGTTTCACCATACTCTGTTTGTTAGTTTAGCAGCTTGTCAATAGTGTTGCCGCTCGATAGTCCAAAATCGATAGCCTATCGATATACTATCGATATTTTAAGTAAAAACGTTAGTAAAACGTATCTATATTTATGCAATATTGAGGAGCAATATTATCGATAGATTTTTCGGCAACATTACTGTCAAAGCAGCTGATGAACTGTTAGTGTTATCGGTTGTCCCACCATACCCTAACGAATGATTATCTTCCCTGATGCCTTGTTAAATCTAATGACTTCTATTAATCAAATAATTAACAGACCTGTGACAGATGTCACAACGGACGCAGCTCATAACGTTATTTAACTATGTAAACAAACAAATAACCTCAAAATTATTGCCAATTTGATGACAATATTAACAACTCATATTGCTAAATGAAAACCAAACTCATTTGCCTTGTAATTTTAGCAGGTAATCGTCAATAAATTTTAACTGTGCGCAGAGAAGTCATTGATTTGGTGGTCCTCTTCTAAATTTTACCTGGTAATCTTACAGGACAACCAAATCAATGACTGCTAAGAAGTTGCTGACAGTCTAGATAAGACTGTCAGCAACTTCTTAGCAGTGTCAAGTTCGAGGTTCCGACAAGACTTCCTAGATATCCTCTTAAAATTTTTCATCCTCCCCTACGCAGGACTGTCCTAGGTTCCAATTCACCTTTAGATCGAATGGTTAAACTTTATAATAACCGACCAATAAATGTGGATATTTTCGCAGACTCATCTGGTCAATACAGAAAGAAAATCTTAAATCTTCTTCAAAATGTTGTATAAATGTATGTATTCTAAATTTACTTTAGTATATTTTTAAGGTCACTTAACCAGTTCTAATTAATAGTAACGACTTATTATTTACTTGTTTCTGCATGCGGTGCTCACCTGTTGTAATTAGTTACGCAATTAGTTTTATGTGTGTTTTCTACTTATGTACACCTTATTGTTGTAACTGTTGGTGTGCCTAATAAACAAAATTCTATTGATTTTGTTTCCACCTCAGCATCCCTTTTTTAATTCTATTCACTTCATCTTCTTTCACACCACATAATATGATACCTAGTGTTCCTAATCCTATCATTCAATTTCACGCCAATCATATTTCCCAATGCTCTCATTTCTCTGCACAAATTCTACTTTCCAGTTTCTTCTGCCACACCCAGCTTCTTCTGTCACTCCCATACCTACCGTTGGAACCAACATCCCTCTATGAAAATCCAAACACGTCTTTTTGGCTCATATTTGTGTACAATGCCCCATTCACCATATTTCCAGCGTTCACTCTTCTATCAATATCTCTTTCACATTTTCCATCCCTAGTGAACATCGATCCCACAAACTCATTCACTTGCTCTAAACGTTCACTTCTAATCCTAATACTAATCACACTCCGTCACATTTTCCTCTTTATCAAAAACCATTGATTTCGTTTTACTTACATTCAATTTTATTATTTTTCAACACCAGAGTTGATGATGCAATTAATACTTTGATCATCAGCATAGAGAAAATATTTGACGACTTAGCCTTAATGAGTCGGACACCGGTGACCAGACACACTGTATATAATTTATCTGATGTGTGTATATAAGAAACAATGTTTTACATATTATTAAGTTCTAGCTCTTCAGTCACAATAACTAAGTATGCATATTGTAATGTTGCCTGGAAGAAATTGCTACCTAGCAATAAGGCCGCCTATCTGTACATTTTTGTTTGTTGTTTTTAAATGTTGTGTAAGTTTATTTTTTCCGTGTGTGCTATAAAGTATATTCTATTCTATTCTCCATTATAACCACCTAGAACGGCCATGGTAGAGACACACAAACGGACGATAAAACGCGATAAAAATTCTCCGTCGACGAAAAAGGAAATATCTCGACGCCAGCTGAGAACTTTGCGCAACGTAGTTGGCAATAAAAAGTCAATCCTGGCATATTTACTGAATTGAACCCTGATTTGAAACTCAGGTAAAAACTTAGTCACATGAAAAATATTCCACTAGTGTAAAAGTAAAGTTTAACAAATTTACGCATCGACGACGAGTAGTAAGTTGCCAAAATCCGGTCTATTTTGACTGCTCTATAACATATAATTTAAATTCTAAAACATACACAATGAAGAAGATGAATTGAATAGGCGTTTTTCTTTTTTTTTTTGGTTCTCATTTTTCCACTAGATGGCTGCTTTATATGGTCATAATGTGTTTTTTAAATATAATTTTATGACTCTGGCTACAGATTATGGTAGCATGAAGTCAGTGTTGCCGCGAAACAAAGTTTAAAGTCCCCTAACAAGTAAACCCTGTTAGATTTTCTCCGCGACACGTGACATAAGCTATCAAATATTATTTTTAGAGTTCCCTTTCGCCATGTCCGTCTGTCTGTCCGTCCGCGGCTTAGTTCAGAAAATCTTAGTACTAGAAAACTGTAATTTGGCATGGATATACATATTAATCTTTCCGACAAAGATGAAAAATAAAATAAAAAAAAAAACACGATTACCTTATAATCTGACGCATCGTTCGATAGGTTTTTTAAAAATAATGGGAGTATGCTAAACATTTCGTTTTAAAGTGCTTATTTTTGTTAGAGTCAAGTTTCCCCCACCCTATACCAGCCGTTCTTTTTGGAAGTGTGAAAAAATTCACGGTGGTAGTGTATATGATGAATTTCAAAGCAAAAGTAACAACATCAAATCTTAGTAAGCTTTACAGGTTATCGAATAATAGACCACCTTATAAAATGTACTTGTACAAAAAGAAATTTGGTACCTCAAAATATCATAGAAAAATATTTTGATGAATGTTAACTGTCTTAAACAGGTACCAAGTACAGAACCCTAACAACAACAACAACAAACAACGAACAACTACGGAACCCTACACTTTGCGTGACCTGACACGTGTTTGGCCGGTAATAGGGTATCGGACTACTTTTTTTTCATTTTATAAATCCAAACTTCTTAGTTTCTGCTGTCGAACACTAAAATAATTTTTGCTCTATCTATGAAAATTAACTGAGTTATAAAGGTTTGAAATTCAAGATTAGACAGAGAGGCACATACCCACTTGTGACGTCATTTGTTAGTAGCGCCATATAATCTCCATACAAAAAATTGTTTTTGAAAGAGACAGACATGTTGAAACTTTAAAAAATCACTGTAAATTCGTTTTTCAACCTATTCTATTTGTTTCTTCGCGAATCGTCTGCTACTATTCTATTTTAAAAATAATTCATAAAATATGGTAAATTTAGGAACAGTCCGATCCCCTATTATGTAAAATGAATAAATACAAAAATAAAAAACTGTTCTAATGTGTTTTTTCTACCTTATTTGAGAGGGATGGTTCAGCTTTTACAAAAGTGGAACCCTGCGCCACATAGCAGGCTTTTGTGCAACTAAAATCTCCCATTAAGCCGCGTTTCCATTATGCAAGTAGCCTGCATGCAAGTTGCAAGTTGCATGCAGCTTGAGTAATGGAAACGTAACTTGCATGCAGGTAGTTTTGAGTGTGTAAACATAATGCGCAAGTGATATGCAAGTTGCGCGCGCAAGTGCCACAGCACGTCTCCCGCCCATGCTCAAACACTGGTGCTTGTCCTGGTTCGGACACTTGCATGACAGTAAAAACTTGCATGCGAGGTTCAAGTTCTATAAATTAAAGTTTACAATTCAAGTAACTTGTACGCGAGTGTGACGTCATACTTGCATGCAAGCACTTGCACAATGGAAATGCGCTTTTACTTAGACGCGGAGAGCTGTGTTGACTTGACTATTACCAAAACATTGATTTGCGCATCGTGAGCGGTATCACTTTTCCCAAGAAGATTTCCCAAAGATTTCCCTCCACCAAAGTCGCCAGTCTGATATGATAATATTTTGAACATTTACATGGAGTTGGTACGACGCACCTGCACCAAACCAATTTAATAACAGGACTCCGTGTTCAATTTTCATGTGACATCGTAAATTTAATATCTCTGGATCGGTAGTGGTTTGAATGGAAATAGACTAGAAATATTTGAATTTCGTTGTACCTGTGATATTTATTTTAGTTGGGAAGTAGGTAGCTAGGTACTTTCCATATCAATTTCTTTTTTTTTTTTTTTCAAATAAAGCATTGTCTCCTGGAGAGGGATGATTCTTGTAAATAAGCTTTCAAATAATGTCGCATCATCATCCTTGGCATGCAAAAGATAAATTTATTTAAGTCAAATCAAGCCATAGGGGCCAGCCAGTTCAAATACAAATAAAAAAGGTCTTAATATTTACCTAAAGGAAACATTTTTTCTTTCCTCACCTTTCATAATGGACGTGTTCAATTACGAACAATAGTCCGAATCACATTTCATAACGTAACCTATTTTTTCCACGTCCGTGGATCGCAACATTTTTTCTTTTAGGCGAAAAAAATGGGAAATTTATCCTGAAAGCGTCATCGAAAAGAAACGAAACAAAGGTGTACGACCAAACTCAATTTAGTGTTAATTTTGTGCTCTAATACAAATTCTCTATAAGTATCTAATGTAAATTGAATAATCAAAGTATAGGTTGAGTATTCGTGTTGTAAGCCAGTACCTACGGAGAAGCTGCTCTCTCAAAAACAAATTTATGGGTGTTTTTACCGAATGAGGTGGCGATTGTAGCACAATTTCATGTAGTACGTCTATCTAAATTGTGTGGTTGTAGCACTAGAGATCAAATAAAGAAGCCAGAAAGGCAGAGGCATAGTTTAAGTTACAAAAAAACTTGTGACTCAATTTAACTCTTCTTACAAAAAAAAAGTTTGATAACTTATTTGTAATAATTTTGATATTATGTTTCTTTTAAAAACCTACGACAATCATACATAACCTTATTTTATTATAATCTAGCAGATTCTAAACAAACGATAGTAACTTTATTAGTTGCGTCACTACTGGGTGTTTCAGAGATGTGTACACAAATGTGTGTCTAATAGACGCCACTCAGCTCGATAAGACTTTTGGACTTCGCCTCCCCGCTCCTCCTCCTCCCCGCTTTGACCGCGCGTACTTAAAACTTTCGTGCAAACAGTTGACAGTCGACTCCGGGAATTATTCAGCTAATTAACAAACATCTTATAAATCACTCGTAATAGCTCTCGAAGTGGTGAAGGGTTCCGTCCGTCATTAATTAAAAGTTTAATTTGTTCGCGTACGAATCAAAATTGTCCTAGGTTTTGGGTAAAATTTTAGTCTCCACTCAACAGTCGACGGTAAGTTTACTTACCGGATTTGTAACGTGCGCACGCGCAAGTGGACTGTTGACTAGTTAATACTTGTACTTACTTATTTAAAGACTTGCTTAAAATGTTTACCAATTACATATTTTTGATAGCAGAATGTTATTAAACAATAAAATATCTAAAACATTAAATTTTACTGACCGCGAATAAGTGATAAGTTACTGTACATTAGTCATTAGTCATTAGTCATGACGGGCTGGTTTCCGCAACTCGACGTCAAATGCGCCTATTTTGCGTGTGGGTGGGAATGCGGTGTCATTCGAGCCAACCCAACTCTTCCAGGAAACCCAGTAGGCCCTTTACATTACCGGTTATCCCTGGAAGGTCCCTCGTTTGACCGAGGTATTTAGCCCTGTAGTCCGCCACTCCCGTGCACTCCATGAGGACGTGAGCGGCCGTTTCTTCTGCCTCCAAGCAGGCTCTGCAAAGGAGGCTGTCAGTAACACCTAGGACATATAGATGTTTGTTAAAAGAACCATGACCAGTTATTGCTGCAGTCACCAAACGCAAGCGTGGTTTACTTAGCCGAAACAGGGTCTTAGCGAGCCTGGCACTGGGGGTTGGCAAGGCCATCTTCGCCTGTCTACACTCTTCATGGTTCGTCCAAAGAATGGCATGTTCGTTCCTAGTTGATTCTCTAAGTAATGTACGTACCATCCTGAAGGGAAGAGGGATGATAGGCTCGGGTCCGTATGCTGTTAAGCTAGAACCTCTACGGGCCAACTCATCCGATGCATCGTTACCTCTAGATCCGCTATGTCCTTTTATCCATTGAAGGGTTACGCGGTTGTGTTGACATACCTCCATTAGTCGTTTGTGACACTCGTAGATTAGCCCCGAGTTGATGGTGTTGCTTTTTAGGGCTAGTAAGACGGCCATGCTATCCGAGAGGATTCGGATGGAGGAGTTTCTTACCATTCTCGATGCTATAGCATTAGCGGCCGTGATGATGCCCATACATTCAGCCTGAAAGACTGTGTTATGGGCACCCAGTGGGAGGGCTAGCTTGATGTTTAGGTCCTCCGAGAAGGTTCCTGAACCCGTGCCTGCCTCAGTTTTGGATCCATCGGTGAAGATTCTGAGCTCTTTAATGTCGAGCCCTTCAACCCGATGGTCTTCGTGTAATTGTATTTTGTACTTCTTATCGAAAACAAACTGTTTTGGAATCCTGTCACTGCAAGCCATTGAGATGGGGAAATTTTTGTGAACTTCCCCTAGAATGGCGGCGTGCGGGGTCCTGTTGTTTCTCCATAGTCCTAGGGTGTTAAGTCTTACCGCTGATGAGGCAGCCTCCTGCTGTATGTACAGCTGGAGTGGCGGAAGACATAACATGGCCTCCATCGCTGCCGTTGGCGTTGTCCTCATACACCCTGTGATCGCCATGCAGGCCAATCTTTGGAAGCTATGGAGTTTGCTTACCATTGTGGTTAGTTTGGTCCTGGTCCACCACACCACAGCTCCATAACAGACAAGAGGGCGGATTACCGTCACGTACAGCCAAAGAATGATGTTGGGAGAAAGTCCCCACTTTTTCCCCACCATTCTTCGGCACTGCCAGAAAGCAATACTCGCCTTCTTTAGTTTGTTGTCAATGTGGCTACTCCAGTTGAGTTTGCTATCCAGGATGATGCCCAGGTACTTCACCTCTGTTGCCAGCTGGAGTTCCGTTCCAAAGAGCTTGGGTAAAGTATACATACCAAGAGCCCTATTGTTAGTGAACATGACCATTTCCGTCTTTGTGGGGTTCACTGACAGGTCATATTCTTGACACCAGCGCTCCACGATGCCGAGAGCTGTTTGTTTGAGGCAGCACACTGTGCTGGCAAATTTGCCTGTAATGAGGATTACTATTACAGGCAAATTTGCCAGCACAGTTACTGTACTTATTCATTTTAGAATTAAAGAAGTTACTTAATGATTTCCAAAATTAATATAGAAAATAAAACTATACTACACTAACTATACTAGAGATATATTTGTTTTTTAGAAAATTTGTTTGCTTATTCCTCAAAACCAGATGTTAAATGCATAAAAAAGTGGATATTGTTAACTAATAAAAGAGAAATAATAAATGTTTTATGTTTTTTTGTTGTTTCAGTGGCTTCGGATAGTCCAAGCGAAGAGCGAAGACTGAAGATCAGAGCGCGACCGAGCATCTACGAAATCGGGGAGAGAAAGGCAGTCTACTGCGAGGGAATAAACGTAGAAGCAGATGTAAGTTAAGCGCACTATCCTTTTCTGTCAATAATTGTAACTGTCCTTTACGAGAAAGAGAAACATTGCGCCTGGCTCATCAATGCTGTTTAGGTATACGAGAAATATCAGGTACTCCACCATTGCAATTACAGAATTAATAGATGGAAGAAAATTTGTTTATAGCATCCATGATCTTGAAAAAACGTATGAAACTAAATACTTAAGCTGGCAATTTTCTTCTTCCAGCAAATCGAATGGATAGACAATAATGGTAATGTCGTAGAGTTCGACGGAAAGAAGAACGTTCGTGTGAACGTGGAGATACGAGGCAAGGTGCTGGTGCTGTTCATGAATCAGGTCCTGGCGCAGGATGAGGGCTCCTGGATCTGTAGGTCTAAGGATGGCACATTCAACGAGACTCTCAAGGTCGTTGTTGGAGGTCGGTACACTTAAGCATTTTAAAGCTTAAAATATTGTTATTCTAAACTTTAATGCTGGCAATGAAGACTTTGAGAATATTAAAATGGTTATGCCAAGTTAAAATAATGAGATACATAGACAGCTTTAATCGTAACATTAAGATAAGAATCTGTGTACGCTGAAGGACTCCAGCAATTTGAAACCACGTGGCCGAATGAATCCATTGAAAAAAATACAATTCAACAAAATTAGTTCGAGTTCGGAACAATAAAAAGTTCTAACGTTCCAGGTCATACACTATCGAAATTTTACATTAAGAAACACTCAAAGAAACGAAAATAATATATGAAGACGAAAACATGGACCGCCATCTTTGGATGCGAACAAAATGTTCTCCATAATTAAAATATAATTTAAATACCAACTAGCTTCTACTCGTGTACCATCTAATGTGACTAAGGATGTCATTGAAATACAACTTCTCTTTTAGTAATTTAATCCATCTTTTCTTTTTTCTTTTTTGTATTTTGTTTTTTCTCGTCTTTTTTTTAATCTACTTGTTACACATAATCAGCTCACAAATGTTTCTCCAAGAGGAACAAAGAAGTCGAACCAAACGCCGAACATTTAAAATATATTTTATACACTTCAAAATGTAGCCTTGAAGTTGTATTGAGTAAATTTTACTGTTTTCAGAAAAAGCGGTCCTTGATCCGAACGAAACCAAACGGGCGGATGAGAACAAAAGCGTAAAGTTGTCGTGTAAAATAGTTAAGGGTTCACCACCACCGGTCGTCTTATGGTACAAGGAGGAAAATATTACTAGTCCAATCGAGGCTAGTCAAAAAGGAGCAGGTAATACTTTACCACTAAGACTTTCACCAGTTTGGTTAGGTCTGCAGGCTGAGTGACCTGATTGTCCGAAAAGAAAGATGATTCCGTGCTTCTGAAGACATGTTAAGCCGCTGGTCCCGGCTACAATCTAATCGTTACACGAGCTATGTCAGTGACCTTTGGCGGCTCTATAACACTACTGGTACCAGGGTTTGTGTGGTCGGTTGTTGACCGTGTCTACACCCACACGATGAAGAAGAAAAAGAAGTGGTAATGTTGTTTATTACTTTCCGACCGCATGCCGATGAGTTTGAAACTATAGACGGCAATTTAACAAAAACACTCCTTTTTTGAGTAGTCGTGTAATAAACAAAGAATTCTCGATACAAAAGTGAAAGTCGACGTTTTTTAATAACAATTAAAATGTTACCTTATCGGAGAAACGTTTGTAGTTTCCTAATAAGACGTTCTTGTAAAAAAATATGTATATCATAAAGAAAAGAAAGTAATTAAAGGTTTATAATTGCGTAAAGTATTACATTATATAGTTTTGGGTGAGATTACTACACTACACATGTGCAGACTTGACAAATAGAAGGACAAGCGAACAACTGATTCAATAAAATGAATATTCGAAAAATACTTGATTATGTACGTAATCATTTCCAAAGTTAATTTAAATTCAAATTATGAAATGTTGAAATTGTTTTTTTCAGGACCTGTTAAATACGTATTGACTTCAAATAAAAACGGAGTGCACTATTTAGAGATAAGAAAGCTGAGTCGTGATGATGATGGAAAGTACCTTTGTAAGGCCACTCAAAAGAAACTATTTCATTACTCCATCAAAGTGATAACACTGGAAGTACGCTGTAAGTAAACAATATAATTCTGTTTGTCATCCAGTCTACAAAATTTGGATCATTTTTGCAAGCCGTAGGTTTCTAAAATTATTTTATTTGATACTTATACTCGAGCATGGATGGAAAGTCCGTGACTAGAGTAAACGCCCTTTTCTAAGCTGATTGAAAATTTTACAGATCGTGCATTTCATTACCTTTTCTAATCAGATCTTTCATTAGGAAAAAAAAATACTAGAAAATCTTTACGAAATCCAATAATCTTATTCCTGCCCCGTATTTACAACCATTTGGACTAAACAGTAAAATATATATTTATATTTATACCTGCCTCTCGTTTTGTTATTGCAATAAAATACTACATAATATATCACCTAAACTAAATGAGGGCTGAAAGTTATTGTAATAAAAAATAAATTAGATTATGCTTTATTGCACACTAGAAATATGCAGAATAGAAAAACAGGGGAATTGGAATGTACCTTTAAAAAATTGAAGTTCTTAGCCTTATTACTAGAGTAGCATTTTTTTCCAGGCAACAATGAATATAATAAGCCTTTCTTTTTTTAAGATAAGCCTATTTTTTACAACCCGGAAATTCGAAACCAGCCAGATGGCCAAGGTTCCGCAACTGCCGTAGTGGACGTGTTTGCGGTTTTAAATAATACGTAAGTAATAAATGAAAGTAATTGTTTAATTTTTTACTTATAACTGAACTATAAGTTCATCGAATTGAAATTAAGATTATTACACAAGAAACTATTAATTATATGCCTGTAATTTTGATTACCGCTAATAAGCGGCAAATGACGCATGGCATAATTTGTTTGAAAAATAGCAATGGGATTAGATCGAAAACGTGGTGCGGGAACAAATAAGCATCAAAGTCTTATTTATCTAGAGGTGGATGTAATAGGCTATACGATATCGATGAAGAAAGTAATCATTTTGAATTCTTTGGGACTCAGAAAGTGTATCAGGTGCATCGCGTATGCCAAACCTCCAGCTAGATTCAAATGGCACAAGCGTAAAAACAGTTTCGACTCGTTGATCGGCCCAGAAAAAATGGTGAGTGCTGGAAAGTATAAAGTCTTGAATATTGTATTTCTTGATTTACCACCGTGTGACATTTACCGCACAATATTGTGACTTTTCAAAAGACTCTTACACCTTTTCCAAGACACTTCTTACAGACCGAGATATCTACAGTATTTTTGACAACTACTTTTTTAGATGATACGAGTTAGTTAGTTTTTCCTGTTTTTGCATTAGTTGAACTGCTGGCACATTATTGATGCACACGTTTTATTACCCGGGGTAATTTACCCCACTCCGTCAAAATAAACTAAAAAGACAACAAGTTCTCCATCAAAATTATTCATATTTCATGGACTGAACTAATTACTACCCGTAAAAAGAATCCTCAAAATATTGCTGATAAATTATAATAAATCGACGAGAAATACAAATTTGAAAAAGTAAAAGTACACGTTGTAATTAAATAATTTGATAAATTTCTTAGGCTTTGGTACATACATACGAAATCATCATCAAGTTTATTTAGCTTGTGCCGCTTGAAAATAGCAGAAAGAAACACTTGGAAATCATTTTTTGTTTAAGAGATTTCAAAACAGAGCTCTTAAATTTAAGAGCATATAAATAATATACGGCTAAAAATGATCTGAAACAAGTTCAAAATTCATAGTAAACGAGATTATTACGTATTTAATTATTAAAACTGCGGCTTTCAGAAAAAATATCACTTGTGGTGCGTACGCGAACCCTCCTGCAAAGTTCAGCTGGGTTAAAGTTAAAGACAATAAAGATATAAAACTTGGGACTGACACGGTGAGTCTTAGAATATTATAAGCAGCAATAAACACATAATATTAAACTGTAAAAACATTGTTAAGCCTAAATATATTGCTGGTATTATTTTACATTAATAAATACGAAAATTTACTTATTTTTTTTTATATATAAAGCTTTGGGAACGTCTGCATGAATTATTCACCTCTTGTAGGATATATTGTGCTGGCCTGGACTGCCAGAGGAGATGCAAGTTCAAGGTTTTATATTTGACATTGTTTATAAAAGTTAATTTCCTGTACATACGTTGAAATGTTGTAATAAAAAATGTGAGTTGCCATAATAAGTTGTGCATGATAATTTATTTGCAACTCGGTTAGGTAAATATAAAAACTCCTGGAGTTTATATTTCTTTGGGTGTAGTGGTGTTATAGTCTGATAAACAGCTTTTTTTAAGTCATTCATCTCCCACGAATAGTTTGCTTTGATGTCAATTACTTCTGCACGTGATTTAGTTTCTAAGGTCGTTGTACCTATTGAATCTAAGAATTTATTCGAACATACTCTTATATTCTTGTATTAGTTATTTCTTTACATAAAGGCCGATTTACACTTCGACAAGTAGCAAGTTGCAAGATTTTCCTGTCGCCAAGGAAACACTCGCACTTGCAAAAAATAGATGTCCGGTTTATTTTTTGCAAGTGCAAGTGTTTCAACAGAAAATAATAAATGAAATGTTATTGTTTTGGCAACTTGCACTTGCAACTCAAACTTGTACTTGTCATAGTATAAACTGGCCTTAAGAATTTTGAGATTTATCATCAATCGTGGCGTAGCTGCGGGGAGATCAAATAATGTAAAAAAAAAAAACGAATTAAAACTTTATGTAACATATTTAATAACGTCAGATGATACGTAATAAGTGTAAAAAAGCAAGGTCAATTGATTTCATTACTCGTGGATGACCTTATATAATTGGCTTAACTATTCAAACAGCTTTCCACTAACACAACGCCTTGTTTTTAGGTGCCTGAAAACTGCGTTTATATAAACATTGTAAGTGTTGAATGCAAAGTATTAAATTATCGTGTTTAAATATACCAGAGGACAAAACTTAGTGAGTCTTAGTTTATGATTTAGATAGAAGGGATCGGGCAAATTATGTCCCCACTGCGACCCGAGATGGATCTATTGTAGTTAGCCCTTCGATGTTAAATAGCCTCCTCTAGACCAACAGTTTTGAAGAAGCTGACGGTCGATAAGAGGCTTAAAGCCTGGGTGGGCTTCCTGGGTGGCAATTTTGGGTCCTCCCAATACCCGGCTTCTCTTATTGACAAGGGCATCGCACTCACATAGGATGTGCGCAGAATCTACAGTAAGGGTTCTCAGATAGACCCATCCTGTTCAGATGCTTATGGCCCTTGAGGGCTCGGATTAATATCCTAATATTTTGCCGGTTCAATTTAAGTACCTCGGCAGTAAATTTGGGCAGGAATCACGGGATCAGTTGCTTAGAGTGTGTTAAACCAACTGATCCGTGCCACAGAGTCTTAGTTACAATGTTTATATTTTCATGGCATTGCTCTACCAAAATTGGAAACAAAGCGTACCTAACTATATCAAGCGAAATACTAGAAATATTATTATGAAGATGATATCTCGATATTATACCTACTTACGTTGCGATATCTTTATAGTGATTGAAGCTATACCTATAGCTGCCTTGTGAAGGCTTTTATAAGTATAAACTTGATAAACATTGAATATATTAAGTATAGTATAATAATTAGATGACTGATAAAAGATAACAAGACCTATCTGCTAGTATAAATGATGTTCAGGATTATTATCTTGCACCATTATCGCCAATACACTGTCATGCAAATTGGCGATATCTTAGATTATTTTTTGTTGTTATATCAATTAATAATAAAAAAATATGTAAAGAGGACTTTCTGTTGCATAACACACAAGTTTATTTTTTAATGTAGACACTGTGTATTTAATTTATTCACAAAGCCACAGCAGATGACTTATTTATTGTTACTGGTTTTACATAATTCTGCAATGCTTGGTTTTTGAGAGCATACTTCTTCCAAAACTAAAACTCGCTTCTACTTGCTTTTCCACTCCCTGGTCTTGGCTTTACTTCACGATGTTCGAAATCATATTTAATTGTCCATTAAAATGATCACGAACTGATAATACGGTTGGCTGCTTAAACCTACTCTGTTGATTTGTTTTCTAAGGTTCAAATTAAAATAAATATAGTCTTATTTTATTTTTTTGTAATTTTAACTACCTATCATTTCCGTCGGTTTTTTTTGCTTTCACCTATGAACTGATTTTAATGAAATTTGGTACAGAGATAGTTTGGCTCCTAAGGACAGACAAAGGCATGTTGTTCCTACGGTAAACTCTCAATAACGCAGGCGTGTAAAGTACGAATTATATGTCAACTATTAGATAGAGCCATCATATTTAATTTAGTTGTTAGCTTATTGTATAATTTCGTAAGATATTGTTTTACAGCATTTATTTTCGCGTTAGCTATTGCATTTTAATATTATATTTATTAGTCTGTATATAACTTATAAAAACATTACTTCGTTTTTTAAACAAGTCATAATTTCAAGTAAGGTGGGTAGGTAACTACGTTTTATTTATTTAGTATTATTACTGATATCAGATTTTCTCATTTCAAGAAAAATCATGTTTCTTAAAAAAAATCGACTCCTCAGATCATAGAAGGCGACAGCAGTTCCACGCTGACGTTGAACATGGCAGATGCAGAAGACGCGGGGGAGTACAAATGTACTGCTTTTAATGACATGGGCTCATCCATCATCATATTCCACGTCACGCTTGGCGAGGGTCCCAAACCACCTGATCATGTAAGTCAAAAGTAATAAGAAAAATATATTATATAAAATAAAACATTATATTTGAAATTTTTAATTGAATACATACATAATATAAATAGAATAGACCACTTTTCTATCCACGAAGGGGTGAGCAGACTTTTAGTGGGTCAATTGAATCTTGTTTTTGTTAATATTAATGCATTGTACATTTCTATACTGTCACCATCATCGTGTGGGTTGTGTGTGTAGCCGATTTGTACAGGTGATAATAATACTGTGTTCTGATGATGATCATATTGTGAGGGTTGTCATTTCGATGACCAAGTGGACCAACCTTACAAACTGTAGTGTCAGACTTATTGAACCGATAAAGCCATTGGTAACTTCTATTTCCGTTTATAAAAGCCTCGGCCTAACATGCTTTACGAAGCACGAAATATCCTAAGATTCAACATACAGCTCCAAACCCTTACCTCGACATCAGAAATTTCAATACAACCTAAAACCTAGGATAACCTTCTTATGAAGTATTGTTGGTTTTACAGATCAGTTTCCTCAAGGATAACTTAAACCACACGTTTATGACCTTCGAGGTGACGTGTCAAGACTGCAAGATGGCTGTGGAGGGTAATTACACCCCTTCTCAGAACGACCTGCCTGTTACTGGTGAGTTAAAATTGCTAAAAAAAAAAACAAACAACCTCAGACCCTAAATGCCTTTTCCATCCCTTGTGAATAAAAGGTTCAAGGAAAAATACTTTCCCTGAGCAGTAAATTCTAAACTTTTCCTTTTCCTTGAATTTGTCAAGTTTTATCTTTTGTCAGGTTGCAAATACAGGTATACACTTAGCATTTAGCGTTTTAGAAAGATTTTCAGGAGGTAAACCTTGTATTAAGAAGGCTACCTATTGGCTTGTCCGCACAACATTTTGTCATGAGATTTGGCAACCAAATTCCTTTTTTATCGTGAGAGTCGTAAGATCGGAAACCAACCTCACAAACCCTGGTGTCAGAGTTATGGAGCGGCCAAAGGACTCTCAAATTGCCCAGACCAACGACTTAAACATATTATCGGTTACAAAATTAGTTGAGACAGCCCAGTACGCACGTCTAGGCGCAACTATAAGGTCTCAGGTGTCTCCGTTACCGTACCTTCCGAAGCACAGAATTTTCATATTTTTCAGACAATCAGATCATTCAGTCTCATTTATCTTGTGTTGTATTTTGTCTTTCAGGTTACTCTTTCGAGTTAGTACCGTACAAGGAGAACTACGTAGCGGACTGGGACCACGCTGAGGAGATCATGGTGATGATTGAAGATCCACAGCGTAAGAACCTCGTAAAATTTATATGTATAAATAAAATTAATAAATGCGGGGACATCTCATACTATCAACAGCTCATATACGTTCCCACCGAAGGGCTCGAGCCTACTCTGAATTAGGTTGATTAGGCTTTAGTCAACCACGCTGGCCCAGTGTGGGTAGGTCGACTTCACAGACAACCTTTGAATTTCTTCACAGAAAATAAATGTACATATGAATTTTAAATTCGAAAACACGGTACGTGGTGGGAATCGAACCCGCGTCTCCCGGACGGGAGGCAGCGGCCCTAGCCACTAGACCACCGACGCTCTCGATCTCATACACGGCCATCTAATTCCAAACTAGGCAACGGGAATCAGACGGCTAATATACCATGTAGGCATGTAGGTACCAATGTGTATTCGAATTTCGAAGTTATTATACACGTGACGTGACGGAAAACATCGTGAGGAAACCCCTCTACACACACTCGGTACGGTACACTCATGTGGAAAAAAATTATGTTTGTGTGTGGATTTGACCAACCCGCACTTGGGCAGCGTGGTCAACTAAGGCCTGATCGCCCAAATAGGGGATCGGATTGTTCACCATATTTTATGAATTTACCATATTTTATGAATTATTTTTAAAATATAGATTAATAGTAGACGATTAGCGAAGAAAAAAACAGAATCGGTTGAAAAACGAATTTACAGTGATTTTTTAAAGTTTCAATATGTATGTCTCTTTCAAAAATGATTTTTTGTATGGAGATTATATGGCGTTACTAACAAATGACGTCACAAGTGGGTATTTGCCTCTCTGTCTAATCTTGAATTTCAAACCTTTATAACTCGGTAAATTTTAAAGATAGAGCAAAAGTTCTTTTAGTGTTCGATAGCAGAAACTAAGAAGTTTGGATTTATAAAATAAAAAAAAGTAGTCCGATCCCCTATAATATTCAGGGCCTCTTGGCGGAGACACATTATGAGCTGTCGATGATGATAATCAACGATAGAAAATAGATGTTATTCACGTGTTAGACAATTTTAATGGTTTATTTTTTTTTCAAATTTATTAACGTATTGGTCAATTTTAATGTTTTTTTTTCCTTCTGTACAGAAACGAAATTCGCCGTGGGACCTGTGGCCAACAACACAAGGTACCACGCGCGAGTTCGCTCCGTGAACCTGGCCGGCTACTCCGACTGGCTGGAAGACCAGTTCATAGACTACGACCATCTGCCATACACCAAGTTCGGCGTGCGATTGGCCAGCTCTATTACCACCGTGCTCCTATTGGTCAGCGCCTTTTTCGTCACCATGTGCTACTAGAGTTAGTTGGTTATCTTGGGGATCGAAATAAACATTTTCAAAGCTACATCAATCAGTAAAAATTACACAGTTCTGTTATTTCTTCTTTCTTATAAATCTGACTTTGTTTTATCGCCATGAAGAATTTAGATGAACTTATCTTCAGATTTAAAAACATCTTTACTTACATTCCATGACGCAGTATTAATTATTATGATTGTTGTATAAATTTGTTAGTGTACCTAGTTAATTTATGTGAGTCAATTTTATTCATAAGTTCAGAGTTGCATTTCAGAAAGTTTGTTTTGTTCAGTACTTTCATATTATGCTTTCAATATTGATATTATTACCTAATAGATTTTTTGCTTTTAAATATATTTTTGCGAAGTAGTATAATCATACGTCCCCATGTTTGTAACATTAGATAGGAAATATTTAATTTTAGTGACCAAATTGATGTCGATTCACGCAAGGACTTGATAAAATTAGATTTATAAGTTGTTCTGTCATTAACGTATTTATGAAAAATAAATCAAACAAAGGACTTACTAAAAAAACTTTTATATGTCATGTCTTTGTCTCTCTTTTTTCTCATAAAAGCGTAAAAGAGCAACTTAATAGTAATTTATTCATGTATTTGCTGAAACTAATTGCTATTTCAAAGTGTTAATTCACTAATAAATTAAAAAGATTAACGGCTTGACGTTTTCTGTAATTTGATTGTATTAAGTATACAAACTCTTGCTGTAACTTGACCTAGCCAAAGTTACGTGGTTGAGGGAGGGAAAATAGAGTTGGTTGCACATTCAAACGATCGAAGAGGATCTACGAATAAGGAAGCTATAGAAGGCGCATTCCGTTCAAACAATGGCCCCACGCAAAGGGCAACAAAGAAGGCGGGGCTTAAAAAGGGCAACACACGCGCTAGTTAGTCTGTCACGCACTGTATGACGGACTGCCGCTTCCGATAAAAAACAAAAATACAATATAATTCAGACAAACATAGGTAATAAAATGACTTCCGGGGAGGTAAAATAGTACAGGAGACCCAAAAAGCCAGCAAAAAAGAAACTGGGGTAACAAATCACAAGTAAATACATTTTTTTTTCAGTATTCTAAATACTTGAAATAAAATAGTGATGAATGGGATTATGCCAGCAATAGTCAGCCAAAGTCTACGAGTTATATTAAGGCATAATGTCATAATACTTTATATCCTTTAAAAATACTTAAATAATCTCCATAGTAAGTATTTCATAAAATTAAATAATCTTGAATAGAAACTGTTATTTTCCTTTAGTTACCCCACTAAGTAAATTTTGAAATTATATTGATTGTGCTGCATTATTATTAACATAATATGATGAAGTTTTCTCTGTAACCCAAAGTGAAAGACAATGTAAGTAAACCATACATCTGAAGTTGTCAATTTTCTTTGTTATTTTCTTTTAAAAGACACAAGGCCAAGTCTTTTATACTAGTGGCTCTGTGAGCTGTAGACCTCGCGAGTCGCTGTATATCCCTTTTTTTTATGGAGAACCGTTGCCAGCACGATCGCACATGGTGGATGGATCCCCGAAATAATATAGTCTCTCCTTAGTACAGATTTGTATTTCAACGTTAGTAAATCACAACTCGAAAATAACACATTTGTTAATCATTGATTGGCAAGATTTTAATGGATACAAAATACAATACGAAAACGTGAGAAGTTTGTTTGACACAAACACACATTTAAATAATATATATAAGATGATTTTAGTAAATAATTACAAAGTAATCTGATTCATATGAGTAATGCAAAAGTACGATAATTTTTAATTGGACTAGTTCAATCACACTTAATGCATAACACATCCACTGCACGCGTGACGCGATCCAATCACCGTTATCTGTCATGCCGTGATCCAATCAGCGCGCTTGTCGGAATATGACGTGATGCGTGACCGCATCCAATTGGCCCGTCTACAGTGACGTTTCTCGTTTAAGTACTCGAGATTTGGGGCCATATTTTTCTTGGGTTTTGTTTACAATTACATTTCCATAGCTTCCTTATTCGTAGAATAGGATAGATTATTCAAAATAATTGGATTTTCTATGTTGCGCTTTGCTATTGTTAAAATTGTATTGATGTTACGTCCACGTTTCGACATGTGTGCTTTTTATATATTGTAAAATTTTATACTTACATTACACCGAAAAAAAAAATTAAAATGTTACACTTGACGTGCGAAATTCGTCTGTTTTAGTGTTATTATTTAGTCGCAATCAAAATGTAAGTTTTAATGGTAATCTAAAAAGTATGGTGAAGAAGATTGCATTAAAAAATCTTTACGACTGCAAATTTTGCAAAAGAATCAACATAAGTTAAGGTTTACTATATTATTTTGTTACACTGTTTTATTCCCATGCTTTTTGAAGCTCGCCATACACCAGTCGCGAGTCATATACCAGTGCTCGATGCAAGTTGCAGAATTATTTAATAATGCCCCAAGTAAGGTATATATTATGTACACGACACTTATTTGAAACCTAACAATGTTGAGATATGACGAATCAATTTCCTACGAATTGGTGTGCCAATCCAAGCCCTCCCGCCAACGCCGGCCAACATTGGCGCGCTGTTTGATCCGATCACGCCACTGTCGAGTAGTGGGGGCATCATGTTTATAAGCGCGCTTGCCGGCGTCTTGCCTCAGTTGGCGTTTTAGTTTCGAAACGAAACGTTGTGCTAATTAATAACGGTGTTACCGTTCGGGTATGTGCTTTTGTCTTTATTTTTGTTTTGACTTGTACTTTTATGGCTGACAATTAAGGTATGTATATACCGTTTTTTATTTTTATGAGTCATATATATATATTGGCTTATAATTTGTTGCTCATTTTCTTTATGTTTTTGATATACCTTTTGTTTTATATACCTTGCTCGGTCGAGGAGATTGCTGAAACGAGCAAGACGCATATTTCCTGAAGGTGACAGCAGCTCGGATGCGGACGCGGAAACTGAGACTGCACCTCCTAAAAAACTTAACAGAGTTAGTAACGTTGCAGCTGCGACTAGCAAAAATGCTTTAGGTGGTGAGTTGCCAAGTTCTCGGTTGGACCTTCTGCAGAAGCAGGTGGAGGCTTTAACTAAGCTATTAACAAAGAATAATGATCCTCCTCGTGAGGTTTCTCCTGGTCCTCAGTCTCCTGCTGTTTCTGTTGATTGTAACTACTCACTGTTTGCAGAGACTTTTCAGAACATTGAAGCTAAACATTCTTCTTCTGTAGAAGAATGCGATTTTACTTTTGGTGAATATGACACGAGTCTAATAGGTTCTTCGATGGCTAAGACTACACCTGAAAGACTGAAAGAAATTGAAAAGTTGCAGCATTTCAATTCTTCCGATTGGTATAGCGTGAGGTATGCAGAAATTCAAAAGAAATATTTGTCCGTTCCTGGTGGTACAAGCTTGGAACCGAATGACATACTAAGACAATTTGAAGACAAAAACTTGCTTCTAAAAAGTTTAGATCAAACTTTTGCTGCCCTAACAAACATGTTACTTTTACAACGAGATTCATTGCAGTCAGCCATGAAAAATTTTTTATCTTGGACTAATGACAAAGAAACTAACCTGTCGGCGACATCTGTCTCGACAAAAGTACGTGAACTTTTTTCTGATGATTCTGGCTTGAGAACTGTGTCAAAAGATTTGATGCAAGTAATTTGTGGTCGCCGTGCTGATATTCTCCAACAAAGACGCGACAAGTTACTGATTCATGTAAAGGACAAATACAACAGAATAATTTTGAAGAGGATTCCTCTCACAACTGAGTTTCTTTTTCAACCGAGCATTTTAGATGATACAATTGCGAAACTGGGAGGCAATTCTAAATTGTTTTATAGAAAGCCGTATCCTCCTGCTGAAGGAGCTCAGGCATTACCAGGGCGATCGTCTGATCCTTTGGTGAAGAAACCCTTTCAAAGCCTTGCAGCATCAGGTAACTCGCGTCAACGAGACACATCGAAAGGAAAATCTTTGGCTGGTAAACGCCCCTACGCGGCAGCAAAGAACAAAAAGTACAGACGTGATCGTGACGACTACGATCGTCGTAAACGACAATGACTATACCACCGCGCAGTTTCAAGCAGGACGACTAGTCCACTTCAAAGAGCACTGGCAGACTTACCATGCTCCTCAACATATAATGAAAATAATTTCTGGCTATCGCATACCTTTTATAGCAAAACCTCCTGTGACTCGGGTATCTTTCAAGGGTCTCAAAACAAATCAGTCGGACGAAATGGCTCAACAAATACAAAAAATGATTCAAGAACGTGTTATTCAAAAAGCCAGTCCTGGCGCCGGCTTTCTGTCCCATCTTTTCTTGGTGCAGAAACCAGACTTAACTTACAGACCTATTTTCAACCTGAAGAACCTGAATCGTTACATAGAAGACAAGAAATTTCGTCTGATCAATGTCCATCGGGTTCCTCAATTTCTCCAAGCTCAAGACTTTATGATGAAAGTAGACCTATCGCAGGCATACTTTCACATACCAATCGCTCCTCAACACCGCAGGTATCTAAGACTTTGTTACGGAGAACAGATTTACGAGATGACATGCCTACCTTTCGGTTTGTCAAGTGCTCCACGGACGTTTGCGACTCTATCAAATTGGATGGCTCAAAAACTTCGAGATTTTGGAATCAAGGTGATTGTATATCTCGACGATTTTCTTTTTGTAAATCAAAACCCCCAAACTCTTGTAGATCAAATGAGCCAGGCCAAACCATTCCTGGAATCTCTGGGTTGGATGATAAACAGAGAAAAATCATCCCAAGTGCCTTCACAAAATCTCGAGTTTCTTGGTGTACACTGGGACACAGTCAACAACGTGAAAAAGTTACCCGAGAAGAAGATTACCAAGGCTCGGTCTTATCTCACTGCTGCTTTAAGAAAATCACGTTGGAAAATTCTGGAACTTCAAAAGATTATCGGTTTTCTCAACTTTGCCAGTTTTGTCGTGCCATTTGGTCGTCTAAATCTGCGGAATCTACAGAATCTTCTCAATGCCTTAATGAAAGAGGAAGATGTGACCGATCTTCTTTCAGGAGCCCGTCTGAACATGGAATGGTGGCTGAATCACTTATACACAGGAAGCAAAATTTGGCAAGATCCTGTGACTCATTATATTGTGACAGATGCTTCCGAATCAGGCTGGGGAGCTTACGTCGACGGAATTCATTTGGCCAATCAATGGAATCTAGAAGAAACAAAAATGCACAGCAATGCCAAAGAGTTGACTACAATCCTGTTTGCTCTAGAGGAATTTCAAAACGATCTTCAGAACTCGACGGTTTTAATTCAAAGCGACAATCTGTCAGCAGTGGCGTATTTAAAAAAGCAAGGAGGTACACGATCTCGTCAACTTCACGATATTGCTTGTCGGATTTTCAATCTGCTTTGTCAGCACAACATACATCTCTCTGTGAGTTATATTCCAGGTCCTCTAAATACCATTGCAGACAGTTTGTCCAGAAGAAAACTCCAGCCGGAATGGCATCTTCTGCCAAATGCAACGACTCGAGTATTCTCCAAATGGGGAGTTCCCCAAATCGACCTTTTCGCGTCCGTTCACGCTCATGTGGTCCCGAATTACGTTTCATGGGATATCAGAGACAAACTGGCAATCTTCACAGATGCTTTCAGCAGAAAATGGCATTACCAACTAGCCTGGTTATTTCCACCACCGAGCCTAATGCCGCAAGTTCTGGCAGCTCTGCACCAAGCGTCGGGAATGTTCATCATAGTGTGTCCGAAATGGAACAACGTATTTTGGAGGACAGAGCTGAAGAAGAGGGCGACGGCCCCTCCATTCACTGTGCAGAATCTTTGCCAAGTACTAGTAGACACCCGGACCAATCGAGCGCCACCATGCGTCAGTCAATTGGTCTTGGAGGCATGGCGATGTCGGGGTGGGAAAATTTGACTAAAGATTGGAATGACGAGCAGAAATCCGTTTTAGAAGCCAGCTGGAGGCCGTCAACACTTAAAACATACAAAAATGCTTGGGATCGATGGCTTTCTTGGTGCAAGAATAATAATATTAGTCCAAACAATCTTAACGCTAACATACTTGCAAAATATTTAATTTTCTTACATACTGAAGTGGGATTAGCATACAGAAGTATTCTTGTTCATAAGTCTGTGATATCTAAATTTGCTAGTCCTTCTTCAGATTTGGGCTCTCATAATGTTGTTAAACAAACTTTAAAAGGAATTGCTAATAAGTCTGTGAGACCTGAGAAACCTCCGATATGGAATCCACAAGTTTTGGTTTCTTCAATACTGGGAACAAGATTAACAGAGGTATCGTTATTTCAAGCCTCTCGAAGATGTGCAACATTACTGCTTTTGGCTTCTGGACGACGCGTTCATGATTTGACGCTTTTGTCAATAGCTTCGGGCAAATGCATTATTGAACCCGATAAGGTAACTTTCTGGCCTGAATATGGCTCTAAGACCGATACGCCTAACCATCAACAGTCGGGTTGGGAACTTCTATCAGGATTAGACAAAAATATAGATCCTACTTTCTGGGTTAAGGAAGTAATAAGATTATCTTCTGACCGTCGTGTGAATGCCAATAACATTTCTAATCTCTTTTTGACAACTACAGGTATGGCAAAAGCAGCAAGTAGAACCGTCATCAGTGGATGGATTCGTACAGTTCTTAAAGAAGCTGGCATAACTGACTCAGCGGGTTCTATAAGATCAGCTGTTGCATCACTGAATTGGATCGAAAAATTTAGTATAGAAGAAATTTTGGCTCGAGGTAATTGGAAGAGTTCCAATACCTTGCTGAAGTATTACCGCAAAACACTTATTCAAGTTCCTGATGCTTCTATTCCTTCTGTGGCTTCGGTTTTCAATCCTGTTAATTAGTTTATTCTTTTGCTCTATGATTTTGCTTGTATTAAGTTTAGTAAAAACTTTACCCTTTTTGTTCACAATTGGCGTTTTTTGTTTTTCTCATCATGCGATAATAAACATCCTCTCAACATTGTTAGGTTTCAAATAAGTGTCGTGTACATAATATCAGAATTTTTCCTACCATAAAAATTACTTATTATGTACACAACTTATTTGAAACCTAAATAAATAGCTGCATGTTGAGTATAACTGAGGCAAGACGCCGGCAAGCGCGCTTATAAACATGATGCCCCCACTACTCGACAGTGGCGTGATCGGATCAAACAGCGCGCCAATGTTGGCCGGTGTTGGCGGGAGGGCTTGGATTGGCACACCAATTCGTAGGAAATTGATTCGTCATATCTCAACATTGTTAGGTTTCAAATAAGTTGTGTACATAATAAGTAATTTTTATGGTAGGAAAAATTCTGATATTTTAGGAGTAACAATAGGCAAATATGTAACAACGATATTATTCCTCATAGTGCTTAATATATTGGATATAACTATTATTCGTTAAAAACTGTCTAAAATGCATTTCATAAAACAAAAGTACATTTTGAGATATCAACATACATACCTATCAATGAAGTTATTATTATATGTAGTAGGTTTATTAATTAAATATAACATTATATGTTTGCTGTGTACATAACTGTTAGCTACCAAAGATAAACTATAGAGTTAGGCATAGGGTAGTTGATATAGATTCGAATTTATCGTTGGTTCTTCGCAAGTTTGGAATAGAGTTCAAAATACTCAAGCAAAGGTGCATAAATAAATTATTATAATTTCTCTACAATGTGAAAAAAAAATCATATGCACGCGCTCTATTATTGTTTAATGATTTGAAATTATCGCTTTTGAAATTATGTTTTTTTTTTATTACAAGTAAATAAAGATTTAGTTTCACTACTTGATAAAAGTGAAATTATGTTAAAGCGCTAAAAGCTAAGATTCTATTTGTCATTGAGGGTAGATATAAGAACTTTGAATAGTATATAATAGAATAGATCTTCCATACTAATTGCGCCAGCTGACATAATTTATTGTATCTTACTTTCATTTACCTTTGGGCATAGAATTAATGTAGTCTTTGTGTCAAGTTAATAATATGTCAAATACTTAATACATACTCGTATTAAAGTTATATAATATTTATTGTTCTGTGGAAATACCGATAGTACATTTTTAAATTAAGTATCTTTATTCCAAACTTGCGATCTAAATGTATGTATTTATAGCTGGAACTGAAGTTGCACTATGTTACGAGTAGGTTACTTATTTTGTATTAAGTGTTTAAGTTACATTGTGATTACATTTAAAACATGTTATGGAATGGAATCTATAATGTAGGTATATAAAATTTTAATCTGACTATGACAATATTTTGAGCAGGTACCTACTACTTTACAAAATACGCTTCAAACATTTAATTCGCTGTATTTTTTGTAGTAATTTAGTGCCTAGCCGTTCGTTACTTTTTAAACCCTATTAATGACTTTATTGCTTACACTTTTACATCAGGCGTTTCTGTTCTCCTCAACATGTTTTACGACACAGAAAGCTAGAAAGCTATTTAAACATTTTAATGTGGTACTAACCTAGTTTTTATCGCAGTCTGGGGTCACTTAATGGCTTGAAAACTGACCATAGAATATATTATCTTCCTCCGACGAAGATTCTCACAACAGGACTTGTTGAACTGCCTCTTAGACTGACAATACCTAGACTAATTCCATCCATTCAATAAAATGAACATAGATACAGTTCTTATGCAAATTTTTGAAATTTCGGCATCTGTGTCGAATCTTTTATAAACACCTTCTTTCTCTGTTGAAAAAGATACCGAGAATATTTACTGTCAAAAAATCGATTAATGAAAAGTATTTGCTAAGTAATTTTACTCTCTACCTAGCTTGAACGTCGTTTATAGGAAGGCTGATTTTTCTAAACACATTTTTTAGCCATTTGTAATTCTTTCGCACAGAGTGAAATTTAAGTATCCGAAATTGAGTACCTAGCATATACCTTTCTGCCTTTTGTCTTAATTTGCTTTACTCATTATTATGAGTAATAGTAGTATGTCTATCATAGTAATAGGTTACAATTACAACTCAAACAGTTCGTCTAATATTTTTATTTTAATGGTAAACATTAAATTTCATTCCGTGTTATGATAAATGAACTGCCGTACTATGTCAATCGTTGATGGTCGAATCTAAACTAAACAATTATATTTCAATCGTTAAATTGTTAAACGAAGTATAGCAATTCTTAGAATAGTTTGTTGTACCTATGTGTGGTGTCATTTCATTACCTATTCAAAGCAGTCGGGTAAATAGTTTTTGCTTAGATAAATGAATAAATTTGTTAAATGAATTTATCTAAGAGTTTTTGGTAGAAAACTATTTGTGTTAATTTATTGCATCTGTCAGTTTAGAATAAAAACCTGTGACGTTGGCTATAATCATTATTGATATATACACAGATCGTTAAATTACCACACCGATGTTTCAGCATACAATAAATATGATTTATAAAATTGTCGTTTGTTTAATTATTTTTACCTATTTTTCTGTTACTAGACCGAAAGTTTCTTTGCAAAACTTTCCTATAGTAATAAAGAGCCCTATAAATATCAATAAAAAAAGGATTCTATTATTATCGAAAATAATAATAAGTAAACCTCATAATCATGAAAATCATGCTTGGATATTTTAGCTGGTAGACCTAAATTATAACAAATCTGATTTATAGATTAGAAATCACACGAGTGTTACCATGGATAAATAGCAGCTAGCTTAAATAAATCGAAATAATTTCATTTCATTTGTTTATTTTCTGAAACATTTAAGACAGCAAGACAGCTAAATGCACTAAAGTTTTTTAATGATAGTAATGCAGCCTCCTGCGAAAACAACGATGACGGCGATCCCAATGACTCCGATGAAGACCCCTGAGCTGGAGCCGGCCGACTGAGGAGCATCATCATACGCAGTGTTGGCCAGGATATGCTTCGACCAGCTGGCTCTCCCCAGGTCATTGTAAGCCCGGAGGCGGACCCAATATTCCGTATTTAACCTCAAGTTTTTCAATGGCACAAGAAAAAGAAAATCTGTAAAAATTTTGCAGTTATAATTTATGATAGTCTTATATGGGGGTTGGCACCTAATATAAAACGTATCACGTATTTTCCTTTGCCAGTTGGAGAAGGTGCGAAACATTGGATTGCCTTGAAGTTTTGATAATTCCTTTTTTAGGGTTCCGTAGTAAAAAAGGAACCCTTATAGTTTCGCCATGTTCGTCTGTCTGTCCGTCCGCGGCTTAGCTCAGAGACTTTTAGTACTAGAAGGCTGTTATTTGGCATGGATATACATATGAATCATGCCAACAAAGCTGAAGAATAAAATCTTAAAAAAATATATATTATACACGTGAAGTGGGGGTTTTTTATTATTTACGATTAAATAAAGGGGGTATGCTAAAACCATTGTTCGATTCTAGTGTAAGTTTCAAAAATATTTTTAAACAGCTTAGTTCCCCCCCCCCCCCCCCGCTACCAGCGAAACTGTTGTAATGTTTACTGTCTTGTCTGTCCAGCAGTGTACTGTAACGGGCCGTTGATGTTGTTGATGTTGAACTGTCTTAAACAGGTACCTAAGTAATTGGAAGATATCTTACCGTTGTCATAATATTTAGAAACAACTGTTTCATATTCATATTCAATAACTTTTGCTGTTACCCACTGCCAATACCTTGGCTCTCCTATTAATTCCTTCTCAAAATATTGAATCTCGAACCCTGGAAATGGTTTGTTCTCATTAAGACACGTTTGAAGTACACAAACTCAAAAGTCTAGGAAAATAATCTCGGATCAAAGGCTTACCTTCAACAGGAAAGTCTGTTTCCTGATCCCAAGTGATGTTAAAGTACATAGTTCTTTGATGAGCAACAAATTCGGATGTCTGTAAACAAAATCATAGGTATTGAAATTCGAACTTGGCTTCATCCACTAGCAATGAAAAAATTAGTTTGTTCGGTTTACTAGTAATTATGGCCCTACAGTTTCTCCCACTATCTTTCTAGATTACTATATAGACATAAAATACATATATTATAAACAATTATCTAATAAATTAACCGTCTTTGCTGTTTATATTATAAATCCATACAGTGAAGCTGTTCTAGAAGGGTCGTACCCATACCGATCATTATGACGGAGACTATAGAACACGTGCATCGAGAGTGACAATAAATAATGAATATTATGATATCTGCTGAAAAAAAGTGACAATGGATGTAAATATTATGTGATTAATTACCGCACTTAATGTTGGAGGTTTCTGCGCTTTTAATATAACGTATGTCATCTTCAACTCTCCAAAGTCGTTCTTCGCTTTGCATATAAACTCTCGATTATAAGTTGAAGAGTTGGCTATAAGAGGGAAAATACTCCAAGTTCCGTTGTCCCAGTTAGATACTTGGTAGTGTTTATCGGAATATTCCGTCGCCATGTTTGCGGAGAACCATCGAAACTCTGGTGCAGGATAAGCGCTTGGACTACAAGTCAATGTTAAGCTGAAAAATACAACACAGTATTCTATATAGCTTTATCTAAGATTACAAAATGACTAAAATTTAAATTCAAATACTATAGTATTATAACCGATGTTGAGGAGGCTACCAGAAATAACCATTTATAGATAAATTTTAAATTATAATCATACTTCTCGCCTTCAGTTGCAAATATTGGTATTATGAAGCTGTCTTTGTCTGGCTCTTCCAATTCTTTGGGTGCGTCTGAAAAGTTAGATAGAGTGATGGAAATAAAATATATCTAATGCGTGTTTTTTCTATCTAATAAATACATAAGATCACGCTCCAATCTTTTCATTAGTGGGCTCCGACGAGCACACGCTAACTCCACATTTGTCAAGAATTTTAGGTCAAGATTCGGCATACCCATACTATTATAATTTACTGAATAATTCAAAATAACTAATTTACTTTTAAAGATTAAATTCAAGAAGGATTAATGTCAGCAGATAGTTAGTAGCGGCTGGCAATTGTTTTACGAGATGGTAGAATCGAATTGACAAAATCATTCACACTTTACATAATAATGCTAAGCTGAACGGTAAAAGTAAGAGGTGAGAAAAGATAGAAAATGAGTGAAGAAAACTTACGATTAACGCTTAAGGTAATGTTAGTGACGACAGTGTGTAAACAATCGTGCAGCTCTGGATTCTCCTGAATGGTTTCACAGTTGTAAACGCCCATATCCGCAGCATCTACAGACTTGATGGTCAGCAGCCCTTCTAAATCATGCTGATTGTACATGGTACTCGTATAATATTTTTCACCATCATCTGTGAGATAAAGCAGTTATTGACATAAATACTGTATATGATTTTTTAAAGAGGCTAGCAACTGGATTTTCAATTAAAATTAAACAAAATAATGTAGAAATCGCATTCCCACAAATTGTAACAATTAAATAACTTCTGAAATTATTATAATAATTGTTCTCATGTTGTTGTGTTCCCGGACTAAAATCGAGACTTCCAAGGGTTTTCATCACCATAAAATAAAAAGCCATTTACCAGTCAGAATCTGGTTTTCCTTGTACCACTGAATCCTTGGTTCAGGGTTGCCTTTTCCTTTGCATCTTAACGTCATGGACCGCCCTTCATCTATCTCTATGGTCAGATCCTCATCTTCCTCTAATTTTGGGGTATCTGTAAAACAGCAGACATATTTTTTTTCATGAAGCTATCCACCAAAAGCTACATGTACTCTAGACAAAAGACTCTTAATTGATCTCATGAGAGACTGATGCCTTTTTTTCATCTAGCGGATTTTGCTACTTTTACAGACCTTTCGACCCCAAATTTTTGGGCCAAGTAAACTGTAACAGTTACGAAAAAAACAAATAATCCTTTGTATATTTTTACAATACAATGAATAAAACTAATTCGTTACAATTTTTATTTACGAGTATTGCGTTTGCTTATGATAACATTTTTCGAAAAAACGTTGGCTTTGATTGTTTTGGTAATAATTTTCAAATGACATATTTTTCCATGATAAAATATTTTAAGAAACCTTGATTTTCGTCCCTTTCCTTCGGATGAATCTGTGGTTACAGGCGAAAAGATGTGCTATAAAAAAAGTCAATCAAAAGTACTCTTTCCACCGTACCTATGATACACAGTGAGACTTTCCGTACTTCTTCACCAGAGCGGCACTCCCAAACCCCGCTCTCACTGACCCTGGTGGTGGAGAAGACCAGCGACAGTGAAGGAATACTACGAGACAGCGCTGGCTCAGCATAAACCAAGCCACTGCGACCTTGCTCCACCAGGTTGCCTTCTGGGTCGTACCATTCTATCTGAAAAATAATTATCCCTTGTGAGACTACTTCTAGGTAACGAACCAATTAGGATCTGAGGTCGCGGTTCTAAATCCACTACATAAATACACCTATATTTTATTTTAAAAACTTTGTTCGTTTATGTAAATTCTAATTATGAAAGAAAACATCGTGAAAAATCTAGAAATACAAAGGTTGTATTCTATTTGTAAAGTCAGCCAACCCGCACTTGGTGTACTTAGTCCAGATGACCCTAATAATTTAAGGTAGATCTGGGCCAGTCGCATCGGTGAAGACATAATAATGACCTGATAACGACAGCGTCGTGTACACATTGAAGCCAATAAAACTGAAGTGGGGTTAACTCAAATTTGACCAATCATATTGTTCGACATAGACATCTATCTCCCACCAGCTTCGCTTCGATGGGAACAGTGATAGCGAAGACGAGAAGAGTTATACATAACTCCCTATCCCTACAGGGATGCATTTAAACTGAAGCGGAGTGGAGCTGTTTTTTATACAAATGACAATCCAAGCGAAACCCGAAGGGTTAGGTAGTAATTTTTATGAGAGCACAGCGCCGCTACCCTTCTATCCGCTTCAGTGAAACTCACGGGTGGAACTGAGCAGAACTGAGTAGCGAGAAAAGCTAGCAGAGCTAAGAGAAGATAACCTGTGAAGATCAGAGCAGAGCGTACTAAAATCATGTGAACTCTCCGATAGCGTTTGGTTGTCTGACACACAAAGTCCACTCCTTTCTGCTTTGCTCTTCTTCCCTTCAAGTGGAGAGGAGAGATGCTCCCCACAAAGAAACAACTGTCTGTTTTCATAGCTCAGCTCCACTCCTACTCTATTCTACGGAAATCATGGGGAATAGAGTCGTACACCACAGAACAGAACTAGAATTAGAATCCATTAAATCGCTCTAACATTTGTTTACCTTTTGACTTCTATACGATCCTGTACAAGTTATTTTTTTATTTTTAATACCCTCTTCCAAAAACGTTTCATTTGGTCCGTAGATAACTGAATCTGGATCTACTTTCAAACCAAACTTAATTTCTTTATCTTTGTTTTGTTTACTTGGTTTGACGCCATTTACTAAAACAAATAAGATACCTAAAAGTTGTAACACATAAAATAAAATTTACAAAATTACAGATAAATTAAATTTTAACCATTTTACCTATTGTTATAAACGCACAGACAAATATAACCACACATAAAAACCACTTCATTTTATATAACGTAATATTTTAAACACTTCTCTAAAATATACTTAACATAATTTTTCACGTCCAAACGGGACCACAAAATAAAATAAAATGGGTCCTGTCCAGCCGCAAATTTAGGCAAATTATGAATTAGACGCAGCAATTTAATAAGCTTTAATTACTATGACCACATTTTGTCAGGAAGTAGTTCTAATTTCATCCCGTGAAATAACGTAACTGGGTAAATTGAAAAGGTCATTGCTAAATGAGAGCGTAATCGGTGGTGAAATTATTATTAGCTGCCTTCTGAACATAACGCCGCAGGTTCGAAACTAACGTGTAGTACAATTTGTGATTAAAATTGAGGACTGTGAGGCCAAAAATTTGTGACGTCAATCTGTCAATTAAATGCAAAAATCACAGTTTGCAAAAATACACCGTAGCCCCACGGACCCCGTAATTCGTAGATCTGCGTGAAGTTAGCCAAGACATAACTCCCACACGCTTCCTCTTTGGCTCGGCAGACGTCGATATCTAGGGACATCACACAAGTTTGCATATGAATATTATATTCTGACACGAAAGTACGATAGGTATGAAAAACGCTTCTCGGACGACGGTCTATTGTTATTTAATCGTTTTTTTGACACCTCAAATTTTTTGTTTTTATCTGGCCACTTACAATAAATGAATAAAAAAACAATTATGTATGGAATTCGAAAAAAGGAACTCTTATTTATGTACGTATTATACGAGTAATATTTCTGTATTATTTATTTTGTTTTTTATAAATGTACCTAACATTCCGTTCCTTTTTATTCCTCTCCTAAGTTTTCCGTGAATTTAGTTTCCCTACCTTTCTGAAATAATGTTAAAAAAAGACACTGGCACAAAGCACGACTAGTGCCATAATTTAAAAAAAACTCTTTGGGAACATTGACACCTTATGAATGACAACTTATTGAAACTGACAAAATAATTACTTACCAGCAAAGCTTGCCAGCAAATTCGTGCTTTGTTAGGCATTGGAATGAGCCAAGTGCAAAACATTTTACTTATGCATCAGAAGGTTCGGAAGCTTTGCACTCGATGGATACCGCATGAATTAACGGAGGACCAGAAACGACTGCGTGTCCAGTGGTGCCTTAAAATGATAAAAAAGTTTAACGGAGGACAGTCATTGGCTGTCTATGTTAAAAAAAAAAATTGTCTATGGTCTATAATATCGTGACAGGTGATGAAACACTACTTTGAACCCGAAAGAAAAAGCCAATCGGCAGAATGAGTCTTTCCTTTTGAAGTCGAAGCATAGGTAAAAAATAGTTGCTTATTTTTTCGGCAAATCAAGATATCACACAACAGTATCGCTTGAAGATCAAAGGAGAGTGACTGCACATTGGCAAAACATTGGTACGGCAACACTTGTTTGCCCCTCTGGGCTTAGAAAAAGTTCGCGAAAAGCGTCCTCGAAGCAATGTTCTCCTTCACCACGATAACGCATCCTCACAAGGTAACTGAAGCCATTGAAGACTTCAAATGTGGAACTGATGACGCATCCGCCTGACAGCCTGGACCTTGCACCCTGCGACTTTTTTTCGTTTCCAAAAATTAAAGACAAACTTAGAGCCATTGAAGATGTCCCTAAGGAAGACTGGGCCAACTGCTTTGTACAGTGGTTTCAGCGAATACGAAAATGCATTAATTGCGAGGGAATATACTTTGAAAAACAATAAATGTATCGTAAGTCTTATTAATCAGAATCCAGAAACTTTCAGTATGCCCACTAACTAACTTGACTTATTACTTTGTAACTTTCAGTTTGCTTTTTGTGTGTTTCTTTGTGTAAGTACTCGTACTTGTAGTTTGCCATCCCGATTGGGTCTTTAGAATGCGTCATCCACATAAAATAGTTCTGCCATAGGCCTTTGCATGAAGGAAAAGACAGCTGTTCTTTCTTTCTTTCTTTCTTTCTATAGGATATAGGTAATATTGTGGATGTAGACGAGGCGAGAAACAATATAATAATACGCAGACTGTTTTTTTGTGATTTGCGATAGTCGTATCGAAGAAGTTTACAGCTAATATCAATAACGAAGATAAGCAAAGTGTCGTTGTAACAGGTCAAGGATTTGCGAACTTCCTACTGCGTAACTAATGTACGCAAAGATAAAGATATCAACGCAATATCAGCAAGTATTCGTAAGCAAAAAAAAAAAACAATAAGAATTGAAATATATAGGTAATAATATATTTATCTGTTTCTTAAATAAAAAATTCATTTCATGCTAGCTGACTCGACGTTTTCCTGTCTTACGAAAAATCCACAAGAAACAGTATTTGCCGAATTTCAAAATTTTTTGGCCCACTTTTTCATTCTTTTTTCCCTAAAAACCTTATTCGGAATTACAGTTACTCATAAAAAAAAAGACTAATCCGATTTTTCTGTAGTCGAATCCATACAAATGAACAACATTTTTTAAATACTTTTTTTGAACAATGTATTGTATTAGGTGGTGGAGTGGCGCGACGTTTTGATGATAGAGCATTTTAAGAGATGGTTTAGTTAATGTCACGTATTATAATGTATTTATTATTTTCGCATAGCAAATCAAATAAAATTTATTTAAATATACTTTTGAATACTATTTACAATGGCAAACCAAAATTCTTCGAACTTAAAGTGATAGCTATTTCTATTAACATTTTACGTAGTTCGGATAACTGTTGTTTTGAACACGACCACCGACAGGTGTAAAGATTGAAAAGACAGTACAATCATTTAAATGATCATTCACAAAAAAAAAATACAAAGTAATAATATAATGTATGTTGTATCTCCGTCATTAGCTCTATTACGAAAAACTAAACCCCTTGACTCTACTTTAAAAATGTCATGGTAAAGAGCTTGATTACTCTTTTTGCTTCAATAAGATCCAACAAACATGTTAAAAGAATATATTATTTAGTTTTAATGACGTTTACGGTTTTATGGAGTGGAAACAAGTTGAACATAAAATATAGGTATATTGAAGCCTATATTTTAAATCATTTTATTTTTCAGTCATGAAAGTATAAATGCTTAACTTTACTAGAGTCAACAGTAAATTAAAAAAAATAGTTATTAATAATATCGTCATTTACTAAGTTACAGAAGTAAATTATCTTTTCAAAACAAAAATGAAATATTTCTAAAACTTCTATCGCAATTCGCAAACTGCTTGAGAAACTCAGATGCGATGGCGGCCGAAGGGCTTTTTTATTGTGGTTTCGAAAACCTCCAAAAGATGAATGAATGAAAGATCAGTACATTTGCGACATTTTTCACCTTTCAAACAGTTTTTTTGTGAGTGTCAGGGGCTCTTGATATATAGGTATAGGTGTCTGAAAGTTTACGAGATTACCAAGAGATTACCATAGAGTTGTACGTAAATTTTCAAACAACTATCAAGCGGTCCTGACACTCACTTTTTTTGTGTTATTTTATATTTGTGCGTTTGACACAAAGACGTTTGATAAGCTCGTTTCACTTCTTTATAATTTGATGATGATAACCACGGAATATAAAACTTAAAAACGGTCTAAATATTCTGGAAAAACGACTTTAAAACTGATGTGCCGTGGAACATTTTTAATAGTTTTTTACTAGTAATAGTTTGCATTATGAAATCTACGTAAGCCGAGTCCGAGTCACGGCCATTCGTTGGTCATGAACGCTAGTAAGTACTATTATTTATTCTGTGGTCAAGAGAGTTCACATAAAACGTGATCCGTGATTAACGTGGCAAAATGTGGCTATAATGGACACAGACAAGCATCTTACTCCAAAAAAAATCCTCGAAAACCTTCAAAATAATATTTTTATATGTAATAATATTCTTAATATCTCTTTTATCCTTCAAAATAATATTGTTAAGTCAAATCCGAGGCTAAAAGGGCGACTAGTCAACTGGACTATAAAATATGCGGAGGATATCTTACACTCGGCCATCTGTTCTAAACTAGGTAGTTGCCCGAACTAAGATAATGAATATCTTATGAATATTTTATGTAATGTATATCAGCTGTCTGGAACCCATAGTACAAGCCCTGCTTAGTTTGGGATCACATGGCCGTGTGTGAAGATGTCCCAACATATTTATTTTATTTATTTATTTATCTGACAACTGAAAAAAAAAATAGATCCGAACAGATCTGTGTTTTTACCTTTTTTTTACTTTACAACTGATATACGAGTAATAGACATAAAACATATATATATGTATAAACACAACATCAAGGCACAGATCTAACGTAAGTTTCCATCGCATGAATATTTGCCGTAAGAGGAATTCGAACCCACGACCCTGAAGACGTACTATCAACTAGGCCGAATGCTTACATGATATTCATTCATTATTATTTTTGGCACCGGACCCAATTCGCCAGTGGGACATATTTGCCGTAAGAGGAATTCGAACCCACGACCCTGAAGACGTACTATTAAACTAGGCCGAATGCTTACATGATATCCATTCATTATTATTTTTGGCACCGGACCCAATTCGCCAGTGGGACATATTTGCCGTAAGAGGAATTCGAACCCACGACCCTGAAGACGTACTATTAAACTAGGCCGAATGCTTACATGATATCCATTCATTATTATTTTTGGCACCGGACCCAATTCGCCAGTGGGACATATTTGCCGTAAGAGGAATTCGAACCCACGACCCTGAAGACGTACTATTAAACTAGGCCGAATGCTTACATGATATCCATTCATTATTATTTTTGGCACCGGACCCAATTTGCCAGTGGGACATATTTGCCGTAAGAGGAATTCGAACCCACGACCCTGAAGACGTACTATCAACTAGGCCGAATGCTTACATGATATCCATTCATTATTATTTTTGGCACCGGACCCAATTCGCCAGTGGGACATATTTGCCGTAAGAGGAATTCGAACCCACGACCCTGAAGACGTACTATTAAACTAGGCCGAATGCTAACATGATATTCATTCATTATTATTTTTGGCACCGGACCCAATTCGCCAGTGGGACATATTTGCCGTAAGAGGAATTCGAACCCACGACCCTGAAGACGTACTATTAAACTAGGCCGAATGCTTACATGATATCCATTCATTATTATTTTTGGCACCAGACTCAATTTGCCAGTGGGACATATTTGCCGTAAGAGGAATTCGAACCCACGACCCTGAAGACGTACTATTAAACTAGGCCGAATGCTTACATGATATCCATTCATTATTATTTTTGGCACCAGACTCAATTTGCCAGTGGGACATATTTGCCGTAAGAGGAATTCGAACCCACGACCCTGAAGACGTACTATTAAACTAGGCCGAATGCTTACATGATATCCATTCATTATTATTTTTGGCACCAGACTCAATTTGCCAGTGGGACATATTTGCCGTAAGAGGAATTCGAACCCACGACCCTAAAGACGTACTATTAAACTAGGCCGAATGCTTACATGATATCCATTCATTATTATTTTTGGCACCAGACTCAATTTGCCAGTGGGACATATTTGCCGTAAGAGGAATTCGAACCCACGACCCTGAAGACGTACTATTAAACTAGGCCGAATGCTTACATGATATCCATTCATTATTATTTTTGGCACCAGACTCAATTTGCCAGTGGGACATATTTGCCGTAAGAGGAATTCGAACCCACGACCCTGAAGACGTACTATTAAACTAGGCCGAATGCTTACATGATATCCATTCATTATTATTTTTGGCACCAGACTCAATTTGCCCGTGGGACATATTTGCCGTAAGAGGAATTCGAACCCACGACCCTGAAGACGTACTATTAAACTAGGCCGAATGCTTACATGATATCCATTCATTATTATTTTTGGCACCAGACTCAATTTGCCAGTGGACAATACCTAGTCTGAAATCCTGCAACGTGCAAATATCTTACAATAGTAGCTAATGTTTTTGAGCGCTTGTAGTTGTGGATGACGAACCCTTGGCGGTGTATTTTTAATTTGAATTGTCTATTTGTCCTGTATATGTTTTATTTATGTTTAAGTGTCAATAAACTTTATTTGTATATTATAACGTGCAAAATATTTAAGGTTGCTTAGGTAAAGCATCGATTACACTGGTACCGCTTAAAATAAGGGCGTGGTTAAAATTTTTAAGTCGGCTGTTTTACGTGCTCCCTAAAATTGTGCAATCGACGCGTCCATAAGGTTGAAATTCGATGTTTGACAGCTCTAATATTACCTCCGCCTGATTGTACTGAAGATATACATAGTCGTGGTATCATACGTCCCCACCAAGGGGTTCGAGTCTTGGACTATTAGTCCAAGGTTCGAGCCTAGCCTAAATTAGGGCGATCAAGCCTTCGTGGACCATGCTCTGGCCCAGTTCGGGTAGGTTGACTTCACACAAAACCACTTAATTTCTTTGCAGGTTTCCTTACGAGGTAATGTTTTATTTATTTATTTATTTAAGGGTCGCCAACAGGTAATACGAGTACACCATATACTTATGTTTCCTTTTAAATCTATGGTCGTGCGTGAATATTCATATTTATTCAGAATCCGCCCAAGTTATTTAAATTAAATGTGAATAGGCTTTGGCTGTATCACGTCTACAAGTTATAAAAGTTTAATCGATCTTTAAGCCGCATCGACAGAAAAGGATTTATAGTAGATTTTTATCTACTGTGACTACGAGTAAGACTTGTAATATAATAAAAGAAGTGTCATCTCTCAAATACTGCACAATTTTTCCGAACAAACTAGCGAATTTCTTAGTGAAAAATTTTTTTTCCCAATACGAAGAAAGTATATGTTTACTATAGACCTCTTACATTTGTGACCATTCGATACTAATTCGTTTCTACACACGTCATGTAACTGTCATGAGCATAATTTTCCCGCGGTAAACATTCAATCTCAGCCTCAAATAGTTTTGACCCTGAATCAAGATCGAACCAAGATATAAGTAATAACTTTATATCCGCAGTTAGATTAGATATCTTACTTATCTAAAGCAGCAAGAATTTTTGACCTATTTTGTCGGGTGATATAAATAATGGCATTGTGTGAGTATTACAAAAAGTTTATAATAAACGTAAAAATATAATAAGCGCTCCGCCCGGATTTTCCCGTGGGAATAAGACTTTTTCCCGTAAAATAAATAGTATCCTATGTGTTAATCCAGGTTACAAAACTATCTTTCAAATTTCATCCAAATCCGTTGAATACTTTAAGCGTGAAGGCGGAACAAACATCCAAACATCTGTCATATTTTCACATCACTGAAATATGACAGACAGTTGACTTCTTTCAATCTTTTACTCCTGCTCGATTTTCTCCAACCTCTTACGCTAGGTGGGGTACACTTTCTTCTTCTTCGACGAACAAATAACCAATGGGGCTAGAAATGTTCTTGAATGGCGATCACGAACTGGAAGGCGTATAGTGTTAGACGACATCCCACAAGGTGGACAGATGACTTAGTGAAAGTTGCTGGGCACCGGTGGATGCAAGCAGTGCAGGACCGTTCACGTTGGAATGGGGGAGGCCTATGTTGAGCAGTGGACGTCTTCCGGCTGAGAATGATATAACTGGAATAGGGCAACGAATTATGTGCGCTGACTTTGAATATGACAGACAGCTGACTTCTATCTCTCACTAATACGAGTAGTAGTAAGTAGTAAGAATTACGGCTTGATTTTCTCCTACCTCTTACGCTGGACGCTCATAAACCGTTACAGGGGTACACTATTCTTCATTGTATGGATTGTTAATACGTGACATGGCCCATATAACGACTAACTCCGGGACCCACGGCTTAACGTGCCTTCCGAAGCACAGAATCATCTTCATTTTGATAATCAGGTGATCCAGCCTGTAAAGTCCTAATTAAACACAAAAAAAATGTTTTGTTTGACTGTTTCCTTTCTAGGATTCCGAAGGACACTGACGTTTCAGACCTTCGATGTATAGGTACTTGAAAGATCGTTTAAAACAAGTAACAGGACGGTAAATTTAAATTCTTCGTATGGTATTTTTATCTTTATTTTATCAGTTAAGTCATAAATAACTAAAATGTCCAACAAAACTAAATAATGACTAATTTGAACCAGTTACTGTTTTCTTAATGGACTGTAATATCGAGGTAGGTCGCATTTAGCGAATCTATGTATTTATTATAGTAGGGCTATCTAACGTCATATCTTCATTTACGTCGTCGACTCGGTTTTTTTTTTAGTAAGTATTTATTTTTTATTATTTCCACTTAGAAACTTTAAAAAAGTATTATAGCCTACAAGTGGCGCCCGTGGCTACGCTTGCGTTATGTATGATTTTTCCGTGAGAATAAGATTTTTCCTGTTAAAATTCCTGGATGAGCAGATCCTTATAAACGCGAAAGTTTGTATATGGATGTATGGGTGGATGTTGGTTACTCTTCCACGCAAAAACTACTAAACGGATTGAGATAAAATTTGGAATAGAGATAATTTGTACCCTGGAATAACACATAGGATACTTTTTACGGGAAAAAGTCTTATTCCCACGGGAAAATCTTTCACAACGCGAGCGTAGCCGCGGGCGGACCGCTAGTATACTCGTATTTTTACCCGACTGCTTTAGAAGGAGGGTTATGTTTTTCGAGTGTATGTATGTATGTATGTATGTATGTATATTTCTTTGGCACGCTCTACAGCCTAAACGGCTTGATGGATTTTAGCTAAAGAGGTATCGTTAGATTCGTCTTACTGGTGAGAGTGACACTGGGTACCTCTTTATAAAAAAAACAAGATGGTCTTTTTTTGGCGCCAAAAGTTTTAAATTTTTCATGCAGTCGGGTTTTTTGTTTTTTAATCATAGTGGTTATTATTAACGCCTTGAATATATAGGTAGTCGATGGGAGTGAAAATTCTATAGCTCTGAGTCATCAGCTTTCTTGCACTAAATAAAACAACACAGCAATACAGATTGTTTTTCATATGTATGTACCTATAAAACTGCAATAGGTACGTATACCTCTCCCAGACCATTGTTTGAACTTTAAACAAACAGATGACAAAAGATACCTACCTTTTAACAATGCAACAGTTGACAATGTTCCTGGAATCCCCGGCCATTGCCTTCCAAACCTATTAGCCCCGTACCACGCAGTATGGTACGCAAATTATAAATTTGCATTTTTCTCTGACTGATTGACAGCGTGTCACCATTTGACTCCTTTCGGTAAACGGAAACGTTACAATACAACTGCGTTGCGCGCGCATACCCTAGTTAGAAGAAAAGAAGAAAAATACAGGATGAAGCGTTCAAACTAACTAACAGTTAGGTATAACCATAGGGTATAACATTATTTATGATAATTATTATTTTTATTTTTTATCTTTAGGTGATAAACCACAGAATATATAATAGCACTAGGTAGTGAATGCTAATCATACATAGGTAATCTATTATATCCTGTATATCTCTATTTTTTTTGGCATATCCAGTTACATTGTAGCAGTAGCACTACCCAAATTAAATGAATTAATAAATCAATACGTATACAAAACAAATAATAATAATAATAAATAGAATATTGTAGTATCGGCTCGTCTCATTACACGATCTAGGCTTAGAAACTTTTAGCTTTTAAAACTCATTAGAACAGACATCGCGACAGCGCTTATAAGGAATGCTCCGCGCTGACGCGATGCGTTTTTGTTTAGATTTTCTTTTGTGGATTTTTTCGGCATTTTTTTGTGTCATGACCTGTCAAGACGCATTCTCTTTGATTATTTGTAAAACTTCCTAAAAACATTTAGACTAAGTGCTAGCCGGACTCTAAAATACGGACGGCTAAAATATTATGTTCAGTTCAGTTCCTGAAATAAAAAATCCATCTTCTTTAGGGTGCATGCTGGATAGCAAAGCAACCTCTGTCCCGTATAATATCAATATCACTAGTGGCTCTGTGAGCTGTGTAGACCTCGCGAGTATTTGTTTTTTTCAAAATGACTGATTTATGTTTTTTTTTACATTTTCAATCCTATTAACTCCGTATTTTTTTTTTTCCAAAAACTGACTTGACGATAAGAATCTATATATTTATCGAACCTGCTCACAACATTTCACGAGAATCGGTTGAGAAATGCGATCTGCAGAGTGGAACAAACAGACAGATGGGCATACAAAACAAATTTTGGCCAAGCTGAAACGGAGATAGACGCTAGTGGGAACAAATGCTTCGCGCTCGCTCGGTCAATAGTCCGGCCGGATACAAAAAGGTACATATATTTGTTTTTGTGGTTCATGAAAATTGTAAATTTAATGTGATGAATTGAAATAAAATTCATTTCTAACTGAAATAATACAAAATATTCTAAAATATGGACCAAAAATAAGTGATTGATGACGTGCGTTAAAAAGTTGATAATGGCCTTGATTCGGGATGTCACGCTCTAATTATACTTAATTTAAGTTACCTTTTAAAGTTACCTTAGATTGAAAAGGGACAGGAGATGGCCATCCTAATATTAGAGCTGTCAAACATGGAATATGAACCTTATGGCCGTGTCGATTGCACAATTTTAGAGAGCACTTAAAACATGCGACTTAAAAATCTCTTAAACTGACAGCTATGCCCTTATTTTAAGTTATCATTCGTTCAAATTAATATCATTCGTTCATTACCTCTCTTTCATTGGTCATAAAAACGAAAAGGATAGCTGAATTTTAAAATTAGAATTAGAGCATGATATCCCGAATCGAGGCCAATGTACCATACTTGCATTTTGAAAACAGAACAGTGGACTATGAAGAAATCTACTCGAGCATTTTAATTCTTCGGAAAAGTTTAATTTTCATGCGCTAGGTCGTATCGTCACATTAATTTCTACGCTTCACACAGTCTCAGCCTGTACATCAGGGTCAATTTTAGTGTGGGACTGTACATTGACCCGACTGTACATGCAGTAGTTTTTATCCGTCCGGCAAGGAAAGTGCGGCTCTCTATTCATCAGTCGCAATCGACGCACGCGACACTACGGACGTTGGCGCGCGATATTTGAATTTAGAATCGGTGTTCTGCGCGCGTCTTTTGTCCACTTTTATTTCTTGTATTTTTTCTTCTGTTTAACCGCAAGTGTCTATCAGATCCAGTTTTCGGATGATTCAGTGTAAAGTGTTAAGCTAAATTTGCCGTAAGGACGTTTTTGTAAGTATTGTACATAGGAAGAATAGATTTAGTTTTTTTTTTTTTTACATTTTAGAGGGTACCTAATATAAAATTAAAAACATTCGTCTGCTTAGACAAAGCAAAACATAAGATATAAAATAGTTTTACAAAAATATGCTGTAAATTTCAAATCGGATATCATATCAACTTAACAAAATTTAATCAATTTTACATCGTGCTTCTTTCTGTTTTATCAAACTACCTGTGAGATATTTTATGTTTAAATCTACGAGAAATTTAATAAATAAAATTACTTTTATATACTCGCTAATGTAATTCCAATGCATAATAGTCAATATTTATTTACCAGATAAACTGATTGTTGTGTAAATGAACAACAGTCGTCGGTTGCAATTATATTACACGTAACTATAAATTGAATAACTACTTATTACAAAGTTATCAACCTATACACGGTGTTACAAAAAGACGAGTAAATTTTGTATGGAGACCATCTACATTTTGTATGGGAATGCGATTTTTTTAAATCGTTTTTCGACCTATGTTCTTTGGGGAAAGTTGTTCAGTTTTACGAGCAGATTCACACCCTTTCGGCTTTATTTGTGGTTTTGTAACACCTGGTATAGGCACTTTTATTTTCGTGCTGCATTGTGTTTTTGCTTGGCAACTATTTCGCAATGATTAATGTAATGTAACCCACTTTCAATAAAAGTCGTAAAGCAGCACTTTTGCATGGCGAAATACTTACGTGTGAGATTTTGCCAATTTTGAACAGAGTATCAATATTTAATACTGCGTTTGCAATGTTTGTTTAAAACTTTTTAATATTAATGATACAAACACTTGTACTCGTAAAAATAAAAAGCAATCGCAAATATTAATTAAAACTTTTTAGTTACGTACTTAAATATTTACTTGAGTACAGCCTGCTGTGTTCAAAAGTATAGTGCTGATATTTTATTAAATGTTGATTAGCTGGCTAACACACGTGCATAAAAGCAGTAGTAATATATTCGGTAGATTATTTTTATATATAAATATCCAATTTAGAAAGACCTGAAATGAAAACACTAAATAGTAGTAATGAAGCTGTTCTATATAACTATATTATATCGCTTGCATTCCTTCACCTGATTCCTACATATCACACTTTCCGACCTTAACCTTCGGGGCCTGCTGGCCACCATATAAATCAATACTATTATGCTGCCAAATCAAAGAGCATAAATAACACACCACTTACCAGTGAACAATATGAGTCATTTAATTCCGTTGGGTTATAACTTTATCGTGTCGTGTGAAAAGAAATTATGCGATCGATACAGACGTTCCGTGTTGTTTGCTGCCATGTGTAAGTAAATGATGGATAGCTCTTATTTCTCTTTCATACATTTTAGTTTAATTTTCCTCTTCTTAATCTGTATTATAACAGAGAATTTTAGCAGTCATAGGCAAAAATTCAGTAACAAAGCTCCTTTTCAATAGATCGATAGAAATCTCTAAAATAAACGTCCAAAACATAATAAAAAAATTCTCTTTGAGAACGTCTTTCTTTTTAACTTGGTTTTTGAAGGAGAACAGGTAGTCAGTCTTTTTTTGTAGTTGTCTACGAACGAATTCTGGAGTCAGTCTTGGACGTAGTGCACCTTTTTTTTTTCGCGCATACAAACTTCACCGTAAGAACCATAAAAATTCTGTAAACAGTTTCATTAGAACTTTCTAGCTATATAGGTATTATCCCTTTCGTTTTGTGTGCCGCGCCTGGATAAGATATTTTAATATTCATATTAATAAAGTTCACAGTATTATGATAATTTCATTCTTCTTCTTCTTCATCATGTAAGTTGGATGTTCTGTTCATAATAATATTAGGGATACTTACAAACTTCCTCTAATATCTGAGTATTTTCTTTATAATTTTGTAGCTTTTAAAAATTGATTTTGCTATTAATTTTTGTAATAATCTTAGATATTTTTAATATTATTACTTTATGTATTAATAATTACCATTTACTGGCCCTGCGAATGCTTATCTCATGCAAATCTTTCTAACTAATTAGGTTTTGCAGAGATAATTATTTGTTAATCGGTTTATTATCAGACAGATATTTTCCAAGGTGGATACGATTATTATTGTTTTTTTTACACGGAAAATTACCGTTATTACTATCATCTTTCTTTGGTTAAGCTGTCCTTAGATTATTTACATATTATGTAATGATAGCTGGTTAATTTGTGTTCAGAAAAAATATATTTTGTGTTAGTATTTCAAACTTAATAAACTGTGTGATTATAAGTGACCCGTTTTCCTGCACCTCAACCAACTTAACTATAACTTAACTACATCAACATCAACTTAACTACTCAACTACATCATCATGTTCAGATTGAACACTCACTCTTCACCCTGTAAAATCAATGAACAAATTAATATTGTTGCCGAATTGCACTACACTCCTGGAAGAATACTAACACACCACCACCAGGGCCCCACGAAGCAATACTAGTAATAAGTTACTAGTAATAAGTTACAAATTGATATTCATTGCGTTGCCAATTCTACCTAACCAAAAGCCCTTATTGTTTTATCTCAATGCTACGCAATGTACATCGAATTGTACTTGTAACTTGTAGCCTTGTAGCTTCGTGAAACGGCCCCAGTAGTTGTGTATCACATAATACAATGTGTAGTAGTTCAACCCGTTAAAGTAAAATTTTGTTCTACAACCTTTTAAATAGATGTCGCACTAGCGCGCAGAAACAAAACAAGACATTGTCGTAATTTGATTTAAGAAAAAAAGAAAACAATCGCGTTGTGGGAGTAAAATGCTTGCCTGCCAGCATTAAAAAGAACACCGAATAGTATGAATATACGTCATCTTTACTATAATTTCATTGTTTAAAAAAAAAGTTTTTTTGTGCTATTTTTCTCGATCAGTAGTCAAAATTTACTTTAGAGATTAGTAACAGAAGTTGTTCAGTTTAACGGCGCCATAGGTTATTTAGTTAATACTTTGTACTTGTTTTTATTTTTTAAATAATTATAATTTTAAAAACTACAATAATTACCAGAGATCGGTGTAGATTGTATTTATGTAAATACTTGCATCGTGGTAACCTAACATGGATATTCCATTTTTCCGGAAACGATACCGGTTTTCCGATTATTGTTTTTATAAAATATGTAGTGAAATAAAAATAGTACAGATAATCAAACAAAATCGTTTATTGTGCATACAAATCATGAATTAACGTTACAACACAATTATTTTTAATCTACATCAGTTTCAATTTCTATATCTTGTTCTTCGTGCTCTACCTATGTACAATCAAAATAAATCACCAGAAGTTTTACAATATTTTCAAATTTTAACCTGTTTCTTTTGACGTCTACGATCCATTTATATGTAGAAAATGATATTTCAACATCTTTACACGTTATTGGAGCGAATTTAAAGCATGGTGTCAGATTGCTTGCTACATTTTTAGTTTCACTGTACTCTCTTATGGAATCTAAATCACAGATAAATATAAGATTACGTGACAAAAACCTTGTTCGACGATGAATAATAATTATTACGATTATTCCCATATATTTTTTAAATTTTATATTTTGTTACGCTTTTAGTCCAAGTTATATAAACGTTTTGTTATTTTTTTACTATAAAATCAACTATGCCAATGGCAACATACTTTTAAGAGTATTTATGTGTTTATCATCTTTTACCAAGCGCTCCGTAGCTATTTTCTTAGTTCCAGAAAAAAAAACTTAATTCCGGAAAAAAGTTCCGGAATCTCGAAGGCATATCCAAATTCACCTAACGTCTGAGATCAATGACCTTAAATCAATCTACCTACACCGATCCCTGATAATTACTGTCACGTTTTTTTGTTTTGAACGTGATAAATAATGATGATTGATAATAAAATAATATTATCAAGGGCTATCATATCGAATAAATATTTCTATCAGTAGTTACGTAAGTAACCTAGATAATCCTTTTACCGTTTTAACCTAGATAGTCCTTTTAATGTTTTCCTTCACCGAATGATCATTATTGAGCGGTGTCAGAATTAGCTCTGACCGAGACTAATTACTGCTTAACGTTACGAAGTACGGAAAATCATATTTTTCAGATATTCTTGCAAAATCTTAACTGAAGTTCAGAACCTCCAAATAAAGAGCTAAGAGCTCTGATATTGAATGAACACAGGAAAGTATTACTTTTTTTGTAGGCGTAATATTATACTAATAACAATAGATAGATAGGGTTGGTAACATGTAGTCTCGTTGGCCCCGTAGGATGCCGTGTCCCTATAGAACGGAGACAAAGATACTTTAATAAAATAATTAAAAATATGTCTCGTTGTCCCCGTTGGCCGTATCCCCCTTAACGGAAATAGTGATATTTTTATAAAATAATAAAAAATATGTATTACTGTTCAATGTAAATTATATTAACATGACCAAAAATAATTTTAATTTTATTAATTTAAAATTAATTCGGTGTGGCAATGGAATAAAATGGAATGTTTTTAAATCATATCAAATTCTGCGTAATTAGTGAATCAATAGTGTGTTATTTACTCGATGGCTAATTTATCTTTCACCGTTAACCCACCCAGACGTAATAACGTATCAATGATTAAGTTACGCGGAAGTTTACTTAGAAGTTTATCTAAGTATAAAAAACTTTTCTCGGCCGCCTGATCAAAAATCCAACAAAAATTCGTTAATTTTATTTAAGAAACAGGTAAAGTGAATCAAGCTGAACAACCCAAGGGAACATTGAGGGGAATGTACTATTTGGAGTACAAGACAATGAAATTTTGGTAAAAATGAAGTTCTGTTTTTAGGTACGGGTCACCCCTTTTTTTGAGGGATGTGACTTTATTTATGCACAATAACAAAATTCCGCTCGACCCTTGACTTTTGTGCATCATTATAAGTTATACTTATAACAAAATACTAAAAACTTCCATTGCTTTTATCGCAAAACATTTCCTGTCAAAGAAAGATAAATAATAAAAATAAATTACACTGAAATAAGTAATTAAGTAGTAATTAATACAGTACATAGATATTTTTGTTTTTTTCTTCGGCTATGGTATCAAAATATACATAATATAGGTATATAAAAGGTCAGGTAAAAGGTGATTCAGGTAGGTACTACAGATTCAATTTTCCAGAATTAAAAAGTAATGTACAGGTTCAAAGCACATTCAACAATCTTTTTTTATTTAAATGCAGAATATAGAATCAAGTTCAACAGATCTTGACTAATTGCACTTTCTTTTGTTGCAGATCGGTGACTGTACGCATAGTAGCGTGAGCTTGAACTTATAGATAGATAACGTTGCATGACGTACCTAATTTAAACTGTAGTTTTGACTCAAAGCGATAAATTACGCTGCTATCAGTTCAAACTGGCTGCCTAGAAACTAGAAACTGTCTCGAGACATGATAATTTAAAAAAAGAACATTTCGATTGTGAAAGTGACGTCACGGAACAAGATGACCGCGGTGGACGAGACGTCGATGACGGGGCTGGGCAACAACAATGTGGTCCCTCTGCTGCCCAGGACCACGATGCATCTGGAGTTCAAGAACATTAATTGTACCATCAACATGTTCCTTATGAACAAGATGAGATTTGGTAAGTTGCTTTGTTTTACAATGATAAGTTGAATTTGTATTTCGACAGAAAAAATTGCAACGCGTTACAAGTCATAAGTATCGCGCAATTCTGTATATTTATCAACAGGATTGTTATTTTCATGTCAAATTGATTAAAAAGAAATAATCATAAACACGTAACGTACCATCATCCGTCACTCAGTACTTCTTGAAGTATCATGTCTCTGTAACATTAGAGCGTGAATATTCCGGACTGCGTAAACAAAATGCAGATATTTAGACTCGGAGGAACAAAAGACGATCGCGAGTCGACGACGCGCGACTGAAATCTTTGTGTTTAGAGATAGCACAGATTACCTATAATCTGTGCTATCTCTAAACACACCTATGTTACATAAGGCCAATATTGATGTTTCGTGTTTGTTCTTGCATCTAAAATATGTTTGGTTATATTATGTGTGAAAATTGGTAGGTACGGGTTAGAGAAAAAATAAATTATAAAACAAGTAAATTCGGCAGAATGCCGACAATTTACATAAAGTAGCATCATATTAAAAGTAAATACCTATAACAGTAAATTCTTAAAGTAGAAAAGTTAAGAGGTATGTGTGAAGGAGATAAAGTGTAAAAAATGTACTTGCTAGGTTATTCAGTTATGTAATATTATTACTGTCTGGGTAAGTAAACAGACACAAATGAAATAATGCATGTTTTGCCTTCAAGAACAATAATTAAACTAGATATACTAAACACGATAGACTAAACATCCCAGGCGCAACTAATTTTTTATTTACATCTGACTCGATTTTTCACATTCGACATTTGAAAAGATATTTTAAATCGAAGCGAACAATTTAAGTTTAATAACAAAGTAATTTGTTTCAAATCTTATTTTTTATTTTTTACGAAGTCATTGTTCACAATACAATCGCATATCGTTATAACTAAAATAGACAACCAAATACACTTTTTGTACTATGAAAGAAAATACAGCCAGCATTTGCTCGTCGTCACCTTCACGGCCTTAGGAGATTTTTATTAATTGAATGACGAAATAACAGATCAGAACCGGAATTGGCGTGCACCGCATATGTTGTAACAACCAACACGCTAATGTTTACTCTTGTGTTCAATAATCCGCTTATGTAAAGAGTCTTGAACTCGTGACACAGATCGAATGCCTACTTACTTACATAAATATCGATATTATGACATAACGTGCATTGCTTGGGTCTCGGACACGATGATCAAGATTTCAAGACCAATACCATTCCCAATAAAAACACAATATCTATGGTTATTTATTTATTTATTTATTTTATTTATTTATTTATTTAAGATAACAACAGCAACATAATTGAATTCAAAAATTACAGTGATATTGAATTAAAACTTAGGCTTATAACAGTTATCCACTTAAGTATTCAATATAAAACGCCGAAAGCAATTGTGACAATGAATACGTCAAATAAGTAGGTACAAAAAATAATAATTACCAAGTTACACACTACATAATAAATGAATGAAGTGCGCGGACAGTCGAAATATATAAGATACACCCACAAATAAGTACTATACAAAATCTAAATAAAATAATAAATACCAATGTAAAACAAAGATACATACGGAATAAATAACATATATAAACATATTTATATATATATATATATATATAGATAAGTGTTATAACTTTTATAATATATTAAGAAAAAGAAAATAAATTTATTCGTTGATAGTTGAAGCATTTAAGATGTTTTTCGCTATTAAAATAAAATCGATATCGTGTGCATTGTTCATTACCTATGTACGTACCTATAACATATTGTCATCCTCTCGGAAAACATGCAAGGATCATCCTAAGTTCACTGAGAAAAGCATTTCTTGTTTTTTTTTCACTTTGTTACTTTTCATTTTTATTTGCTATGTAATCATTATTTTTACGAAAAAAGTTCAAACTCTCATTCAAACTGGACCAAGATTGTAAAACAAAAGTTGTTCACTTGATCATGGGTTGATAGGTACATACATATAGGTATACACTCGAAGAAGTTTTGCACGTAAAGTGAGTATTTCAGTAGCACGTAAAATAATACGACGTAATACGATTATATTATTGGATTTATTTCCGTTTTTAAACCACGCTTTACTTTACAGTAATAGGTTTGTATCCCATTTAAGAATAAACCTAATAAGTAAGAGGATGTTATATAACAATCTATAGGATAATTTGGAGAACCGGTAACAAAATTACTTTGATTTTAATTATATTCATTTAAATGTCAGTCCACGTTTTAGGTTAGTATATCTCGGTTTATCTACTCGTAACAAATTAAGGTACGATTTATATACTTACATTCTACCATATCAAACAGAAGAAAGATTATTTGTATTTGCAATGTTCGGTTGTTTACGAAACTGTTTCATAATAAGCTCACACATTATCATACATAAATAATTAGAATTATCTTTTCATTTCCAGAAATTACTTTTTTTTGTAGTTTCGATTTCAACATCGAATTTTCAGTTCGATAAAGATCTTATAAAATGTTGTTTTAATCTAAATAACGATATTGATGTCTACCTTATCTACTTGTTGATATCTGACTACATTTAACAACTTTTTTTAATAGTATCTATCTTGTATGAATCAAAGTCTTGTAAAGCAAAACAAGCAAACAGCGATCGACGCATCATTAAAACTACTACAAGTAGGTTAATATTTTGGTTTAAATTACCTATATAAAACGCCATAGAAAAAAGTGTTATAGACAATAAATAATAAGTACCTCTCTATGTATATATTCGATTTCAAAATTACTCTAAAACTCTTAATAAAGTCTCACAATCACTCTGAAACACACATAAAACATTAATTTCTTTCCGATTTAAAAAATCACGCAAATTTTATTTTATTTCTATTGTTCCTAACGCTGTCTTTGCAATTACAGTACTTACTTACATATCATACTCGGTCAAACTTCCTCATTCATTATTGACGACGTCTGATATTAAGTAAAAGATGTAAGTGCCTTTTTATTAACGATGTAAACAAACCGCTATTATCGATGGTACATAAATAGTCAACAAATATAATTATATAGCCGTTGACCTTTATATTCCTATAGATATGTCGCTTTTACAAAATTAATTTGACAGTATCAACACTCAAAAAAATTATTACAAACCAAGACAAAATGTCCTCATTCGGGCATTTCCCACGGCGGCGCGGCGGGGCGGCTAAAATTTGCTATATATTAATTTTCAAATCTAATTTTATTATTAATCAGACTTTGGCAAACTATAATAAAAACAATTAATATTTTCACTTCAATCACACATTAATAATTGCAAAACTATATCCAATATTTACTTTATACCATAATTATAAATTTTATCATAATATTATGGAATATTCCAACAAGTTCAATGATTCACGACGTAGTTCGTAGCTTTTATTTAATTTGCATTTCGATAAATCTAGAACTTTCCACGTCATTTAATGTATATTTATATTTGCTAGTTTTTGCTTTGCATACTTATTTAATTCGGTTTATTACCCAACCAATATTTTATTAATTAAAATGGCAAATAAATTATATACGATTTTCCAAATGCTTGCATTGATCTTTTGCTTGTAAGACTTACACACACATAGTAATTGCTGAATTAATCTATGTTTACGATAATTGCGTGCTAATGCAAGCAGTATTAGCAGTATTTTTAAGAGACATCAGCTCAAAGTCTGCAGCAGTGTGGACCACATCCACGTACGCTGCCGGAAAATTGGTACATAACTGAATCGTAAAATCTATTAATGTCCACTGGGTAAGCAAACGTCTTCTTGAAGCTCACAAAGTCCAAATCAGAAAAATACTCTGTGCTGCAACTACCAGTACCTTAGTAGCAGTGACTCTATATATTTGTAAGTAGGCCAAGAAAACCGCGACCTTCCGTGTTTGCTTGCCCCACTGGCTTTGTACTGTACACTAGAGTCGGTTTAGCTCCTAACTTTACTAAAAACATTTTATCGTTTAAAAAACACAAATGTTAACAGAAACATTTTAGCGTGGCGAAGAAGATCACAAATAAGTATGCCGATATTTGGCACTTACGAGTATTTTCAAAACATTCTATTTTGGCGCATGTAAAAATAGCATTTCAAAGGGAACGGGTGTCTATAAACAGCGGTAGCGGTTATGTCTTTATGTGACCGAGAAACTATGTTCACTTTTATTTTAATGATGACAATTATTTATTATTCCTGTCGTAAGTTATTCAATTTGCACGCTCGTAAAAAATCTTGACTACCTTAAACCTGAGGAGTTGAGAAAATAACGACTTAAATTATGTATGACTTAATTCGTAAGTGGGTATATTTTATGAACGTTTCACGAGAAATGTGTAAGTATATGAGAATAGTAAAAGTCTGCGAAATGGTTACTAACATAAACTAGTTAATGATAGCATAAAACTTGCAACGACAAACTATGTCAAAGCAATTTTATTTTGTTTTCATTTTTATGCATTTCGTAATTTGGATAGAAACGAAAACGTCGCAACATCAGACGAACGAAACCCATTAGTCATTTCATGACATTCTGTTGCAAGCGACAATCTAAAGGCCCTTGTGTATACGGCAGCGAGACCTGGCCTTTCCTCAGAAGACATGTCCAGCAGCTACACGTCGTCGCGGAGATGAAGATGTTGCGATGGATGTGTGGCGTTACACGATTAGATCGCATCCGTAACGAACCGTGGCATTCTCGGAGTCTGTGACGTAGCGGATAAGCTGCAGGAAAGTCACCTCCGATGGTATGGCCATATAAGCCGCAGACCGTCAGGCTACGTCGGAAATAGATGCATGCAGGGCCCTAGATCACGTGGTAGGCCTAAAAAGCGCTGGCTGGACGTCGTAAAAGCGGATATGGAGGAGATCAATCTCACAACTAAGGATGCCGAAGACCGGGCAAAGTGGAGAAGATTAATTTAGGAAAGCGGACCAAAGCATTATGTCGGAAAAACGCTAGGGTGAAGAAGATTAAGAAAACCGTATGGAGGAACCTAGTCTTAGCAAAGTAGTCTTTGGTAAAGAATGTTTTGTGTGTAAGAAACGTGTGGAATAAATCATATAAAAGCCACTAGTATATAAATAGAACATTTCCGTGTTGCGATTGGTGAGGTAAGTCATTATTCCCACATACTAGTAATGTTCCCAAGTCATGCATGTGCCACTTAAATAAATAATAACTATAGTGTTAGATTTGAACGGTCTACAGCAACAGTTTTTGGGCAACTCCCGTTCTACCTATTCCTTACTGATCTACAGCTGTACATAGAGTATAAACAAACTAACGTACAGTTACAATACAAACGGTAATATTACAGATAACAGTTGTTTTACTAACCAACCTACTTAAAAAAAAGTCACTTTATCTTAAGTATGAAAAACGAAAGGGCAAATCACGGAAGCGTGTTCAAAGCGTCGTCGTCGTCAGTAGAAAACTGACTGAGAAAAAATGAGACCGGTGTACTGTAAGAATGAGATTATTTAAGTTTATTATTTGCATTGCCTCACCAGATTCAATCATCTCTAATCCTATATAATGTGTATTAGATTTCCATTGCAAGCACGTACAAAATATAACTGTCATAACCTCGTTATTTAAATAAAGAAATGCCCGACAGCACTTCAAAGTGTGTGAATCACAGTGAATAGATGACTGACTGTGTTGTTGAGAGTTTCTACAAATTCCTCGAGCAACAAAATCAATGTAATGTTTTAAGCGCTACTGCTTCTAGAAGAGAAAGATTCACTAATTAGGTACTTAAGGTATACCACACCTTCGGCGTAGTCGGGTAAAAAGAGAAAATGAGCCGTGTGAGTAACACAAGTTCTCTGGTATTGCGTAAATCAACTGAGCAATGCCAGTGGAAAGTATGCGCATACACTGGCTTTAGCTTTCTGTGCTAATTGCTCACTTTGTACTACGGAGTACGGAGCGAACGCTTCTTGAACACTTGCACGCACGTCTTTTCTTGAATCCTGACAACACGCTGCAAAGATCAAACGATCAACCAGAGATCGTTTTTCCTCCTCCTTAGTATGTTTTTTTTTTAATTCATTTTAGCTCTCAAACTAAAGAAGTGGTTCTTGTGATCATTAATATGTATTTTCCAATCTAATATAATATAGTCTAATACAAGACTTTTTTCTCAGCAATACACGAAATATCTTTAACGAAAAGACTCACAAAATGCCCACGTTGTTACTTACCTACGTCTTCGTTTAGTAGCAAGATAGGCTGATTTATTTCACCATGAAATGATACGGATCTGACATAAATTCAAGCATAAACCAAGGCTTATCTCGATTACCTACATAATCTCTTCACCGTTAGAGGCACATTTCAACAAACTTTACAATTTTATGATACTCCGTCATGGTACGCTGACTCGCCGCTCATAGTTAACTTAATTCAATCTTTCTCCAAATGTGTTAAATTGGTTCAATCAAGATGAATTGTCTGTAAGGCGCCTTATACGAATAAAAACAATATCAGCTTCTTTTTTAAATAAACTATAAAAGGACCTGATGAATTAAAGAATGACAGCAGTATATACGCACTTACTTATTTATTATTCGACAACATGCGAGTCGATGAATTTATGTATTATGAATAAGCTGTGTAAGTATTGTTGTACCTACATGAATTTATAGCTTCAAGGTGATATTTAATACATCGTTGATGTACATTATTTCGAAGTGTCATACTTAATTGAAACATAAAACGAGGAAAAAGGGATGTAAACTGTATAGTAAGAATAAAATTGACGCGATGAAAAGTAATCTTTTAGTCTGTCCTTGGTTATATTTTACTAACATGTGATTAATGGTTAAATTATAATTTGTAGTTGGGTCTAAATACTTATACGGAAAAGGTCAATTTAATGGATTTTACATTTAGCTCTTAGTTTAAATTAACTACAAAACCTGTGTTTCCCAACGTTGTGATACAGTATAGCCTCAAGCTGTAGATGCGAAAATGAATCTATAGGCCAGGCCGAGTGCATATGTTGTGTGATTGACTGTACCTAATTTCCGGTTCGTTTTCCACCATAAGTACGGAACGACACGCCGAAATCGGCTCAAGGCTAGCTAGGTTTTACCACTTTTCATAACCTGCTTTTGGAATCTTGTAGGTGCTTTAACTAGACACTAGGTGCGGGCAGATCATGGTTAATTAAAGTTGTATTTCCGTTTCCGAAGTTTCGTAAGAAGCAGCGACAACTTCCTTCTAAAATATCCAATAGGAAATTTTATTATCATAAACTTCTCCTTCTGCAAGGACAGACCGGAAAATACACAAGATAGAAAACAGCAGGAAATGTCGTAGGAGACCTTTCCCCAGCAGAGGTATCTTGATCTTGCTTACAACCCGGAGATACTGCACTTAAAAAAAACCCTGATCGACACATTAGAGAAGTGCAGACCGACGCATCACATTAATTTAGTCCAATAAAGCATAATGGATTTTAATCAACAACAGTCAATGTTGATACACTCATGGTAATACCAGCAATTACTCGTACGTCGTGTGAGGAAACCCCGCATTAGAATACCACATTGAAATTAATAATGAATCGCTATGCACTTATTTCCTTACCTTATTTCTATTACATTTATTTTACATGCGGCTATACTAATTTACAAGAAGGAAAATATATTTTCGAAGCTGCTATTGTCATGGCAGCTCGATAATGCATGTAGCGAGTTTTTAACAATATTATTAGGGAATAATATTGTTAAAAACTCGCTACATGCCTAAAAGCTTAGGGAGGGCTCTATAACAAAACATGTGGCTTGATGCTAATATTGCTACTTATAACATCTTATAATATTAATAAAATTAACTTTTTTATTTAGTAACATGACTACGTCACTTTTACGCCTTTCTGCAGAAATTCTGAAAAATAAATCAACTAAAATAGAATGGGCAGGTACTGTTAGATTTTACAGTAATCTTCGTTATATTTTAGCGGTTTAGTTGCCACTGCACTCTGTGTGTGCATAGCGATACTAATTGGTTAAATAAAAATATTTAATATAGATCAGTGAAATTTTATAAATAGGTGTACTGGTCACTGAATATGTGTAATGCGTTAGTCTATCAAGATCACATAAATTATGGATTTTGTTATTCGTTTATTATTGAACACTACACTACATTACATTTTGTCAAGTTCATAATAAGAAAATTATACAAGATTCTAAAAATTTTAATCACGATAGTTTAAAACTTTAAAATATTACCTACGAAAAGATATAATATTTCCAAATGACTAACCTTCAAGTTTTTTTTATTCTTACATAAAAAAGTAATCTTCATGGAATTAAACGTGAGTTGAGATTTATTTATCCACATTTGACTAAAAAATACGAATTTATCACTGTCACTATGTATAAATAACTTCTAAATATTAATTTTGTTTCTAATGAATGACTTGCTTAGGGCCTAGCGGAGGTCAAGTTACAACATTCATTAAATTAACATTATGGCCCTTCCGAAGGGTACTTTTAAATGTTAGTTGAGGTCAAAGTAAAGAACAATAGTGTTCCGTGGAAGTAAGCACGAACGCTCTCGTAATTATTACGAATTGAGGTTAAAACGTAAATACGGAAGTGTTTGTTGTGACTACCAAGTTAGTTTAATTTAAAAAATCATTGGAATACTTACTTACTATGCAAATCGGATCAGTAAAAAAAACATTGAAGTAAATAGATGACAAAGAATAATACGGGCAAAGCCGCGGATCGACGTCACCAATGAATGTTGTTGTCATTATATATTATTTGTTGTTGATATTATTATTATTATTCTCTCTTTTCCTGTAGAATCGTTTTTTAATTACTGTGTTATTTCAGCGTGGAAAAAGGACAAACTAACAAACACATTTTACCCTTTTGCCCAATTACAGCCCTATTTATATAAAGTATGCTTTATTCTTCCACTCCCCTATTTCCTACCTAAAGAAACCGCTTTCCAATTAATATTGGGCACGATGTTTGCAAAGAGCAAAACCTCGAAAATTTCGAAAAATTACGCAAAGCGGTAAAGCACATGACTTCTGTCGTGTCTTCTATACTTCTACGTCATCAAGTCGCCGATATATAGTCAGAGTAAATATCCAGAATAGATAAGCTGTTGTAATTTTAAACGAATAAATAAAATTAGACATAATGGCTGGTTTACACGTATTAAGTTGTCAAGTAGTGACTATATTATAACTTAATTTTAAACGAATAAATTTTAAGTAAGTGTTTACACGTCAAATGCACTTAATACTAGTTAAGCTCTTTAGTAATCCCAAGATCCGCCGTCAAACTTGTGCATTTAACTAAAAATTAACTAAACCGTACCGTTCAAACGTGTTAAGTGACAAGTCACACCCACCAACTTACTCGAAAAATAGAAATAGTTCTAATCTACTTGTTTACTTGCACTTTAATTTTTAACTTGCAACTTATTACTAAATTCGTTGTTTACACGCATTAAGGGGCCTAAAATCAAGTTAAAATTTACTTAACAACTTAACACGTGTACATCACTGTGTGCTTTTAGAGTCACTAACCTAGTTTTATTAATTTCAAATAATATTGTCGTATTCTGCGATATGTGTTACGTTACGGGAATTAATGAGTAAACCTAGTTTACCTAACGCAGCCTAAACTTTACCTTTACGTGAATAGTGTTTTCGAATTTTAAATCATGATTATTTACGTTTATCCGACGGCTTCGACGCTCTTACGGTTAATAAAACCATCATCGTGAGGTAACCTGCGCACACCTGCAAAGAAATTCAAAGGTTGTGTGTGAAGTCAACTAACCCGCACTGGGCTAGCGTGGTCGAATACGGCCTGATAGAGGGCGTACATCAGCTGATAACATGCCTACCTATGTTTACGTTAATCTTCTCCAATAACCCATACACATTTTTACTAAGCACTTTACTTGACAACATGCCTTCTGGTAAAGTTTATTTATACATTCAAGTCTCATACCTGCAAAAAGCTTAAGATTCCTTGTCACAGAGACAATCTTGGAAGCCAACCAACAAGGAAGGAAGGAAACATCTCAAAACAATGTAGTCTCTTCTCAATACTGAGCACGCGTCGCTTATTTTATGTAATTCTAAATACTGCACGTTTGCCGAGTCTACTGCTACATATGGATTTGTGCGCACTTCCTCATATTATGTTTTTACAATTCCCGTTACATGTAGAATGTACGTCTATGGACGTCCTCTCACGTAGCATTGGTTCTCAATGATTACTTACTTATTGAGCGTCGGCGATGTAGTGGCTAGGGCCGCTGTGTCACAACGTACCAATGTGTTTTCGATTTTCGAATTCATAATTATGTACATTCACAGTCGACAAATAATATATTTTTATGGGTCATTAGGTAGATCTATTATATAGTATAGCATAGTAAATATATATAAATAAATAAATATAAGGAAATTGTCTTATGGATAGAGTTAATGGTTATTGTTAAGTTTTTTGTGTCTAAGTTTGACTTTATTATTATTTTTATTCTATCTACTTGACATTAAGAATTGTTCTTTTTTTTTTCTTTTTTTTCGTTTATTAGTTTTGACTCTGTTTTAATGTATTTAAATTTTATTTTTTGCTTCTTGAATGTTATTTTTTTTGACATTTTAAATTATTTTGTTCATTTGACTCTGCATGCTAATATAGTGTTTGACTATGCGTGTTAATACAGTGTTATGGATGATGGCGTCATCGTATTGGGAGCAATCTTGTAATGATGACGTCTTTTGTAATTATTAGTTTTTAATAAATAAATAAATATTTTTGGCAACTGCGTGGCTGGACAAATATTTAATTGATAAAAATATCGTAATCGGAATTTTGTGTTCCTATCACGACTCGAGCGTGAGCCATGTACGTTTAATGGATCAATTCCTAAAGTAACTGATTTTGTATGTTTATTTATAAAATTTCTGTGGTATTATAAATATATTTGTGGTGTTTGGGAGAACAAACATTAGTAACAAACATGGTTTTTTTGGCCTATTTCTGGTAACTCTACCTTATGTTTTGTAGAAGTGAAGCAATACCCTGGTAAAAACATGATAATAACGATTTTTCCATATAAATTTTGAATATTCATAATTAGTAAATGCTTATTCTGAGAAATAACCAATTTGAAGTTAATAGGTTTTTCCCAAACACCACAGATCAATAAAAATGTTATGCTGTTATTGCCAGAATAGCTCTGAACGGAAATCGTGGTGACGTTTGTTTATAAAGCGACCGATCCACACCCGCCAAGACTTTAGGATATATTCGAGTAAATATTATTGTATTTATGTTACCGTAAGATTGTGAACATCGTTGGTTTATAAACGCGATATTATAAACTGACGTTAAATTGTAAACTGCAGCCAGCCATTTACAATTTAACGTATTATTTCTCGTTAGTTTATAATCTATCGAAGTCAAATCGTTTAATTGCAAGCCGTCCCTGAATGGTCAGTTTTGGCTGCGGCAATGAATAAAAAAATAAAACTCTATGGATACAGAACGAGCTGTTGCTAAAACCGACCAATCATAGGAACACGGTTCACAATTTTACGGGTGATAAATCCCGATAGATTATGAACTCTGCAGCTTTGTTCACAATTTGACGATTTGACATCGATAGATGATTGTAAACTAACGAGAAATAATACGTTAAATTGTAAATGGTTGGTTGTAATTAACAATTTTACGTCAGTTTATAATCTCGCGAGTCAGATTATAAACTAACGATGTTCACAACCTTATGGTGACATAATATACAACGTGTTTACTAAATAACACAAAACCTGAAGTCTCAAAAAAAATGAATTTTCTTGAATGAATTGACTTGGGTTTTTGGAAAGTTCTAAAACAAAAGTTGTTCATTGCAATTATTGAATAAATAAATTATTATTATTCATCAAGATTGTGCTTTATTAACTTAACAAGTGCATAAGATTTACTGATTACTGTACCTAATACCAGACCCACGCGACTGCATTCCGTTTGAAGGGCAAGAAAGCCGGTGAAATTACCGGCGGTAGGTCTGGCGCGTCGTAGAAATGCATTCGAAAGCGGGTTCTAGCGACGGCAGTGACCGGTAAACATACTGTTATATCACGGTCGACACGGGCTTGGCCACGGGTAGCGGTATAATCTAATTCAACAAGTAGTACTCGTATGTAAACATATACAACGAGTATTTTTATTTGAACTTGGCGATCATTTCGTTATTATCAGCCGAAACTGTGCATACAGGACGGCACTTTTCCGCTCTAGTGTGCATGAAAATCCATTATTGCACTAAATTTTTTTAAAAATTGTCGCTGTTTAAACAAACTGAGGATTGCCTTTAGTATCGTTAGTCAAAGTTCAAAATATTCGCTCTTTTGATCAATAACGAAAGAATAAATGAATGAAGAAATGAACATACTTTATTGCATACACAGTGAACAACAGAGTGGAAGTAAGAACAGGAAGACGTACAGTAAGGTGGTCCTATTGCTTCATAGCAATTTCTTCAAGGCAACCTTTAGGATCAGCTAGAATTGAACTAAGTTGGAGAGCTACTGATTCTACTCGAACTCATAAAGCGATCGGACCTCAGAGGAAATAAAAGACGATCGCTTCGCCCAGGCAACGTGCGTCTGAAATCTTAGGATCGGACAGTCTATAAAGACGCAAGACATCGTCACGGGATGTAGTGTCAGAGCCGCACGCACGTCAAAATGTATGGCATTCGACAACGTCGTGCAGCAGCGGAATCTCCTGAGAGCAGAATCTCAGAGCTTCGATGTCCTTCAAAGAGATATCAATGATAATTCATTATTATTATAATTTCAGCTGAAAGACGTCTCTTTATGTAAGAATAGTAAAAAAAAAAACACTTTGTTTTGACCTATCCAATTGACTGATAGTCTAGACTGTGTGTACGAAACAAGTAAAATACCGGTTGCGTTTTTCTATTTTATGCAGATACCACTTCATTACAATAAATTATTATTTTATGAGTACCTACAGACTTGGTACAGACAGACTACAGTTTTTATATAGGTAGAGATCACATAACTCTTTATAAACAATGGAATGATTGATAGACATAATATTTATTTTGTCTAATTAGTTCGTCAAAGGAGCCACATTCATTTGATGATGCGTTACGTGAATCGAATTAATTACAAATAAATTATATACATACACGCATAATTTATTAATTTTACATAAAAACATTCTTTATTTTCTATTGCTAATAAATTATACTTGTGATTTTGAAATTATTTGCTAATTACCTATAGATGAAGCCCACAGCCTTTGATTGACAGTACTCTATGTCCATAGCCCAATGGGGTATAATAAAATCATATAATAAGAATCAGTATTTTTTTTAGCATAATCTACCTATTTTAAGAAACTAATTTGACTGTTTTATCGTTTAGATCATTTATCGTTTCTATATATTAGTTTTAAATTTTTTATTGTTTGACCTCATACGACTAACGACGGACAACCATTACTCGTAGATTGATGACAAAAATATGAAATATCACCCTTTCTAATAATATCAAATCCTCTTAGTACAAGGTTTTTGTAAAAACTTAGATTTGACGTCACAAAAGTCAATGGGTCATTTGTTTTTTTGTATTTTTTAACGTATTCTTAAACTTTTTTTCGTTAAAAGTACGACAATATAGTGTAAAACCATAAAATAGTGAAATGGTTTTCTTTTTTTTTCTATATAGTCAAGGAATTTTAGCATACCCCATTGGTAGTGTGTCTGCTATATCGTCTTTCGGCTGAAATGATGAATGATGACGATACTTTGTAGCCCAATAATGCGAATTAGACATCCACCTTTGAAATACCACAATATATTCTCGCAAGTGTGTTGAAGTTAACCTCTCACCTTTAGCGCAATATACAATCCTTTAAACCTGAAGTGCAAGAGGCTCGTTTAGTACAGTCAACGGCACAACACGACAACAGTATAGAAAAGAAATAAACAGATCTTACGATACACTAATTTGAATATCGCGTCTCTTCACCAATATTAGAGACGCAGAGAACAGTTTTCTGACGTTGAAGAAAATTTACGCAAAATTAAAAACCTCGCATAACTTGAAAATTCTGCATTTATGCATTCGATCGTACCGTGGTGCGATTGATTATAGACTCAGAAACAAACTTGATATAACGGAATAATTCAGATTTTGTATCCTACAAAAAGTCTGGTAGACAGTCTCGTATTGGTTTTTCCATCTCCCAAGTTTTTCCAAGTGTCCGTTTTTACCATAATGGCGGAGTAATCGCAAAAGGGAAAGACCACAAAGACCATTTGTTTTGAATGATCGTGGTTGATAGTGTTCACAATAGCAGTCGGAATCATCAAATATTCACAATATTATTGTTCCATCATACCGTTTTTATGAATTATGAATATTTTGATGCCTCCGACTGCTATTGTGAACACTATCATCCACGATCATTCAAAACAAAACAAAAAAACTTGTTTGCATCTTTTCAGTTCATTTATTAATTAGGTTTGAAGGTTTAAAATTTTCACGCAATTTTCAAGGTTTTTTTAATAAAAAAAAATTTATTTGTATATCGACTTATATAACCTATCTTTTTTTTATTAGCATACCTTTGAAAGACAACCCCTCCGGTTTGTATTACTGGATCACAAGCAGTTTAAATAGCTAGTTAAGTAGTTATTGCTCTTCTTCAAGCAGATATTAGCTAGCTACCTACACTTTTTTTTATTACATACCCTTTTGTTTTCTTCACGTAGTCAGGTTATTATTATACTAGGTGGCAAATACCCACTAATTCAACGCAAGATTTAATACAGAGGTACACGAAACAATTGTTTACAAACTCAGGTTAGACCATGTACACAGGCGCATTTGCCAATCAGCGGAATTACATGCAAATTGGCGATTGCAAGTGTGAATCGCGGTTACTTCATGCTTACATTGGACGGTCTCGGTCCAATGGAAGTGAAATTGTAATTCACTACTAAACTGTGAAGTCAATGGATGCATCCGAAGACCTTGCATGGTTTTAACCACTAATTAACTAATAAGACGTTAGCATGATTCTTCAAAGTGCTAACGAACGATCAAAAATAAAGAACCCATAGCGCGCGTAGTTGTACTAACCTATGTTCTTCAACAGATATTTTTTTACTTTTCAATTAAATATAAAATCCATTAAACCAGCAATTGAAAACATGGTATTGACTGTTCGTTTCCCAACCAATAAATATTAATAAATCATACATCGTCTCTTTTTAAGTAATTATGTGAATTTTATTCAGAGTAACATACATTTGCCTTAACCTTAACCTAGTCATTTTATTTCATTATTACTAAGGAAAGAGTGAACATATATTATTACTTCATAGTTTGTTAAAACACGAACTTTCGTCAATCGACCCGTACGATTTCTATCGATTCTCGACATCGCAGTCCTGTCAAAACCTTAAACAATTTTCAACATCGATTTGTTTAAACGCAACTGCGTTGATTTATTTCACGCCACTTTCATTTTTTAGTATGAATTTATGTAGAATGATCTCGATGACATGACATAATGATGTAAGTGAACAAATTTTACAGTTTTATGGTTTGTTTGAATATAAACGTCTGGAGCGAAGCAGTTAAGTTATTTTTAAAGAAACCTTGTAACCTTAATAAAGTAGGTTCGTAGTTACGTAAAGTAAAATTGAGTTAACAAAGCCACGAGATATATGCAAAGTTATACAAGACTGGTGATGACGACAGATGCCCGAAAGTCCACTACTTGTTAGAATCTTGATTTCCTTGAGATGGCCAAGATTTTCGTCACTTTTAAGTTCACTACTCATAATAGCATTAGAAAATGTAGGTACCAACAGAATACTATGTACTTTAAATATAAAATGTGTTTCTTTACAATTCAGAAAAGAAATGAGTAAATGCAATAAAAGTGCAAAGGACCTACTTCAAGGAAGCATTTCTTATCGACTTGTTGTTAGGTTGGTACTGTACTTGTATTTTATGTTACTTAACTGTCATGTTGTACAAATTAAAGGACATGATAAATATCGGTTCATTAAAGTATATTGACTCCTTAGCATGTTTAACCATGCATGGAAATGATTGATTTATTTTATTTTTATTCCGATTTTTTGTCTACATTGTGTTATCAATTTCATTCGTCATGCAAATTATAATACCTATTAAACTTCGACCTTATTAGGTGCTAGCTATCACACTAATGTGCACGCGATTTAGTTCGTTAGATTAACATTCAATTGTTATACGTGTTAGACTCGCGGATAAAATTCAAAGTAAACTTATTATTTACATTAAAACTAAATTAATTAAGTAGATACTTTTACTAAAATGAACTAAAGTTACCTATCTTCATTTGTTTTAACCAGGATATATTATAGCTATTCTGTATGCTGACTGTGCAACTTACCTAGGTACTTTACCTACTCATCTTATTTTTTCACACTTTACAGATACGTTTGAGTAAGGTCGAGAATCAATACTGATGTCTTTTTTAATTACCTATATCGGTCGGCTTAGACATTTGTGATCTAACATGACAGTCATACATACTTACAAACATAAAGAAAGCATGTTTACATACTAAGCATACCATATACCTATCTACACACCTAACGTACGAGTTCATACATACTTGTGCTGTTAACGCAGCACATCCTGCAGATATTGGCAAATCGGATTTCTTACTTAATTGCTCGTTCCCTGTACTACTCGGCAGTACTCGGTAGTTTTGTAATAAAGGTATTAAATGGCGATTAAACTTGTTGGATGGATGTTTGTAATCTTTGTAAAGAATTAATTCTTCCTTTGGAGCAATGTTTGGAGTCTTTTATTACATGACCTTATGACTACATGTACTAATAATAGTTTTAATTTTTATTTGAATCTATAGACATAAAACAATCAGTATTTTGTAATGGGAACAGAAGTTGATCACGACTAAAGTACAAAAAATCAAAATGAAGAAAATATGTATATTTTTTAAATTAAGCATATTTTTTTCCCTTAGAACATTTCTTTAATAAAACTTTTTGCGATATAATGGGAACAGAAGTTTATCACGACTAAAATACAAAAAATCAAAATGAAGAAAATATTTATATTTTTTAAATTAAGCATATTTTTTCCCTTAGAACATTTTTTTAATAAAACTTTAAAAATACTAATAAAAATTTGTATTTTTTTTTTTATAAAATATTAGATTATCAGGAAAGAAAGACGGTAAAAAATGTGCGCAACTGAACTAATTTAAAAAAATCTTTATATAAAACAAAACACGATTACAATTACATTTTAATTACTACTGCAATCCTAAGGGTCACCGCAAAAGCGTCATAACTACAAAATAATAGATTTCAAGAAATGTTGCTATAACGCGTCAGTCTACTAATAATAGGTACTTCCTAGTAATTTGTCGCCAAGAATATGATCTCGGGAGCGAATGGGGACAGTCATCTGTCAAAGTATAAATTAGCGACGATTCCGCAGGTGTGATTTGCAAGTCAAGTGCCATTGTGATGTGTCGATGGGCAAGTGTAACACGACGTACATGATAATTCGCGCCAATAGGTAACAATTTGAAGGCCGCCTCGTATTATGCATTTTCATTCATAATATCTGTGCTTACCTAGTCTGCGATAATTAGTTCAGTATGTTATAGTGGGGTCTCACGCTGCGAATGCAAATGGTATTTTTACGCTGCAGAAACGGGCTGTTCGTGCAATTTATAAATTAGGGCCTAGAGTGTTACTGAGGGATAAGTTTAAAGAAATCAATCTGACATTTGTGTCTCAATACATCTATGACAATTTTGTGTATGTAAAAAGAAATATCAATTGATAAACATAATTATAATACTAGAAATAAAGATATGTTAGCTGCTCATGTTAGCAGACTATTTAGAATAACACATTCTTATTAAGGCAATTGTATTGAAGTTTTGTTTTATTTTAGGTAACAATTTGAAGGCCGCTTCGTGTTATGCATTTTCATTCATGATATCTGTGCTTACCTAGTCTGCGGTGTTTAGTTCAGTATTTTATTGTGGGGTCACGCTGCGAATGCAAATGATATTTTTACGCTGCAGAAACAGCGTTTATAATAAAGGCCCTAGTGATTTAAAAAAATACCTTTAGAAAAGATCAAAGCTATTGTTAAGCAAAAATTGTATAAAAAAGCTTATTATAGAATATCTGACAGATATCCATGGGAATATATTTCTTGAATGACAGGCTATTTCACATACATGAATTTCGGAGATGACTATATTATTATTTGACAAAAAATAGAAACGCGCAAAAGATGCGACGCATGTGGAGTTTCTTTGGTGAGTTCTTCTCCACATAGTCCGCACATCGTGTAGTGAACTCACCCAAAAGATGTAATGACGAAACTAAGAGATGTAACATCTAAAAGTTAATAAACTATTGATTTCATTTGAATAGAACGTGATCAACAGAACTACCTGGAGTGACTTATCCGTGTATCCTATTGGTAGAAACACATTTAAAACTAGGAAAAGTATAAAAAATACGCTACAACTGCGTAAATAGGGGTACTTACATCTAAAAAGAGGGAATAATAAACGAAATATCCAGAAACAGCAAAGCTTTCTATTAGTTTTTGACCTTCTTACAGATAATTATGCTTATTCTTAGTAATATGTACTTAGATAGATAGTATTAGAGATTCAACGATTTTGAAGAGTTTCTATTTGCTTTACTGGTTGTTCGAAATTGGTATGCGCATGAGAATTGAGTCTATTTTTAGATGATCTAAAATTCCTCCTGACGTGTCTCACCCCGTGTTGGTCTGTTTCTAATAATAATGGTGATAAATGAAGTTACTATGATGAACTGTATGTCTGTATGAAAAGGGCTCAAGCCCATCCACAAAAAAGGAATGCAAAAAGGTATTTTTCTTATTGCCCTTATTGTAGACAGGCTCTAGCCTTCAATTCAATTTTGGTGGGGACGACGTATATGAGTGGAATGCAATTTGTCTGACAACAAACTTATATGTATAGTTATAAATAAAATAGATAGGTATACCTACTTACTGATTCACAATTGTAATTTAACCTTGATAAAGTGATTCGACATACAGTAAAAATAAAAATGAATAGGGAAGTTATGCAATCTATTGAATTGTTAAAATCTTGAGAATGATGCTGTTAATATTTATTTGTTTGGTTAGAATGATATGTTAGCTTGACCATAGCATGGTTTCGGTACTTTGGTTAAATAGAACATGACCTTAATAGTACACTAGGTAACCTTATAAACATGCCCTTGTGAATATGAAATAATATACATGCGTAGAACTATGTTTCTACTTACTAAATTAGATACGCCGAACTTCATACAATGTTTTGTCTTATTTTTACAAAATAGTTCACCTTGATAAATAATCCTATTTTAACTGTCATTATAAGTAAACAAACAATAAAATAAATATGTATCACATAACATATATAGGTAGGTATATAAAAAACAAAGGTGCTTTTATTAATATCAAGTTCCACGGGTATTGCAATAATAAAGCACAGTGTTATTTTTAACAATAGCCATTCTTGACGGTCTACATAGTAGAACCACGTAATATATTCTAATATTTAAAATAAGCCTCAGTACTAAAATATTTTGTTGTTTCTGCTTACATAATAAAAGTAAGAAATGTTTCGGTATGTACCTAAGCAGTAAAAACCATTTTTTTTCAGCATGATGCTCACTTGAGATAAGGCGTAATATAAGTAGCTAGGACTATGAACATACGTCATTTTTAATACCATTGAATAAAAAGAATCTAAGAAATATTGCAAGCATTATTGATTTCGTACCTATTGAAAACTTACAAACAAAACTTCAATAAATGACGTAGTCTTAACCGCCACCGCAAGTCACGCCTGTGTATATTGTATAGCTTAACTAGAAATAATTAAATGTCGTCCGTCTCATCTCGAGAAGTGTCAAGACAAGAGATATTTTAGCTTCAGCATTACCGAATACAGCCTTTACCAAATTAAGATCTCTAAATCTATCTACCAACCTATTGACTTTCACGATTTTTTTTTGTTTTTGTTGTATTAATTAGGTACATAAATAATTAACCTATTGTATGTAAACAATATTCAGCATAACTAACATAATATTTTAATTTGCATTTGCGGCACCACGGTGAAAGCCAACGGACACCACGCTTTGAGTTGTGGTAGGTGTGTAGGTAGATTTCCGAATGATATCCTGCGCCGAGCGTTGGTTTCTGCCAACATACCCAGCGTTCTTGAGCCGCCGGGACTGAGCCGCACCGATGGTAAAAGACCTGATGGCCTTACGTTAGTCCCGTGGCAAAAAGGGAGATGTCTGCTTTGGGACGCCACGTGCGTGAACACCTTTGCTGTATCCCATTTGCCGCGGACCATGAGGGCCGCCGGGGCTGCTGCCGAAGCGGCAGCCCGCAGCAAGCATGCCAAGTACGCTGCCCTTGAACAGTCGTATATTTTTGTCCCTTTTGCGGTGGAAACGTCTGGCTCGTGGGGAGATGAAGCCAGGGCTTTTGTTAGGGATATTGGTGACTTATTGCGGAAAAGAGGTTTCGACGAGGGGACGGGGGAACCGGGACTTTCCTGGTGCAAAGGTACATTGTTACAATGAATATTATTTTGTGACAAAAACAAAAAAAAATATTAAAATGTGGTTTAACTGTAAATTTATAGTGACGTAACGTTAAAATTATAATATTATTTTGTTAAGTTAAGGCCATTTATAGCTTATTACGTTTTTAGTCTAGTTTTTAAAATATAGTTTAGTTTTTTCTACTTTATGGGCCTTGAATAACTGCATCCAGCGTTTGTCGTACGAATACGTTTATATACGTATTGTTGTTGCGAAAGCGAAACAGATTTGTTTTTAATCCGAGCTGTAGTTGTAGCTGTGTTAGCTTTTAATCCAACACTTGATTTCCTGTGTTGTCGCCAGTCAGTTGCTTTGAAACAAGACCAGTCTTATGATCATCGAGACATCATCAACAATGATTACACTGTGCCTGCATTGATTTTAATGTTGTTTTCATGAAAGGATTCATTTAACTCGTTATACAAAGAAGTTTCAGTCCAGTTCATAAGTTGTTTATTACAGTAACTGATAGTATATTGACTCGATACAAAAGTGCCTTGTCTGCTAAATGATTAATTTCATTTTAACATTCACAAATAGTAGTAACAACAAGATATTATGTCAGTTTGGATTATTTAGCTCAAAATGTGATACAAATTGAGTTACTTATATTATGGTTTGTCAGATAGGTATATTTTACGACAAATAACTGTGTATTTTCTTACCAAGTATGTGAGGACTAAACACAGCAGTAGTCATCGACTATTTTACTTTTTTTAATAATAAGTAATGTGCATAATAATTGCACGGTGAATCTATCGGGCAATGCCTTCGGATCTGTGTATATTGAATGTTTCATTGTTCGGAAGAATATAATACTTCCGCGTATTGAATTTGTACATTTCTCGAGTTTTTCGACCTACTACCACCGTCAGAACGTGTACTGCCAAGAAGATAGATCTGTATCTTGGTATACCTACCCAATCCGCAGCTGGATACTAGCTACTAGTACCTAGAACCGAGGGAGAAGTTCAGAGAGATGGTCGCCAACATCCGTTGGCATATGGCACTAGAAGAATCTTCTTCTAGTGCCATATGCTAACGGATGTTGGCATGTTTATAGTATGAGTAGGTATCTACCTACTCATACTATAAACATGGAAATATACCTTAAAGGATTTGTATTTGGGTAAAATAAACAATAATATATTAAAAGTTTGACTCGCACCACTATAAATTTTTAGAGGAGTATGCCCTCCTCCTCTTTTATTTCAAAAGGAACTCCTGGCATTCATTGCATATGTAAATTTATTTATTTTATGTAAATCTTTTGTTAGTAATGCTCGTTGAACCTACTTGCGTAGGTACATCACCATTGATTTTTACATGAGACATCCGTGTGCGCGCGTGCGCGTGATTCACTACCCTTTGAGCGGTAATTTGGACAAAAAGAATGACGAACAATTAGTATCGTATCATACCCAAATATAGACAATGTCATCATCAGCATTTTGATGTAATTTATTTTATTTTATCTCGTCTATTTTATTTTTCATTGTCTACGCAAGTAAAAAGTTTTTTTTTACATAATTTCATTGACGTCAGACAAATTGTAAACAATTACCTAATTGTGTACAGATCTACTTTATGTTATAAAATAATTTATTTAAAATGTTGTATTAAATATTTACTTACATATCAGCCAAAATATTTAAAAAGAAATGTACCTTTTTCACTTTAAACAACCAAAATGTTTGACCTCTGGGCTTCAATATGAACATTAAAATATTATTATAAGATTGACTGTTTTGAGTTGTCTGTATGTAATAATAAGGTTATCACATAAATGTTGGAATTTTAGTATCAAAGAAGTTAAAAGGGGAGCAACCAAAATGTTTGACCTCTGGGCTTCAATATGAACATAAAAATGTTATTATAAGATTGACTGTTTTGAGTTGTCTGTATGTAATAATAAGGTTATCACATAAATGTTGGAATTTTAGTATCAAAGAAGTTAAAAGGGGAGCAACCAAAATGTTTGACCTCTGGGCTTCAATATGAACATAAAAATGTTATTATAAGATTGACTGTTTTGAGTTGTCTGTATGTAATAATAAGGTTATCACATAAATGTTGGAATTTTAGTATCAAAGAAGTTAAATAAAACAATATTCATCATTTTATATTTTACGTCTGGGCTTCGTATTTCGTATAATGTTGCCGCTCGATAGTCCAATATCGATAGCCTATCGATAGTTTAAGTAAAAACGATAGTATCGATGGTTCTTTTAGTGCAATAGTATAATATAATAGTAATCGATTGTTGAAAACGAAAAAACTATCGATAGTAACGATACTATCGATAGTATTGCTCCTCAATATTGCATAAACTATCGATATTATAGATAGTTTTGTACTATCGATAGTATCGATGACGAAGCTCATTATCGATAATACAAAACTATCGATAGTGTCGATGCTATCATATATAGGAGCAATACTATCGATAGTTTTTTCCGTTTTCAACAATCGATATTATCGATAGTATTGCTGCTTATCAATACATGTTTTTGGCGTTCAACTATCGATTGTAAAACTATAGATTTTTCGGCAACACTAATTTCGTATTACGTTTTTCATTTCTATTATTGTGTTTGTTTGGTTAAATTAATAGTAGGCTAAGTTAAAGACAAAAGATAAAGTCGGTCGAAAACCATAAAAATATAGACTTTGCCTTTATTCTAGAAAGTTATGTTAGTCAACGTTGGCAGAATGGGCTTAGTTTCCTTTGCCTTTTTCATAAACTAAACAAGAAAAAGAAAACATTAAAGTGGCTGACTAGTGTTACCAGGCAAAGAAAAATAAACAGAAAAATAAAATATCACATAACACGCTTTTTAACCCCCGACGCAAAAGAGGGGTGTTATAAGTTTAACGTGTCTGTGTATCTGTGTATCTGTGTATCTGTGTGTCTGTGTATCTGTGTATCTGTGTATCTGTGTATCTGTCTGTGGTATCGTAGCTCCTAAACGGATGAACCGATTTTCGTTTAGTTTTTTTTGTAACATAGATAATTTTACCCCGAGTGTTCTTAGCCATGTTTCATGAAAATCTCTTCAGCCGTTTGAAGATCATCAGCTCTTTTCTAGTTGATGAGGGGATCTGACGAACTTCCTTATCTCCGATCGATTCGAAATTTGGTACCTTGTTACTTCAATCATATTGAAAGTATATGGTAAGGTAACCATGACCTGATCAGCCATTTGAAGATCATCAGCTCTATAATAGTTGATGAGGGGATCTGACTTACTTCCATATGTCCTATCGATTCGAAATTTGGTACCGTATTCCTTCAATAATATTGAAAGTATATGGAAAGGTAACCATGACCTGATCAGCCGTTTGAAGATCATCAGCTCTTTAATAGTTGATGAGGGGATCTGACTACTTTCCATATGTCCTTTCGATTCAAAGTAAAAATACTCTCCAATTTTCTTTTAGATATAACTGTACTCATATATCATAATTTATTTGTTATAAAGTTTAAAAATTATGAAATAAAAATAAATTAAAAATTTAAAAACCCCCGAAGCAAAAAAGCAAAACATTAAAAAGTAAAAAATAATACCTATTGTTGAGCCATCAAATTCGATAAAGTAACACCTACCTATATATTTTAATTTTATTAGAGAAATTGATGGATGGCACGATTTGGTTTGCTCGTTGAAATGACGCTATAATGTCACGTCGGGGTACCGCTAAGTTTAAAAAAAAAATATCGTATGAAATCAAGTTGGTCGGATATGCTAGCAAATTAATAGATAGTCAATCAAATGAAGCGTCTGACTTAAGCGGTACACCGACGCGACATTATAGCGTCATTTCAACGAGCAAACCAAGTCGTGCCATCCATCAATTTCTCTAATAAAATTAAAATATATAGGTAGGTGTTACTTTATCGAATTTGATGGCTCAACAATAGGTATTATTTTTTACTTTTTAATGTTTTGCTTTTTTGCTTCGGGGGTTTTTAAATTTTTAATTTATTTTTATTTTATTGAAAGTCTGTCGGTATTTTTTTTGATGTGCGTAAATATATCAAAATGTTTGAAATTAATATATTTTAACCCACTAAGATATCACACTGAACACAACCTAATAATAATTAAAAAAATAAAAGTTCTTATTACGTACTTTCCTCAGAATTTATTGGCAACACTAGTTTTAGCGTTATCAATCGATTGAAAGTCTTACAAAACATTATTTTTTAATATTTGTTTTGATACTCCCATATAGGCAGCTAAATTCATTATATATTATTTCAAAATGTTTCGTGATTTAAATATTTTTTTGGTGTGGCTGTTCGTTCAAGGCTAAGCACATTTTGGTTGCCCCTTTCCTATTATTTTCAATAGTCAAAAATAAGACATAAAAAATGTGAAAATTAATACCACTCTTGTAAGAAGAATTTGTTGATGTATTCAACATCATGTAAAATGATCCCTATGAAACTTAATTGTGTTTTCAATTGTTACAGAACAGAGACAGATTTTGAAGGGAGTAGAAGGTAGTTTCAAGCCTGGCGAGCTGACGGCCATCATGGGCCCTTCGGGAGCCGGCAAGACCACACTTCTGAATATTCTCGCAGGTTACTCGTATGTATTATAATTTAAATTTATAATCTGAAAATATTCCCAATAATTCGGCAAATTATTATTACGGTTACGATCACGAAGAAAATACCGACGATGCGAAAATAATATGGAATAGCGACGGGTTGCAGCATTTTTCGGTTCAAACTCCATAACTTGTAATAAATGACAAGCAAACAACGATACAAATGTTACAAAATATAGTTGTTAGGGGGCGTTGGGGGCGTTTCAAAATATGACATACATATTTTGTTTTGTGGCATGTCAATAATTTTTGTATTATAGACACTACTCATTGAATTTTAATAGAAGCCTTTTAGTATTTGTAGCGTTTCTGTAAATAAGTAAATGGACGTTTAGTAACGCCCTCATGTCAAAGAACTATAAATGATCACGTGACTTAACTTTAGAAGAATAATAAAATTACTATTCACGTCACATTATAGGAATTTGCCCTCTTACACTTATTATTAAATTAATTCTCCGATAAGATCCGCAATGATGTCGTAATCTGTTACATACAATCCTATATTAATGAATATTTTTAATTAGCCTATTATTATAACCCGATATAATGAACTCTATCTACCTATTTTATAATAATCAAGCGGAGAGCGTCATAAGTGGCAGTGACTAGAACTTGATGCTTCTCTTTGAATTTAGAACAATGCAATTGAAAGTTTGGAAGCATGACTGTGGACAAATCTACGAGTATGGCCCCGCGTGGGCCCCACATTTCACTAAATTTTTATCTCTATGAGTATTCGAACAAAAGAACAACACGTATAAACAGGCCAATTACGGTCAATGTCAACTATAGTAAATTGACGATTTAACACCCCGCCCGCTGAATTGTCTTTTCTGTGATACCATTTTTAGCTGAATACATATTCCAGGCACAGCTGCCACATATCGTTATTTAAAACCCCCTTTTATTTTAAACTAAGAAATACAAAATTATTTGTTTTTCTAACTGACCTAATTGCTACATAATTATAGCTAATTGGTAATATAGCAGACGCGAGCTTGTGGGGGAGCAGAAGGCCCCCTAACATTACAAGATTCCTTATTATTTTAGGACACGAGGAGCTAAAGGAGAGATCTCCGTAAACGGCGTAAGAGCAGACGCATCGCGGTCGGCGGGTCGTGGCGGCGCGCGGTACATCCGGCAACATGACGATCTAAGGGCGTATCTCACGGTCTACGAAGCTATGTCGCTCGCTGCAGCACTGAAGCTCGCTGACTTCACAGCACAGGAGAGGAAGGAAAAGGTAAGCTGCTATATTAAAACCGAAATTTTATTTGGTACATACTTTTAGAAAATTGTTTGAAGCTAGAGCGCAGTGTGGGCAGGGTCAAAATTCAAGTGAAGATTGCATGATGCAGGGAATCCTTAGAAAACAAAACAAAACTTCGTCAGTTGGCTGATAGTGATCGATTATGGTCATTAAACAGCGTAAATATGAAATTACCTTTACCAATGCACTTGATAGTTATAACTTTGTGCTGCTAGTTAGAAGCGTATCTAATCTTCAAGCACTTCCCTGTATTCATCATTTAAAAAAAGCTTTAAAAACATATAAATCCTCTCCGTCAATACTCAGTGCTCTTGTATGCATTGTGCGTCGTAACTGCGCATGACATTATCAGCTGACTGACTGTATTCATATGAGGAAAGAGAAAGTGCGCTCATTTGTAAGCTGGCCGAAGGTAATAAAAAATACGAAAATAAACTACAATTCACTGCGAGTATAATTCCACAAAGAGCAGACAGGAAGTTTAACAGAGCTCGATACGGAACATGTGAAAGCAGTAACGTTTTAAACAAAGTCTATTATCTAACATGCCCTATAGACTATTCTACTAACATGCCCATACCTTATAAAGTATGAATATATAAAAATAGCGACATGCTTCAACACCTTCCAGTAAATCTAGCCAACAGCTGACGAAGTTTGATATTATAAATTATTTCTTACAGATGGACGAAATAGAAATTAGTAGTGAGCGTATGCATATCATTCGCTCTTCGTATAAACCCTAGGGGTTTCTAGAAGGGTGTCTTAGTTTATACTTATAATAACGATTGGTGACGTTGAATAAAAAAAAAAAAATGAGCATTTTTCTCTGTATAGGTATATTTCCTCTCTAAAATTAAATTATAATATTTTTAATACGTATAGCTCTTAAATACTTTATCTTATTATTGGGCTCTAATCTAATATTACGCAAGAATATTACCTACTATATAGGCAGCTATTTTTAAGTTAATTTAACAGTAGATGAATTAATGAAACAATAAATGCAAATAATGTAAATTGTAGAAGAAAACAAATTAATTAATTTAGATGTTGTAAGAGCACTTTCATATCAAAATGTAATTGATAGAAATAAGTATGCAGTAATTGTTTGCTCAATAACATTAATTATTTTGTACACTAATTGCACGTTGGTGGTTTGATATCAGCTAGGACAAGGCTACACAACGTCATCAGTAATGTTAACGCGCTGATAAATACGGTGGCTGCTATTTATGTATCCGTAATAACAAAAAATAACAAACATCTATAACCAAATATACTTTTACTGCTTTTCAAAATATTCCCCGTGATGATCGATGCATTTTTTCATACGTTGAAACCAACTTTCGTAGCATTTTTTTCCATTCTGTATCGGGTATCTCCAAAACGTGCATTTTGAAAGCTTCTTCCCGGGTCGAAAATCGGTGTACACGTAATTTGTTCTTCACGCTTGGGAATAAATAAAAGTCGTTGGGTGCCAAGTCGGGACTGTACGGCGGATGACCCGTCAATTCGATCATTTGACTATTTAAATACTCCGTTGTTGCGGCCGAGGTATGACAGCTGGCGTTATCGTGGTGAAGAATTATTCTTCGTTGTCGATTGTTCTTGCGTATTTCTCCAAAGACTTCTGGCAAGCAAATGGTGGTGTACCATTCAGAATTAACCATTTTACGATTCTCTAGTGGTACTGTAGCCACATGTCCACTAATACCAAAAAAGCAGGCAACCATTTGCTTCAAAGTGCTTTTTGCACGAACAACTTTAGTTGGGTTTGGCTCATTTTGGAACACCCAAACCGTTGACTGCTGTTTAGTTTCGGGATCATACGCATATATCCAAGATTCGTCTCCTGTGTAGATATTATGAACAGCTTTTGATGTACCACATTTGTATTTTTCTATCATTTTTTTTGCACCAATCAACACGAGCCTGTTTTTGTTCAACTGTTAAGTTGTGCGGGATCCAACGAGAACAATTTTTTTTTACAGCCAAATGTTCGTGTAATATTTTATAAATACTCGTCATACTAATGCCCAGAAATGCCTCTATCTCGCGTACAAGTCCGCGCCCACTATATTACAACTCTGGTATAAATAGTGATTAGGTCCGTCAAAAAATAACTTTGTCTCTACTTTAACTCTGCCTCTATCTCGCGATATGTAACATGACGGTCTTGCATTATTAGTTCGCGCACAGCATCAATATTTTGTGGTACAACAGCCGATTTAGGGCGACCTTCTTTAAAATCGTCCGCAAGCATACGACGACCACGATTAAACTCACTGAACCAGTGATACACAGTGGTTTTCGATAGGGCTTCCTCCCCAAAAGTCGACAAAAGTTGATCCATGCAGTGTTTTTGAGTTAATCCACGCCGAAAGTCGTAATAAATCATAGCACGAAAATTTTCACGAATCAAATCCATGGTGATGATAGACAATGAATTTTAAAAATGGCGCCACAATGTAAAAACAATTGACAGATGAATGAAACAAACTTTATTTTACAGCCAAAAAGTTCTATTTTTAAATGTTATAATTTCTTTTTAAATATTATTTATGTAAGTGGCCAGTTCCGGATACATAAATAGCAGCCCTTGTACTGTAGTATAGGTACATAACATTGCCAATCCTGGAGACCTTGAGACATGTCACGTAATTTAATGAGGAGAAGGATATTAGAACTCCTATTTAAAGATAGACGACAAATTAAAAGCTATTGTTTTAAAGGTAAAACCAAAAGACTCATATGAACTTTTTTACATTTACTAGAAAAAAGAATAGTTTTCATTCAAAATTACTAATTTCAACTATTTACAACAAATTAAACAAAGATAAATAAATTTCTAGCAAATTGACTTATGTCTTTATTGGTGCAGGACCCTTATTTTTCACAGACTTTTCTTAAGTTCCCCTGCCGTATTATGAACAAACTAATCAAAGAAAATGAAATTTCCAGATATGCCATATTGTTTTTTCCTTTTTCTTTCTTAATTCATAAAGTTCACCTAGAAGAGGGTGCAAGCCTATGGTAGGCTTATTTGAAGCACACACTAAAACCCTTTTGGACGAATTGTTGGATAAATCACAATAGTTAATCGCAAATCCCACGGCATGACAGTATTGTGACTTTGTGAATGTTTCCCAGGTTTACGAAACCCTGGCCTTGCTCGGCCTCAGCGGAGCGGCGCAGACCTTGTGTCGAGACCTCTCGGGAGGGCAGAAAAGGAGGCTCGGAGTGGCCTTGGAGCTGCTCTCGGACCCTTCTCTTATGTTCCTGGACGAACCCACTACGTGAGTACTGTTTGCTTCAGGATTTATTTTATAACAGGGCAATGTATGAGATAATATGCCTTGTGGTTTCCGGCTTAAAATTTCGTGGACCAACCCAGTTCTTCCTGTGGTTGTTGTACGAGGCGGCTAAACGAACATACCCAGTGATTGGGCAGCAGCGTTAGCAGTGGACTGTTATAGGTTGTAGTAGCATGAGATAGTAGATTACATTGGTTATGGTACTTATAGTCGCAGTGGTAAATAAAATACTGAATAGGATGCTACGTACGACGCCTTGCTTGAACTTTCTTGTCCGGGATTGTTCTTTTTTGTTGTTCAACTATTTATAACATTCCGAACAACACAACTATTTACAACTTTAAATTTTTATTTTGTAAAAGTGAGTTGTAGTACGAAAATATACCACCAGTAGTAACCATTATACTAGATAGACCTAGAGATGCATGACCTACATGACTATGATATGTTTCAGTGCATTACAAATAATCAACTAAACCACACACTTGCAACATTATTTGCAATTGTTTACTCGTTCTCTTCGTCATCCATATCGCTCATATCCGAGGTCACAACCAATCCGACCAATCCATCCGGAAATGTTTAGATATACGAGTATGCAGACTAGATAATATTTGAATTTTTATCCCAAGTAATTAGAAATACATATTCAGTTACAGTATTTTCTGTAGTACCTAACATTTGCTCTATTTACTACTGCCACACTGCATAAAAAAACATCTTTGCTTGGAGTTGTAACTTTTACTATAGAACATTTAAGCAGGGTAATAGTTCTTTATACACGGTTTTTATTAATGAAGTCTTCTAAGTGTGTCTCTAAATGTGCAGTTACCAGCTCTCAATATGTCCTCACCGAGGGGCTTGAGCTTACCCTGGATCAGGGCGAACAGACTTTAGTCGACCACGCTGACCTAGTGCGGGTTGATCGACACCCACAACCTTTGAATTTCTTCACAGCGGGTTTCCTCACGTTTTCCTTTACCGTATGAGCGCCGAATAAACGTAGCTATTCCAAATCTGTCACGCTCAGTCACAACCGTTTAGAATGGAAAAAAAATACAACAAAGCTGTGGTGATTAAACGTGTCACGATTCTAGGAACTCGGTCGTGTGTCCACAGATAACAACGAAGCAGTATCAGAAGGACAGGGAAAAAAACAGTCAAGTGCTTTCTCTGTATACTCTATGTAAATAAATACATTATGGATTAGATAATTAAAGTGCATTCAGAGCGAACGATGGTATTATAAGTCTACTCTTGCTTGACTCGGAGAAAGTGGAGATAGTATAATGATTGGTAGTGCCGCTAGAAATGATGCGAAAGATTACATGTTTACTTAATGATTCTTGGGCAACAAGGAGACTCTCTCAACTTCCTTAAAGTCAAAGTTAAAAATCATTTATTTCCATAAGATCTTTAAACTTTATAGTACTCTACACGTACTTGACAGCTCGAATTTTATTTTTTATTTTAAGTGTGTCAAAACAATATCTGATATGGACAGACCTAAATAGCGAAAAATAACAGATAAATCGCGTTCTAGATTTATTGTACAGTAGCCTGCACATGTGACTGACGGACACCCACACTTCAAATAACGACCATACTGCAACGAGATAAAAGCGTTGCCAAGTTCAAAGTGTTCCGTAATATATCGGGGTTGGCTTCTCTTATAATTAGTCGTCGATAATATTTTGTATACTAGTTTTAGTCAAGAACAAGCACTTATTGGTATATTTTGTAGGTCCAAGCTGCAGATAAATCTAACACATGTCCTATACCCAATGATCGTAAAGTATTAGAATTAAAAACACAAAAACTATCTACCAAATGTGTGACACCTTTTTTTATACTTATAGGTACAGATATATATTTTCACGATTCTAAGATATAAATTAATGTGGTTTTATAGGGGTCTGGACTCTTCAGCATCAGCGTCCCTCATCACCCTCCTGAACAGCTTAGCGAGAGGGGGGAGGACGTTGATAGCCACCATCCACCAGCCCTCCGCGTTGCTCTTCGAGAAGATTGACTCGGTCTACTGCTTAGCTGCAGGACGGACTTTGTTCAAGGGCTCCAGAAGTAATCTGATCCCGGCCCTGGCCAGCGCTGGCCTGCGGTGTCCACCGTACCACAATCCTGCCGATTTCTGTAAGTATATACTTTTAATCGAGTTTAAAAATAGACTTTTCTTACTCTACTTTATTACTCAACTGAGATAAGAAATTATTTTCTCTCAATATAAATATAATATAGGTTGAACAACGACGCTGTTCTACAAAAAAGTACGATGTCAAAAAGTTAACAGGAAATATACCTTTCTAGTGCGTACCCAACCGTATTCACAAATGTGAAACATCTCTTAATTGACGTCTTTTTAACATTCGCACAATATTATTTCTTAATATATTTACAACAATATTATTACCTGGTCAAAAAGATAATAAAATCAAAATTACATTTACTACAATGCATCATGATTTTATTTATCATCTTTTTATAACAAAACCACAGAATCCTTGACACAGTCACACAAATAGTTTCTTCTATACAAAACGCTCGGGCCGTGAGAAGCGCGTGAGCATCGACCGACAATAACATGGCAACCGCCCACATATGAACCACACCGTATTGTATAATATGAAAGTAGTTTAACCGTATTATAGTTAAAGTATGTTGATATTCGCCGATTACGAAGTCTGTACGAGTAGTCGAGAACGTTCTTTCTAGTATTTTATTTATTTATTTATTATTTAACAATTTATTGTACACAATAATAACAAAAATAAAAATACATTTGAAAAAACGACACAACAGGCCTGCTTATTTCTAGAGAAATATCTTCCAGCAGACCTACGGAAGAGAAAAGAGATAGTAAGACGCAGATAAAACGTGCACAACTTTATAAAACACAAAAGAACAAGACAATCACAAGAATTACTTATATAATATTATGTAAATATACATAAATAAACTAACGTAATATGATACTAAAATATATACCCAAAAATATAAAATATAATATATTTTTTAAAAATACAATAAATATAACAATAAATATAATACTTAAATAAATATAATGGATCAATCTGACAGCGAAAGATAATGCTCTTTAACTCGCTTTTTAAATAAAGAGATAGTGCTACAATCACGGACAGTATATGGTAGAGAGTTCCACAGCCTTGCAGCATCGACGACGAACGAATGGGAGTAAAAACTAGTATTATGAGAAGGTAGGGATAAAAGAGTACGAATATTAGAGCGGCTGGGATTACCCTCAGGACGCATGAAATTGAAGCGTTCGCGCAAATAAACAGGAGAAGATTTATTATGAAGTATATTGAAGAGAACTGATAGAATATGAGTATTCCTGCGGAAACGGATTGGGAGCCACTTGAGTTGAGTGCGAAATTGAGATACATGATCGTACTTGCGCAGTCCGAAAATGAAACGAATGCACAGATTCTGTAGGCGCTCAAGTTTATTTAAAAGCTCCTCGGTGGCGTCCAAGTAGCAGGAGTCGGCGTAATCTAGAATAGGTAAGAGTAAAGTATACTTATAGATAATAAATATAGATAATAATTAATATTATCGAAAAATAGGATCTAAAATAAGTCAAAAAGGTTTTTTATATACATTTAAAAAGATTGTGAAAACCTATGTAACAATATGTTATGATCTTATAAAGGGAAAAAAATACATTTGGTCCATAACAATTAATAACTTGGAAAGACTTAGAGAAAGGTAATCTTTCCACCTCGTACTAAAAAGATGTTTAAAAGTTTAATGTAAATGTACCATTGTTTTACTCTCTGTAAAATCAGAAACAATAATATGGAGACACACATAACATCGATCCGTTCTTAAATCTTTTCACATAACATTTTAACTGGATCAAGATATTCCTGTAAAGTTTTACAAACAAATGCTTTCTTGTTAGTTATTTATTTAACAAGTTGAATCGGTCTCTTCCTTATGCAAAAGAGTCATATATGCATCGGTAACAACTAACAAGTATACGATGGACAGGAAGTAAGAAAATCAAACATAGTTCACTAATTGTGCAAACAGCTGAGTTGCTGATGTATATACTGTATTTCCGAAGAGTATTGACCTAATAGAAACGTGTTTATTGCGTATGTAAAAAAAAGAGATTGTTACCATGTAGCAACGTAATAGTATTAGGATAGTAATTAATCACATTGGTAATCACAGTGTTCTTTAAAACAGGTTTATTGTGTTTGAACTCTTACAACTTTCTTGTCTTGACATGTGTAGCTCTTTGCTCGTAGGAGCTTTCGTAGCTCTTTGATTACTAGGCATTCGATGATTTATTTTTTGTTTTATCAAAAATATATTGTGTTCGCAGAGTAAAATTTAATAGCAATTTTAACAGTTATAAAGAAAATAGTGATGTCTCTACCTACATTCTATAAATATAATATTACTAGTTGTTCAGCGCGACTACACCCGTGACGTTAGTGATTTTTCCCATGGCAATAAGGAATTTTTACAGGATAAAAATAGGCTATATTCATCCGCGAGTGTCAAACTATTATTATTTTACTAAAGTTTCAATAAGAGCGGTTCAGTGGATAAAGCGTGAAACAGTTTTCAAAGACAGACAATACTTATTATATGTTTACAGACCATAGTTTGGTAATGTATAGATCTATGGTTACGTGGAATGCTTCTCCTTGTCAAATTCTTGTGTATGTATGATTTTGTGTACTTATTATTATTATATTTATTATTAAATTGACACATTTGCCACGCCCAAGCTGTTTAGAAATAAAAAAATATAAAAAATAGATTGCAACGTAATACGAATCCCTTTACTGGCAGATTATTATTAAAAACAAGTTGTTAAATCAACACTGATTTACAAACCGGTATTCTGCTGTTAATGAACGACCTTCTTAACAATCTGCAATTATGTTACATTACGTTTTACAAGCCCGTCTATAAAGGCTCATAGAAAGTGTTCTGTAGTTAAACTTGCAATTTTATTATTAACTCTTAGTAATTGTTGTATTGCGTGCGTGATGGTTATAATATTTGTTTATAGAAAATAGACAAGGTAATTATTATTTAATTTTAAAACTACTGTGTTTATGCTTACGTAATCAAGTAGGTTCCTAACAAAAATATTTTTCCAGTGCAGATTTTGTTTTTGCTCATAATAAATACACCTTTTTAAAAAGAGATTAAAAGAGCACTTCATATGTATGTAATTTATTTATAAGTATGTATATATGTGTATGTATGTATTTGTATGTTTGGATTTTGTTATATATGTATATTATGTATTGTTATATAATATTTATATTCAAGTAGGTAGGTTATTTACATTATACTTAGCGCACTTTTTGTCTACTTTTAAATTATTCTTCTCTCTTACTACGTGAATAGGTTGGCTGGAAGAGATCTCTTTGTAGAGATAAGCTCGCCTTTACAATTTAAATTTTTAATCAAATGTATGTTGAAATTGTGTGCAATAAAGAATATATATAAAGGCACTGCCCCGTGGCAGTGCCTTTATATAGTGTTTGCCCGTGCAAACACCATAGTCTCGTACCTACGTAAAAAAAATGTGGTACGGATACTTTCATAATTTCGAAAGTAAAAGTGTATAAGAAAAAATTAGGCTCTGGGAACGGCGCGATAATAGTGATCTCAACCAAGATGATAGAATTGTATAACCGAGTCTGTGACCGGGTAAAAGTAAGGTAGACCGCTTAAGCGAAGCGGAAGCGGGAAGCAGTTATGCATACTATGATAATAAAGATTTACAATAGAATACCCAACTATTTAAAAAATTACAATAAAATGGCTTCCCTAAAATCTTTTCTCATTACTACAGCATCAAAGAATTCATGGATGACAAAGATAAATAATTATAATTTAAGTATGCCTCTGTTTCTCTAAGTGCCTAACCTAAATTGAGTAAAGATTTATTTATTATTTTATTAATTATATCTAATATTAATGCGCTCTCTCGCAAGTTTGCTGTGCCCTTACAGGGCGTCACTATTCTCTGGATGTATTTGTATTTAAAATCTTTACCAAACTGTGACTTGCAAATACATTATTTGAATTTGAGTTATGTATAAGTTTTTGAAAAAGCACCGGCTATCTTAACACTATTACGGAATTAAACTTGTGGTTATAATGTAATTTATCTTCACGCCTACGAAGAGAGTTATATAAACAAAACATCAAAAGACTATTGTTTGTATTGTAGTCATATCATAGTATCTTCCTCAAAAGGAATAAATATGAAGAATCATTCGTCATCCGCTTTTACTTTTAAGTGTTTATATTTTGTTAATGAAATAAACTTGAACAAGTGTAAGTTAAATTGATATAATATTACAAAAAAATGCGACGGTTTAAGGTAGTTATTATTAATAAAATAATTGTGTGTGTTGTTTGTGAAACTGACCTTTAAAACCACGTGGAAGGTAACATCTTATTTTACGGAAATACAACTGGTATTAACATTATGACCTATTTAAAACAATTATGTTTATTATAGTATCAACAAGCACAGATTAAGAAAGCACGCTAATTAGTTCTTGGAAATAAAGTAACTCGTTTATTTTTAAATATCCTGGATTCGGATGTTATTAAAAACGATTTCAAAAGGGCGTCGATTATTTCGAGTACAATAACGTTATTATTTCTGAGTTCCTTATAAACTTTCCGCTTCCGAGGTCAATGAACAAGCAACCTTATGTGTTGTGTAATAGCAATTATTATTAGGTTATGGGTTTAGTTAGCAGGAACATTTAAAGCTGTGAATAGTAAACAGCTATTGAGGTTAAATAGACAACGTGTACACACGTCACGAAGACGACATTGACGAGCGTCATAACATAACGACAAACATTGTGGAATTTTTGCCATAGGTCTAGCTACCACGCAAAAAATACATCCGCGATTTGACGCCCTTCGCGTATGTTACATGAACTTGAACTTACTTAAAATCAAAAGTATGTTTATTTATTCAAAATCGAACAATGAACTATACCGCGTAGTTAATATACACATCGGCACATCTAATCGCCCACCCTTGTATTTCGGGTTAATTTTAAACTACTCCACAATTGATTTATTGATAATTTTACGATAAAATAAACACACTTAAATAAACGTTAAACTAAACTACTTTTAACTAACATCAGCTGTAACTAATAGAATTATAAAGAATCACGAGTATTCCCTGAAATGAAGGGTGCGCGGTTAGTTGTGCCGGTGAGTGTATAAAAGGGCTAGCTATGGCGATAGTTCATAGGACTAACATTTATTACGCACAGTTTTTTTTTTATTTAAGTAAAAGTGTAACTTATTACCAAAAAAATAATAATAAACTTTTAAAAAATCTCTTAACTCTCTGCATCTCTCTGTATCTCTCTGCTGTAGAGTATCCTTGTAAGCAGGCTACCCTAAATGCAAAGTCTCAAATTCGTGCTACTAACCGTTGAGGAGTTCCTTCATAAGGAGACAATCCTAGCTGCATCATCGGGTCATTTTTATTATAATTTGAAGACAAAGTAATTTAACATTCAGTTGCAAGATTTGACCCGAACAAACTTTGCAAGTTATAACAAAGCTTGTTTTAGCATATTTCAGCTTCACAATGTAATTGGTTCTTTGTTTCTCTTCCAGTAATGGAGGTGGCATCAGGCGAGTACGACGTGGACCTGGTGAAGGCGGCGCAGACGATGCGGCGGTTCAAACCGGATTATGACAGCTTAGATGACAACGTGCCTACCTTACCAGCTCTACCAAGTGCTACTGGTACGTGTACTTACTAACGGAGATTCAGTAAATCAACTCATACCCTACCTTCATTAGGAAAATTGGTAAATTGGAAAGGATAGAGTTAGCTCTAGAAGACAAAGCGTTGATCGGTCTTTTCAAAAGTATTATAACTTACTATCCATTTCTTATTTTCAGAAGATGGTAATTTGAACAATTTTATTCATTGTTATTGTTCCTTACTTTACTATTTCATAAATGTTTTTAAATCAGTATGTACAAAACACTCTTATGGTGTTTTTCTTATTTTCAGAAGATGGTAATTTGAACAGTTGTATTTTCTACGATTGTATGTCAAAATAACTTTGAAGTTATTGTAGTTTTTGTTGTTATAGTTAGTTGTTTTATCATTGATGATATTTTATAATTACAGATATTAATCCTGAATTGAAAACGATGATGGACAACGCGAAACATCGGAAGAATACGTCAAAGTACATGTACAACCAATCGGGGCTGCTCAGACAAACTTGGATACTGTTATACAGAAACTACCTAATGACTACCAGGAATTACGTAAGTTGACCTTATTATCCTTTCGTGTTATCTTTCGTGCCTAAACAACATTTAAGTCGTGACGTAAGTATATCGGTAATCCGATTAGAAGTTAGAACTTGGACTTTGAAGAATTGTAATTTGCTATTGTAGGTAGTTAAATATATTTTCATAAAACTAGAAAAATATGCAGTTTGATTTGGGTAACAACGAATTTTAAATAGTCGCTGCAAACCTTGAAGACGGTATACCGGATATCTCAAGTTATTACTGGTACCTACAACACTCCTTGACAAGGAGAGGCAAGCGCGCCCTTAAAATTCAAGATGGTGGCCACGTTATTTTTGTATCGTCTGTCGAATCAAATGAAAGGACTTTGGACCTGTTACACCCCTTGTGAGACAAGACAGAAGAAAGAAGATCTGATATTCACTAGCGTGTAATTAGTGCACTGTTTTGTCCTTCCAGTCTCTGTTCATGTACCGAGTGGCCTGCCACGTGGCCATCGCGCTCACCTTCGGCTACCTTTACTTCGGGGTGGGCAGTGAAGCCGGCAGCGTTCTTGGAAACTACGTCTACCTGTATGGATCCATGCTACTGGTCGTCTACACTGGCAAGATGTCCGTCACGCTTTCCTGTAAGTTTTTTTGTATTACTTACTCATCGTTATTACCAACGTATATAATATATGGGGTCAAGCCTATTCTGAATTAGAGCGATTAGGACTTGGTCAACGTTAACGAAAAAATGGTCTAGGGATGGGACACATTACGAAAAAGGGCGATGTCCCTAGTAAGTAGTTAGTTTTATTTCGACGGCTCCGTAGCCCAGGTGGTAGTGTATCTGCCTCCGACGCACAGGGTCGCGGGTTCGAATCCTGCCCAGGGCAAACATTTGTGTTATGGGCACTTATGTTTGCCTTGTATCTGGTTATTGTTTATCTATATAAGTATGTATTTATCTATTTATGTAATATATATTAGCTGTCTGGTACCCATAGTACAAGCTCTGCTTAGCTTAGGATCAGATGGCCGTGTGTCCCCAAATATTATTATTATTATTTCTTCCAGAAAAAAGTAAAAAATAGGTTTCGTAGCCTAGTCTAATAGAAGAAACTCAGAGTCGCAATATTAATTACATACAGCCCTAGTGCGGAATTCAAAGTACATAAATATGTGGGGACATCTCACACAAATTTTCACACACACTTTCTCACACATATTTTCATCATATAACTAAGACATATTAAATAGCAATAAATTTTCACCTTCAAAGGTCAAAGATGATTACCTACATAATGGCTGTTAACGACCAATTAACCGACGGGTTATGCCTGTCTATAAATATTAAGTACCTATCATTTATTAGATAAAACATAGTTTAAGCTAATAGAAAATTACTGTATTGCTTATTATGTAATGGCATAGGAAAATACTGTCACTTTGTTTGTATCTGGTTCACTAGCTACGTAGCTACAAGGGCAAATGATTTATCTGGCTCGTGTACAAATAATAATAATTATAACACGCGCTTTATTGTTCTGTGTTCTCAATGGAATATAATAATGAAATTAAAATACTTGCTCATAATCATTGATCAGTCAATCAATCAATTACTCAGCATTACAGTAAAATAATTATGTTTAAAAAAAACAAACACCAGTCAAGGGCGAGTCTACATAATGTAGAGATGGCTCCGTATCTTTCAAGATTTTCGCTCTCTAAACTAGTATTCCCTACCTTTTTTTGTTTTTCTTTTCCTATCCGAAAAAGGAGATTTTCGTAATTTTCTTAATATATTTTTTCTTACTTACACTCCAGATTGCATCCCATTTCGCTATCAAACTTTGATTATCTTTACGTCCGGTCTAAAATTATTCAATCAACTCGTCAAGATTAGTTAGGGAAAATCTTCAGCGGTTGAAAAGCTTGTGTTTAAAGGGAGTTTTATCAAAACTTATTTATCCTTAAAAGGCGAAAAGGACAGATGAACTTAAAGATTAAAGCGTGAATTGTCGAATAAGCCCCATCATCAACATCAACGGCCTGTTACAGTCCACTGCTGGACTATGAGCCTCCTCCATTTAAGTGTTTGGTTTTGCCATAATCTCCACGCTTGGCAGGCGGGTAGGAGATCGCAGATTAAAAGGTTACTGTATCAGAGAGCGCTGCTGCCCGTTTTCTGTTCAATGTGTAGTCCCTAAGTCGCCTCTTACGACACCCACGGGAAGAGTAGGGGTTGAATAAGCCCCACTTTCACTTTATTTTGATTTATTTCACTAGCTACAAAAACGGTTTTTAGCACGTATACAATAAACACAACACGATTAATATTATTACTGTGCCCTGTTCCCAGCAGTAAAATTAACAGCTCAATTCGTACCAATGATATTACTCAAGTACTCACAATCAACCAATTATTCGGCACTTAATTTATACTTGGATATAATTATCGACATTACCTGTCTTACTTTAAATGAACGTTTCTGTTAGTTTACCTAGTTGGCTGTTAGTGCTTTATTTCTTCTTATTGTAATTATATTCTCACAATTAACAGCGTGGAAACATTATAATAAAATGGAAAGTTTACCCATGTTTATGTTTCTTATCTACGTAGGTACTTCATGTACTATATCCTATTTCAGATAACATCAGAAAATGTTTTAAAAGTTCATATTTCTAGCCACGTCATTTTAATTGACTGACAAGTATGAATCATGCATGACCTTTTTTATGCAATACATAATCTTTATTATTTTTCTAATGTAATCTCGTTATGGTATTCCCTAAACCTACATAAAGTAGTAATTATCTCTTAAATTGTGTATAACTGTTTAAACTGTATATTTTGCATTTGGTTTAGGATTTGTCCCATGAGAGTGGAATGTTTTGCTGTAAAAGTTGTCTCCTATGGTAAATTTTATTTTATTATTTATTATATTTAAGTAACAAATATGTTTTTGTTCACAGTTCCTTTAGAAATGGATATCCTGAAAGGCGAATACTTCAATCGATGGTATAACTTAGGACCGTATATATTCTCAATATTAGCAGTAGAACTACCATTTCAGGTAAGAATTTACTATAAATTTTTTTTTTTTTTTATGAGAATATCTTAATAACCATAATTCATAAATGGAAAGCGTTGAACGAGATTCAAACAACTTATACTTTAAATTGAACAACATAATAGTTTTGAAATATTTTGTTCAAGTTAGGCTCTACCTTGCTCAGTTTAGGATGACATAACCGTGTGTGAGATGTCCCCTTGTATTTAAATATCTGTAATAAGTTTAATTTGTAAAATATCTGTACGCCACTATTTACAAATCATTATTATTTCGTGCTTTTTTTCATAACGGGCTTTTTTTATGAGAACTAAAACACTGGAACTAAATAATGAAAGTTGAATGGCCGTTTAGTCCAAGTTTTATTCATTATCATTTAATTTTTAGCTAAAAGACGTCCAATTCTGGACAAAAGCCCCCCCCCAAGGATCTCCACAATAACCTCGGTAATCCTTTACAGATGCTATCGTGCGTGTCGTACGTGATACTGTCCTACTGGTTGACTGACAATCCCCTGGAGCCGACGCGAGCTACCCTGTTCCTCGCGACCATCGTCACTACGTCACTGTGTGCTCAGGCCTGGGGCTACTTCATCGGATCCACTACTCCAACCAAGGTATGTACCTACACTAGCGTTGAGCGAAAGATACATTTTGTTTTTGTTTTCAAAACTTTGTATCTTACCTGTAAAGTACATCTAATTTTCGAAAAAAGATTGGATTTGTTTGAAAGATACAATCAAACACGTATAATACTTGTTTTATACTGTCTATTTTTCATATATAACAGTCGAAGAGAAAAAATACTATTTATATAATATTAGCTGAGCATTTTTGATTTATCTATCCACCGGTTGCCACAAAATAAACAAAATAGGTGTAAATAATAAATAAAAGCACTGACACTAAATATATAGAACAATTTTTTTTTCATAGTCTTATAGAGATAGAGGTTCTTCTAAAGGTCTTAGATTTAGAATATTTTAAAAACTTAATTTAAATTAAATACATACGAATAAATAATGCGTAAAATACATGTAAAAAACATAAACCTGCGAAAGTACGTTTGTGTTGTGTACAGCAAATAAATATATCCTTATTTAAGCCTGATAAATTAAGCAATTTTCATTTACATTATATTTTAGTAATTCTGCGCGATGAAACGTTGTTAATAAATTCTGTACGAATAGAGCATCGGTGGTGTATTGGTTAGGGCCGCTGCCTCCCGTTCAAGAGACGCGGGTTCGATCCCCACCACGTACCAATTTTCTTACTAATTTCGTATTCATATTGCGTTTATTAGACGGTCTTATGGAAAACATCGTGATGAAACCTGCACACTCCTACGAAGAAATTCAAAGGATGTTTGTGAAGTCGATCAACCCGCACTGGGGGGCCTGCGTGGTCGACTATGGCCTGATGCAGGGTAGGCTGGAGCCCCTCGGTGGGGAGGTATTTGAGGTACACTAAAATTGTCACACCTTACAAGAACACAACACACTCTTTATCTTAAAACGTGTATGAGTTGTTGATGAAGATGAGGCTATCTTCTGTTCCAGATTGCAGTGTTCATCGGCCCAGTGCTGGCCTGTCTGTTCTCCGTGTTCGGGTTCTGCCTGGCGCTGCGGGACACGCCGTGGCCGTTCCGCTGGCTGCACCACGTCTCCTACTTCCGAGCTGGCTTCCACGTCGCGGTGCACTCGGTATACGGCTTCAACAGGACTAAAATACACTGCTCTAAGGGTAAGTGATCTACTTTTAATGATAAAAATAACACGGTCGTTTCTAAACTGAAACGACGTGATTGGTGGGCTCGAAGAATCTTGGTTATACATAAACAAAAGCTTTGCGTCTCTATTTAGTCTCTCCATTGAACCTTTCCATTGAATAATTTTCCCGGCTTCTTCAATTTGCACGAATTTTGTAACCAAGATTATTTTCTCCGACACGCTCGAAAATGTGATTATTACTGAAAAAAACAGTACGCGAAGTGCCTTTTTTTTTGTACGAAACATTGCCCCATGCAAAACAGCGACCAATAGTGTGCCCTCAAATGGCCTAGGCCAGCAAGTAACTTTCGTCTAGACATTTTAATGTTTTGGAGTCTTTTATAACATACTCTTACGTTCTAAATTCAAATTTTATATGAATAGTAGTGATTTAAGTTGGCTGTATGCTCTGTGTGACACTGGCACAGAACAAAAAAAAAGAAAAGCGAGCAATATGATGGTTTGTAATTTTCGTCTCTCTTTTATTTACTTAATTTTCATGATAGGGTTAACTAATTATTGAATTAGGGAAATATTATAACAATGAATGGTTCAAGTAGTTGAAGTAGAGGTTAAAGTTTAGTACGATACAAGTAACTCCAAGACATTTAAATCCAAGATTCCACATGAGCGTGATCTTTATGTATGTATGTATGTACGTATTCCACAATCTTTTTAGTATTTTATAATTTCCTTGCATATTTCAGTTGGCCGAAATCACTATTGATGGACACGTACACAATAAAAATCCTCACCTTGCGGCTCGGGCTTTAAACTTGTCCTCGTTCAGCAATAGCTAATTTTGCGGCCACGGCATGTACTATTATATGAAAATAGACAATGCGAACGATATGTGCCAGTAGAGTTTCTTTGGCACTTTTGATGGATCGAGTTCCAAGAAGAATATTTTAAATTTACATTATAGCCGTGCACTTATGTACTTACAACAGAAGTTGTTTATTATTTAGATTTTATTTATTTCAGAATACTGTCACTACAGCACGCCTAGCAAGTTCCTGGTGGAAATGGACATGGCGGAGATTGACGTCGGCGGCAACATGGCGCTGGTCATCTTCACCACTCTAGTGATGCACGTCCTGACATGCGCAGCCTTGTGGTACCGCCTCAACAAGAGATAGTCCTGCCGCAGTGATGTAACATTCCCTACCCTACCAATAATAAATTATTGTCGCTATAGCTTAAAACTAAGCTGGTAAATAGGTAGTTATAAAGTTCACTAATACGACTGCTTGCCCCATTTTTCTTTGTATAGTATAAAAATTTTATTGGTACTTTCTTTATTTGTAGTTAAACTCTACATTAAGGGACCATGTGCACTACCTCATAGACGATTCGACATTGTTCCTTCAATTTTCAGGTGGACTATTTAAAACTGCGATGCAATTAATTGCACGCTTTTTCTGCCACGTGTCAGGACGATCACTTATACCTACATTTGTTACGGGATGTCTCCTAGGAGTATCAATTTGACATGACTCATAAAATGGCTAAGCCAATTGTTTAAGATGATCAATTGGAAATAGTTTACTTGAATTTAAAGACCATACCATACAATGAATATAACTACATGACTTTGAGCCCAAAGATGGCCGAGTATTTTTATAAGAATGATTTTTATTAGATAGGTAATCGAAGTATGACTGATCCTCTGTAGCCTTACACAGTCGTTTTATCATTTAACATTCTTTAGGCTCAATCAAAGCGCGTAAGGGCTCTGCTCAAACTGACGCGACAAGTTATTAACCGACCTTATTGTAATTATTGATGCGACACGATGCAGTTTGAGTAGAGTAAAGCGGAAAAAACGCATGCCTACGCTTGTTATGCCGGAGAGGTAGCATAACGTCTGCGAACTCCGTAACTCCAATTATTATCCACCTATTTGAGACAAGTTAAAACATCAGAATGGATAGACGACATAGTGGCTAATTCCTGTTTGAGATTTACCAACTTCACGCGGTAAGAGGACAGCGATCAATTCTAACATTTATCTTTAAACAATCTAAAATACTTTAGTTATTTTTATACAGTCTTAGCAGATGATTTAGCCTTCAAAGTTTAAGTATTAATGACACAGTTCATGCTATAAACCATTTTCTTAAGTTAAGTTATTTATTCTTTTAGCCTAATTTTAAAAAACTACTAACGTTAAATTTTGAAATGACTACTCTAACAGCCCACAATTGACAATTATTTTACTTCGTAACATTAAGCCAAATAATATTTTAATTCAATTCGATCATTGATAAATATTTAAAATCAAAAATCCTAAGCGCAAAGTTCAGGTTAGCCAATGTTATTTATAATATACATCGTGAAATGTAATTGATTGATTTTCATGAAAGAGAGTGTTCAGTCCATTAAACTGAACAGCTTTGCCCAAGGAACCGGATGTAATACGACAAAAAAATGGCCCGTTCATACAAAACCGCGCGGCCTGGGCCCCGTTTCACGAAGCAACAATTTACTAGTAACAAGTTACAATTTGATATTCATAGCGTAGTTAATTCGCCTAAACTGTAAGGCCTTATCGTTTTAAACTCACTGTCTACGCAATGTACATCGAATTGTACTTGTAATTTGTAACTTGTAGCTTCGTGAAATGGCCCCCAGCTGTTCGATTTACTATGTGGGATGCAATTTTTTTTTTCATTTAACAGTCCATGTTCCTAGGGGAAAGTTGTTTAATTACATGGGCCAATCAATCAACCAATTAAATTTCACGATGTTTATCTAGAGGTAAAATAACTGTGAACGGACTATTACGGAAGCACGATGTCCGGTTAAAATTCGTAACTTCGTAGTTTTATAAAATACGGCACATTACATTAAAAGTACTTTAAGAGTTGAAAAATTACTTAGAATAGTAAAATTGAACCTATCTTTTATTATTATTAACTTAGTTGAATAATTTTCATGACAGATGATTAGGTATTTGATATTATTTTTCAGAAAATATAATTAAATTCTGGTTTTTATGTATTGTTTATTTGATTTAAATGATAGTAATAGTATTAATAAACTTATAGGTATAAGAATTTTTGTATTGGCAAGATTTAGGTACGATTAGACTTGTTGAATAAACCTGAATTTGGCATATCATAAATAACAAGAAACTTGTCTTACCAAATAGGTACACGTAATGTAAAAGTCCAGTGAAACAGCGTGCCTTGACTTACCTATATTGATTTTTTAAAGATACAAAAGTATGATAGACCAAAAAGTATGAATATGTCGTGGCCATATCGTAGAATTGACCACATCATGAACTTTTCGATCATTTCACGAAATGGTCACATTTCATGATGTGGATGATGTGGGCAACTAAATTTGACCAGATCATTAAATCGTGAACGTTTCACGATTTTGTCGTCTACGATTGGCCATATCGTGAAAATAGTGCGCGTCCATGAAATATTTAATGAGAATCTAAATTATGTTTGGTACTTATTGTTATCTACGTCCGACACACATTTTCAGAGTACTTTTTCATCTAAACTCTTTTTTCTTCCTCATTTTAATTACGAATTATTCACTTTTTCACTGCGAGAAATAACGCGGCCGCCATGTTGGTACATAAACAAAGCGCTTCCAGCGCCTCTATCGGCAATTAATGTAATAATTTTACGATATAATCAAATAATCTTGACCATTTCAGTTTATTGATAGCGTTTTTAGTTGAACATATCGACAAACGATTTCTTATGCCAAGGCACATCATAACATTTCATTCATTCATTCATTCATAATGTGGCCAATGGACAGTGAAAATTTCATGATGTGGTCAAATCTACGATATGGCCACGACAAATACATCAGATAAATAATTCATCCTAAATTTGAAATTATAAAATGTATGACTATAAACTATGTATGTTCTAAAATACGATTACTTTATTGCATAAAGTCAAATAACAAAAATATATTTGTCTTTTCCCGGGCTTGACGTACTTATAGTTTAGTTTACCGAAGAAATATTAGTTAGCAACTCGGGTGAAATAATATTTTCTCGTCTATAATGATAAGTATTTTTGTCGTGGTTATTGTACTGTATTGTTGCATGACGTTTAAAATTGGCTAAAAATACCAAAAAGCCTGAGCATAAAATGCTATTGTGATATCAATGTAATTCTTAGCTGTTAACATGTATAACTATATAGGTAATTTGATTTTGTAATTATTGAAATAAAAATATTTTTGACATGAATATGCCTTACTTTTGAATTCCCTTTTATAACATGTTTTCCTAACTGAAAATACCTAATATTCAGATGAAAGCAAAATGTTTATGAAAAGTATATAAAATAACCGGCCAAGCGCGTGTCGGGTCACGCACATAAGACTTACATTTTATAATTTGGTATATTATTCGATAACCTGTAAAGCCTATTTGATGTTGATAATTTTCCTTTTAAATTCATCATAATTTTAATAATAATAATAATAAAGATTTTTTATTTGTTCCCACAGACTTAAACTAAAAGTACAAAGTTTAATAACAATTTAAATGTAATTTAAGAATGTGAGAACCTGGTGTCCGTGCTAGGTAAAAACCTGTGTGACGGATCGCCAGGCCCCACGTTTTTCAAATAAAAGGTATGGTAAAATTTATAGTAAACATCATGACGTATGATATTTGTTTTGTTTGTATATTTGTATTGTATTGTATATTTGTATTGTATTGTATATTTGAATTGTATTGTATCGTATGTATCTGCATGTGCGTATGTGTGTGTGTGTGTGTGTGTGTGCGTCAGTGCGTGTGTGTGAGTGAGTATGTATGGATTTGTTTGGATATGTGTGTGTGGATTGTAAATGTGTGTGTGCATGTTATAAATTATGTTTATGTTATAACTGAGAAGAGGTTTTCAATTCCATCATAGTCATAGTTGTCCAACCATTTAACTACATATTTTTTAAACTCATGTTTATTTATTTGTTTAATATTTTTTTTAATTCTTAACAAACGGTTATATAGTAGTGGAGCATTGTAGTCATAATGTCTTTTTGCAAATTGGCTACTGCGTTTGGGCTTTGGGATACTATTAAGTCTCTGTTTGCTATCAGATATCGTGGGAATAGTAATGCGGTGGTATCTTTGTAGGGACTGCAGAATATATAGCTTCCTAACGGATAAGACTCCACATAATTTATATAACTCTTCAGTAGCGTATCTATAAGGTAGCCGTTTTATCACTTTAAGTAGAGCGCGTTGCGCCCTTTCTGCAATTATAATATAAGACTTTGCTGCGCCCCCCCAAGAACTGATACAATAGGACAGTACACACTCCGCTAGGGCCCTATATATTCGCAATACTAAGTTAGCATCCACGTTGTCTCTTAGTTGTTTAAACACATAAATTAATTTCCTAATTCTATTTGAGACATTGAGTATTTGCAATTCCCAAGTTAGCCTATAATCTAGCGTAACTCCTAAATATCCTCCTCCTAAATTACACTAACTATTTCCAAATAAAACGGCTTCGCTGGTAGGGGAGGACACTTGACTGTAACAAAAGTAAGCACAACGTATTTTTTTCTGAAACGTACACTAATATCTAAAAATTGTTTTAGCAAACCCCCATTATTTTAAAAAAACCTATGATACCGCACACAGGCTCAGGTAGTCATAACCCCCACTTCACGTGACTTACTTGTATGAGGACCTGATTTTTTTCATGATTTTATTCTTCAGCTTTATTGGCATGATCAATATGTAATCCTTTTTTACTACGGAACCGTAAAAGGCCCCGTAACCTGTCGGTAGTATGCCTGCCAACGAAGCACAGGGTCGCGGGTTTGAATCCCGCCCACGGCAAACATTCGTGTGGTGAGCACTTGTGTTTCTCTTGTGTCTGGATGTAGTTTATCTATGTAAGTGATCGAAGATGTAAGTATGTAATTTTCTATTTAAGTAATATATAGATATATCAGCTGTCTGGTACCCATAGTACAAGCTCTGCTATATATATAATAGTACAAGATGTCCCCATATATTTATATTTATTACACAAAATAAATACAGAACATCCCAAGGCCTTTGACTGTAACAAGTGGAGGAAAAGTACTAAAGTATTATAGGTAGCAATTTTCCCTAAAAGAAGATGAGAAGTTTCTTACGTACAGCACAGTCGTGGGACGCCCTGTATATGTTACACGTTACAGACCAGCCACCCTAAAATGACGGCATAGATTTTGGCTTATCGGAGAGGTCACTTTTAGGTTGATTCGTAATCACGAATAATCATGTTAGAGATAGCCACAGAATACGTGTAGTACCTGAGTATAATAATAATAATAATAAATGAACAATAGGTGAACTGAAGAAGTTTCCCAATAATAAAATTATTTATTATTCAAAAGCAGCATTACAAAAAAAACACAATGAGCCCGCCAAACTGCAGGAAGAACCTACTCAACGGGCTCTTTAAGAGCTAGTCCATAACTAGTTCTTTCAGAGCTAGAGCTGTGGAGGTGGCTCAAGTCGACACACCCGTCGCAGGCTCCAATGTCTTGCTTTGGCCGAAGACAATTGCTGAATACACGTATTCAGCAATTGTCTCCACCCTCCAGGTCTTCCAGCAGTTGGTGAACTTTGAAAAATGGAAAATTTCGGAGGCTGTGTTGATACCGTAGGGTAAGCGTAGATACTGGTACCTACCGAAGGGTGTACCAAAAGTGCAGAGGTCTGCACTCTCCTCATCCAGCTGTATCATCCAGAAACTGGATCTTGCACCCAAAAAAAAATCTTTTGGTCACTTTATTCTCATGCATCGAATACGAATTTTTAGGAAAATTTTCTGTATTCTGTTGCAAAAGCTGGTAGCGCAATTTTGCCTAACTACGCGGCGCAACATTAAAGATTTTTTTTAGCATAATTTTGTAAGATAACCTATACAAAAGGTATATTTTTCTAAATCTACATAAAATATTATATATTAACATATTTTTTTTAAATTAATTTATGTATACGTTTTAAAGCTATAGCTGTTTAAATGTGTTTCTTAAGGTTTAATTTTTTACATTTCCATATTTTTTTCGAAAATCACTTGTACCAAATGAAATAAAATTACCAGAAATGAATTCCTCGTCCTTAATTTATACGAAAATTATACCAAACTTAACCTGATAGCTATATTCTAGCGTGTACAATTTTTTGAGTTTGTCCGGTTTTTTGAGTTTATATACATTCGTAATAGTACATTACGATACAAGGATTGTAGGTGGCATATTACAAACGAGGTGACTTTTGTAAGCCCGAGCCGCAGGCGAGGGTTTACAATGTCACGAGTTTGTTATAAAACCTAAGATCCGTGTGTTGTATGACGTTTTTCAATACACTTGTGAGAAAACTGTTAGTAAATAATTAAATTGAAATGGTTAAGAAAGGTACATAGTACCCTACAAAAGCTATGATACTACAGGTAAAATCATGTAGAATTTGTAAAAACTAACCTTTATTACGCGCGCAGTTTGAGTTTCCTTACTATTCACATTTATCATTAAATCAATCAATCAATCAGCCTATTGCATTCCACTGGTGGACGTAGGCCTCATTAAATATCAACACTTAATCTTTCATAAAACAACATCAATTTAATGAAAATTTTACAAACTTGGCGCCAACTACAAAACGATAGTATGTTTTTTTTATACGGAGAAAAGGCTCTAGCGGACATTCAGCCTCTACGAATTGATTCTTTGTTAAATCGAGATAATTTTATTTTATAATTAAAATATTACTGGCTACAATTTGTTGAAATAAAAAAATATAAAATACTTTTCTCTTTGTATAAATCGATTTAAATATTTTTTATTGTCAAAATGTTCCTGGCTGAATAATAATTTTGAAGACCGTAGGAATTACAAAAAAAAATAATAAAATCGCACTAGTGCGGTAAAACACATTTACCGCAAAGCTTACTGCCTTCGTAAGTTCAATTTTCGAGCAAAGTGTATTGAAAAAAAATAGAAATGCTTTTTTCTTTGTAAGAATCGATTCAATTTATTTTTTATATTGTAATGTTCCTGGCTGGAAATACTTGTATTAGAACTTGTAGCAATTAAATAAAAATTGTAATGAAAATCACACTTGTTCGGTAAATCGCATTACCGTACAGTTTACGCCGTCGTAAGTTCAATTTTCGAGCAAGGTGTATTGAAAAAACAAATTAAGTGTGCACAGGCAAATCTTATCGCTTTCAAACAACTCTATAAAGAACAGAAAGAATATAGTATAAGCAATAGCAGGTGATTATTTCAATAATATATGAACCTATTGAGGTGTATGTAATATTTTACTTGTTTTATACCTATTATGAATCTTATCAATTGACGATTCTATTTTGCTATTAAATTTTCACGGATACTACACAGGTGTAACTACAAAATTACTCTTTAGCGACAAATCCAAGGTTAATTTCGTTTATCACGTGAAATATCTAAATTAAATAAATCTGATAAGATATCAGTACCTAATTATCTGGACTTTACTTTTAATTACACGCTCTACTATGTTGCTTCTAATTATGTTAGGAGACGATGGATCTAGTAAATAAATAGTTGTAAGGTCGACGTTACTAACCCCATTACATGTCAGAGTTATTGGGTTATTGGGCCTCTGCTACTTAGACAATCAGGCTAGCACGAAAATTCGTACTCTTCCCTCATCATCATCATCATCATTTCAGCCTGTTAAAGTCCACTGCTGAACATAGGCCTCTCCAATCGCACTCCAGCGCGACCGCTCCGTAGCCACCTGCATCCAACGAGACCCAGCGATCCTCACCAGGTCGTCGGTCCATCTCGTAGGTGGCCGTCCCACACTGCGCTTGCTAGTACGTGGTCTCCATTCAAGGACCTTCTTACCCCATCGGCCATCTGATCTTCGCGCTATGTGGCCTGCCCATTGCCACTTCGGCTTGCTTATCCTACGGGCTATGTCGGCAACTTTGGTTCTTCTACTCTTCCCTCACCAGACTGAAAAGAGACTATTTTTATTTGACAGCAGTTATCTATATACTCGTATTCCCACAGGAATTCCAACCTAGAACCCCGGAACGAAAACCGAGCGCTCTACTTGGCGCAGAGGCTGTTTAGATAATATTGTCCTACATATTTCATTCAATACCCATCTACAATGCGTTAGCTTAGCCCAACGCACCTGAAAAAAGAAATACTTGATGCAGCTTTGTAAGCCCGTGCCGCTTTAAGTACTTTGTGCACTGAAAAATTATGGATAGCACTCTGAAAAAATTAACTAATGATTTAGAAAAAAATCTAAACTAGTAATTTTTGTACATCACACTTCACACTACTTACTACTATTATATATATTTAGATGTTTGGGATGTTTGTTTTGCCTTCACGCTTTTTGGATTATATTTGGAATGGAGATAATACTTTATGAGCGAGCGTAGCCGCGAGCGGACAGCTAGTAGAAGATAGAGGTCTACCTTAAAAACTGGTGTGCTTGTTTCATCTTGAAGCCAAGTTATTTTACAATACAATAAAAATATACTATATTGACACAAAACGAAAACAAAACAGGAAAACATAACAGAAACATACATAAGAGTCAATAGGCAGCCTTATTGCTAAGGTAGCAATCTCACATCGCACATAACTTCATTTTTGTACTAAAAAATAAGTTCATCTCGGAGATAAAACTTTGATCACGCAAGCGAAGTTGCGGGCAGAGCGCTAGTAGCAGAATATTTCAAAAGTTTGAGGCTATCTAATTCCTTTATTTGTATCATCGTGTTCTAATCAGTCAGGTGTGCTAAGTCTGCAGCCTATTCGTCTGCTGATGCAGCAATCAGCTGGTGTTCACGGCCCTTGCCATGTGGGAGGGGAGAACGACCGATAAAGCAATGACGACTCTACTGCTGCCTTGCGGAGGTGTGGAGTAGCGGCGCGCGCGCAGTCCGCAGACACTCTCCGACGCGCTTGGGCGTACGCAACTGGCGCGTGCATTCTCTTTGTTTACGTTCGATCTCGATCCTTTGTGCCACGATGGATACCTAATGTCCTTTCTGTGCTCTGTGTCAGTGGTCCTCAAAGATGTCTAGTGATAATCAATCTGAGTCCCAGGACACGGCTTCGTCCTCCTTGGTGGAGGACTCTCTCAACATTTCTTTTGAAGACATCGTGTACACAGTGCGAAATGGCATCTTGTCTAGAGGTGAGCGAACTTTGATGTATAGATTGTTTGTTTACATAATCTATTGTTCTGTACGTTGAATATGATGAATATTGTGCGAAGCGAACCTTCTGCAGTTATTGGTAATTATCAAACACTTAATGATAAAAGTTATAATATCCCCTAGTATTACAATGTACTAGAGACAGTTCATTACGCAATGGTTATTTCAAATTTTAAAGTAGGTCTTTTTATAGGAAATAGTATTTTATTACTTAATTTTAAAGGGCCGATAAAAGACTACTAGGTATTCGTGTTTAAAACATACGTAACAAAGTACTCATTGAGAAACTGAAAAACTGCCTTCAACATAGCTTTGTTCGGATAAGAACGAAACTATAATAAACAAAGCTTATAATGTTATATTAACAACAATAACGTTTTGGTTAGTACATACCTTCTTATATAGAACGTTGTCCCAAATATGTGTCAATTATTATCTGACTTTACATGAGCGTTTCCTATGTAGTACCAACTTAATTCTTGAATGCTAAATTTTACTTTTATAGGTCAATTTAGCATTTAGCATTTTATTTTTATAGGTCAATTTAGCATGTATTCTGATGCATGCTAAATTGACCTATAAAAATAATTTTGTAATGGCCAGTCAAGAATTAAGTTGTAGGTATTGTATTTGAATATAAGACGTGCACGAGGCACAAGATTTTGCTATATTCTTATGTAAAATTTCGTTTTTTTTTTTTTTTTTGACATGGACCTAATGCTTGTGTCGCAAAATCGACGTATCAAGCCTAACCGGACTTTTGAGGGAGCGGAAGGCTCTTACCCCTAGACAAAAATTTCCTATATCACGAGTTTCATACACCTTCCACAAAAACAAAGTAAAATAGGCAAAACTACAGCTCGTAGGCGCACACCCGTATTTTTTTTTACTTGTCGATCGATGCAGTGAGGAAAACTCTTGAGCAATAAAAAGAACATTGTTCTTTTCTGTATGTACGTATACTCGTATACGCACAGGTCGCTCCACTAGTTATCAGCGCTGATTTTCAATGAGACAATTCCTTTCTAGGCCTCCATAATTTCATATGAATGGAAAATATCCCCACCAGTTTCACCAAGCGCTCAAAAGCCGTTGCGGTAAAATTTCATGAAACTAAACAACTTTTGGACCACGACTTTTCAAAATTATCAGTGAACAAAATTAAAATTTTCATGCAAATTGGCCCGGTCAACTGAAAAGTCAATGTATTTATGGCAATATAGAAAAAAGAAAAGTTGGTCAGTTACTTGGACGTTGCGTACTCGTAATTAATTGCTCCCTTTGTATCACAAATTCTTCTGAATTCTCTTACAACTTTAATGCATTTTTTTCTGTATTTTCTTCTTACCGTAGCATTGTTAGGCCTTGTTATCAAAGTTTTCAAAATGTTAAATTGTTACTGGCTTGGATCACTTGATAATTCACACCTTAGAAAAATAACGCATACATTTTGTAGTTAGAGAAAGAAGCGTTACTTTTAAGTAATTAATTAATTAAATGTTTTCCTACCTATAAAAATACTCAACTTTATGACCACAGCTCAGATGTTTGTATGACATAAAATACTTTGTATTTGTAATTTTACGGTAATAAATAAGGATAACTTATTATAGAGAATATGCATAAAAAAATATTGTTTTATTTTTTATAGTTCATCTGAAAGTATACAAAAATAGAATACTACCTTCTACTCACTTCAACTAACTTCCGACTTACTTTCCGAGTACGAGTAATGAAATAGTACATTGTTATACGAGGGGTGAAAGTAACCTATTTAGCGCCGAGACGGGGTTTGGGGCCTGAGCGTAGCGAGGGCCCTAATAGTTCGAGGCACTAAATAAGTCTATAACCCGAGGTAAACACTGTGCTTTTCATTACGAATACAAGGAAAGTCAAAATAAAAACACGAATTAGCTAATGAGTGACTTCCATATCTGAATCAGATGAACTCATTGTAAACAAAACCCTACAACTCAAGAAACAAATGATAATCGGATTGTAGCTTTCCCGCCTATTTTTTATTTTTTGCAGTGGCCGTGCCGGCCAGCTTTTGAGCCATTATTTTTAATTTTCATCATTGAAATATGTTAAATATTTTGCCCAAAACTATTTTATTTTAAAGAAATAGTTGAAAGTTAATTATAATAAAGTCATTTAAAATATATATTCTTTAATTAATACTTTATGTTATTTCAATTTAACATTGCGCTGTAATTGAGTGGCTGTATAGAAAGATGGAACATAGTTCAATACTATTGAACAATAGAAATGTGAAACTAGAACCAGTTTTTTTTTATAATTTGCCAGAATGAATGAAAATGAATGAATGAATGACAGCTGTCAGTTGAAAGTGATTCTCCCTCCGGGCTGAAAAGTATTACCTTTAGTCCGCTCCTCAGGCAACTTCCGAACTACTTTCAGAGTATGAGTAATGAAAAATATATTATTTTCTCTAAGAATGGGGAACAATTTTTATTTTGTATTTTTGTAGTTTCTAGGCAACAGTGTGTTAGGAAAATTAATTCTTTCATTTGGATATGGTATAATTTTGGTTTATTGGTTAAAACGTTTTCCAAAATCTCAAAAATATTTTGACCTTTCATACAAATTGAATCACAAGTCGACTTGGCCGGTTTGGTCGAATTCACACCTTGAAAAAGCATTTATATGTCTATAGAGTAAAATTCGTTTTTATTTTGAATATTATACACAGAAAAAAGTGTTTTTCATAATTCCACGAACAAAACAAATTGACGACGTCCAGTTGCATTGGGTTATTCCAGGGTAAGTTGGTGGGCGTGGCCTGTCACTTGACACGTTTGGACAGGCACGATTTAGTTAATTTTAAGTTAAATGCGAAGTGCGAAGTTAAGTGCGAGTGTTTTATGTTTATTTTTTGTTGCTACTTGACAACTTAATACGTGTAAACCAGCCATAAGGGTTTCGTAGCTTACGAAGATTTATTGTAAAAAGATTGATTTTGCTAATTTATAATTTTAAATATCAACTATCTCCACGAGTTCCCTAGAAAAAGACTCTTGACAAACAGACAGACAGACAGACGCCAAACGAAGTTATAGGAATAAGGGTTCTTTTTTCCTTTTGAGGTACGGAACCCTATAAAGGAATTCATATTATCTAAAATAGGCAACAAGGAGCATTTATGTAAGCAGATTAAATTCTTTGTAGAGAATTACAAAATGTTATTCTTGCTGGTAGAGATAAGGTGGAATCTTAGAAGCCCTCGGGAAAGATACTTTTTTAGCAACACTAACTTCAAAATAAATAAATCAAGTTTTCTCTCTAAGCGCACAAATAACTGTTTCTTGGTGTTCATCCAACCCAGCCTGAACACTGAAATAAAAAATCCCACTGAATACCTTACCTGATAACGTACAAAACCTAATTATCTTACGAGTGTGTGCTGATAAAACCTTAGTTTGAAACTGAGTTTCTGTTTCTATAATACAAGTATGTTATAATTGTTAAAGTACTTGTAAATAGTCGTGCTATATGCCATATTACCTGATATTGAAATACTTTTGTTAAGCACACGCTCGTCATGGTTGATTAACATAACAATAAGTCACTGAAAAACGCTAATTTTCAATATCTTGAGTGTACTTTGCAATAGTTAATGTTTTAATAATACCACATGTTTTAATAACACTTCAAACATGAGTTCATAAAATATGCGCACCTAATTTAGAGCGATCACTACGGCTTAGAATCTAAACTTTAGATCGTCGATGGTGTTGACCCACCACGATCATTGGATCGTCGTAATAAATTCAAAATTCAAAACACATTGGTTTTTGTGTGTTTTCGAGTTTTGAATTTATTACGACGATTGATATTCGCGGTTGTCGGCACATGAAAAAAAGCAGCAGCAAAAGTAAAAGTAAGTAAGTTTAGTAGTATGAATTGCAGTAAATAAATATATTATGTTCGTTAATTTGGTTTTGACACTCTTACGGCGAAAGAAAACACCACACCTGCAAATATGATAATATGTGAAATTGACCAAACCGCACTGGGCCAGCTTGGTCAACTAATTGACGGCCCTCGAGTCCGTAGACGAGCGATCGAGCGTTCGATTTAGGAGGTTCCAGGTTCGAATCCCTTCGGGGACACTGTCAAATAAAAATCTCTTTGTGAGATTCTCCCCAGTTTTGTTAGGACATTACAGGTTAAATGATTCTGTGCACTAAGGCACGTTTAAGAAGGCCGTAGGTCTCGGCTGCTATTTACACTAATCAATCCCATGATGATTCCCTGAACCAACACATCTCAGGGCAAGGTTGTGGTCGTTGTTATTTTGTTATTTTTTAGAAACAAAATTAATATTAAGTACACTATGCTTGTAATATCAAATCTTGATATGGCACCTCACCTATCTTATCTTTCCTCTTTACATTTCAACATGAATGGTGAACACACCATAGGTTGATAGGTACCAACAAAATCGATTGCTTTGTATAGCTTCATCGTCACGTCTCGGTGGTCTAAGAGCGTCGCGTCTTCTGTCCGGGAGACGCGGGTTCGATCCCCACCACGTACCTACCTACCAATGTGTTTTCGAATTTCTAATTCATATCTTACGCTGAAGGAAATTCAAAGGTTGTGTGTACAGTCGACTGACCCGCACTGGGCCAGCGCGGATGACTAAGGCCTAATCGCCCTAATTCAGGGTAGGCTCGAGCCCCTCGGTGGGGACGTATAGAGCTGTTGATGATGATGTATAGCTTCATTATTTATGATTTATTTTGCACGAGGCAAACTAAAATGTAAACTTCGTCAATAGGATGAGAAATGCGTACATTCATTGATAACACGCACAACCGCATAAGTACAAAATATAACGATAAATAAGCCTATTATTGACTTAGATTTCAAATCGATGACATTTTTCATAAACTCTGTCGTTTTCTGTTAATAAGCAAAAGAGTTCAAGAAAAACAATTTTTTTGCACGATTCCAGCACGATAAATTTTATTTTATTTTTTAATTAAAATTGTACCTGATTAAATAGTATTATTACAAACCAAGCTGTTGCTTGTGTCGTATTTGACTATATGGTCAGATTATAGTCAGAAAGACAGCTGATGCTACCCTTGCATTTCATTAGGAAGTATATTTTTTATCTTTCATACACGCGTTGCATTTTTCGTATCTAAACGCATCTAACCAAAACAAACTTTTCAAATTAATTAAATTACTATCGATTCGAAACAATAGAGCTTACTTTTCTATATTACGTAAAGAAAACAACCCATTGTTTTTAACTAGTCAAGTCACTGGACTTTTCAACAGTATGCTGGTATTATGCAGTCGAAGTGGCTAAGTTCTGGGCCGGAGTGATTTAATTTGTCATCGAAACGCAAAGAAGAAGAACAGTATGCTGTAACAAAATAGCTCAAACTTCGTTTAAACTAATTTTCGAATCGATACTTCCGTTGCCGTAAATCGATAACGACGGAACAAAGGCTGAACCTACCAAAGGGCAAGCTTTGTGTTATTGCATGTTTTGAAACAACCGAGTGCATTGCACTGCGCGCGCGCTTACTCATTGCCCTCGCGCCTAAGTCTAGTCTAAGTGCGTTCGGTGCACGCGTTCTAATTCTCGGTCAAGGTCCGCTAAGGAAAACTAAATCACTACTGCTACTAAACTTCACGTTAATTATACCTGCTCTGATTAAGACAGTGTTAAGTAACTCGTACATTACATTATCTGTTTTGAGTGGCGATGTAAATCCAATTGTGAGCGCTTTTTTATATTTAAATGGGGCAATGTTTTCTGTTAAGATACATGATAAGTCATTTTTTATAATTAATATTTGTAAAAGATGTAGCACAATGAAGTAGGTACGATAATCGTCTATTCAAAAACACAATCCGATTGCATCATTTCTAACCTACTAGACAAACCAATATAGTGATCTTGAAATGAAAATAATTTGAAAAAACAATTTCATAATCATCACAGACAATTGACAAACGTCTCATGACAAGAAATTTGTTATTATGTCAATTACATAAGTATTACTGAAAGATAACCCGACGAAGCGATGTTATAATAGTTAACTGTAAGTTTACTTATATAATAATGAACAAAACATGAAGTTTTGAACAAGGCTCAAGTTACATGAATACCGAGTTTCGATTGTTAACAAATATTTTCAAAATAATTTATATTTTACGTTTCTTCTAACAATGAAATTGGTTTTGATTTTACGAATTGAATAAGGAAATACAGCTTGTTTTTTTAAGACTTACTTATAATAAAAAAATGGCCAAGCACGTGTCCGGCCACGCAAAGTGTTACCTGTTTAAGACAGTTAACATTCATCAAAACATTATTCTATGATATTTGTAGTACCAAATTTTACAAGTACATTTTATAAGTGTGTCTATTATTCGATAACCTGTAAAGCCTACTCGATGTTGATAATTTTCCTTTTAAATTCATCATATACCAGAGGAACCCTAAAAAAATTATTAAAGATTTTATTCTTCAGCTTTGTCGGCATGATTAATATGTATCCTGCCAAATTACAGCCCAGCTAAGCCGCGGACGGACAGACCGACGGACATGGCGAAACTATAAGGGTTCCTTTTTGACTACGGAACCCTAAAAACCCGTTAATATAAACAGTATAACAGCTACACTTCAATCAAACCACTATTCTAATTAATCGATAGTCTTTTCTTTGTCTTTAACTAAGTAGATCAAGTTCTAATAACCCATAATTTGTCTATCTGCTCTACTTAAGAATTGTAAGTTATATATTTTGTGATGGTAATGAGCCACTTCAATTAGTACACATTTTGTATTGGACACGTGTCATTTTGCTATCCGACTTTGATGGGTTTCTAAACATAATTAATTAACTAAAATACCTGCCTACTTAAGACTAATGTTATTCTTAAATTATCCACTAGTTATGAAACCATTAAAAACATTAATTTATACATACTCTCCTAACTATTGTTATCTAATATAATGTGATGTAAAAATAAATGTTTTATACCGGAAATGAACTCTAAAACAAACCGGCTATTTATCTTTGAGATAAAGGCCAAACAAGTTGCGAAAATTCAATTGAGTAACATTCTTAACTTTGAAGGTTAAGAATGTTTGGTGATTATGCACTAGCTTACCTACCTTAGCAACATTTTTATACATCAGAATAGTAAATATAATAAGCAGTCTGTCTTAGTAGAAATAATTGAACTTGTATTTTATAATAACCAGAAGAAACTAGGTATAATTTTGAGGCATGCAGCAACAGCACAATGTCGACGCATGTCAAACATTTTATAGTAGGGAAATATGTCAGTGCCTTATGTCAAAATATATGGCATGCCGACGTCATACTGCTGCTGCATGCGTCAAATCATACCTTTACCTTCTTTTTATATCTTATTGTAATCTAGTAATGGAAAAATCCTAATGGAAAGTTACGACAAGGTAAAAAAACACAAAATCGGAACACCTTTTACTCAGAAGATGCCTATTCAATAGGTAATCGGACTACTTATTTTTTATTTTATAAATATAAACTTCTTAGTTTCTGCTATCGAACACAAAAAAAAATTTTGCTCTATCTTTAAAATTGACCGAGTTATAAACGTTTGAAATTTAAGATTAGACAGAGAGGCCCATACCCACTTGTGACGTCATTTGTTAGTAACGCCAAATAATCTCCATATAAAACAGACAGGCATATTGAAACTTTAATAAATCACTGTAAATTAGTTTTTAACTGATTCTGTTTTTTCGTCTGCTACTAATCTATATTTTAAAAATAATTCATAAAATATGGTAAATTTAGGAACAGTCCGATCCCCTATTCACTTTAACCTTTCTTTATTTTCTTCATCGTTTGACGACTGGCGCCATCTGCCACTTTAGCCTTGAAAATATTAAAGTTATACAATTCCGAAAATACAAATTAACATAAGGAAAGGTTTTTGTTGCGATGCGAACCTTGGAGAATTCTGGGAGGTGGATTGTGGTGGAATGGTCGTGTAGTTCTTGGTATACACTTTCCATCCTGGAGACTTGCAAGTTCACGTTGATGTTCTGAACTCTGTACATGCCGACAATGCTTATCGTAGCCTAGCTTGTTTGGACCACTGAGCGAGTACATTTATGCGTGCATTTAGCTTCTAGCACGTTGCAGAATGCATTAGAAGACCTAGTTTGTTGCACCTTGGAGTTATCACTTTGCAGATCTCATTCGAGTTAGAGCGAGTATTATAGAACTTAATAAACAAAATTTATAAGATAACTTTAGATTCAAATTGCACAAGTTTCACATAAAGTATACATCGATTTATTTCTTCTCCACAATTATCCATCCACATGTAAGACAGAATGTTAATTTTATTCTGTCTGTTTGTACGTTTGTATGTTACCTCAACACTCAAACAAAATAAATTATTTCACTGTTATATTACGAGTACAGTGTACCCAAACATTTATGAAGATTGTGGGTAAATTATTCAACAAATTCGCTCCGATGATGTTGGAGTTTGCTATAGTGGAATAAGGATAGTTAGGATTTTCAATAGGGATTCTCTAATAGGGTCCCCCCTGTCAATGAAGTTATTTTTGGTAATTTAAAAATGAGCTATGATTACCGCAACTCGTGCAGGTTTTTTCTTGAAGTTTTCCTTCTCTTCCGAAATTTGAAAACGTCGCACAAACCACGAAATTACCAATAGATATGAAAAACACATGGCCAAAACCGCAGGCGGTGATAAGTAGCTTCAATCACTTTTACTATTATTGGTTCTAAAACGCGTAGTATTTTACTATTCATACCAATACTACAAATGATAAATATAGAACAAGTTTATCGTGAAGCAGTGTGAAGATTATAATGTATCTATTTAGTAAACACAATGCGTACATTCTGGAATTAAATGACGCGTTCACTTTAATTAATATGAGATACTGTAAGTACGCTTGCTATTTTTTTAATAATTTTAAATACATATTTATGTACTCACTCGGTTTTCCATATAAATTTATTGCAGATGCATGAATAATGCCAGCTTAGTTATATTTATTTATATAGCTAGTTGACGATGACAATACAAAGGGTTGTAAAAATGTTATATAAAGAAACATCAAACGTCCACTTGAATCAAATACTTTCTCAGTTATAAAGTTATTCGAAAACTCAAAAATATTTTTCTTTTAACAATGATATCGTTCTTCACAAGGTTCGTAATTGACTCATAAAAACAAAAACAAAAAAACAGGATTATCCTTTTAATACCGTTATCGCAATCATGAAAGACCCCTTTCAGCATACCACGCATTATTGTCGCTCCAACAAGGTAGTTATACGAACGAGACCCTGTACTACGTTTGCTTGTTTACAGTTAAACTACCCTAGTAATCAAATATCATCATCATCACCAACACTTCAGACAAAATACGTCCTCTGCTGGACAAAGGTCAGGGCAAGGATCCTACGTCGTCTTCCAGCTGCCTTCACACAGATTATCGGTCCATCTTGTCAAATAGATGTCTGATTAAATTAACCAACTACACCTACAAAAATATATTTTCGCAATTTTTTTTTCAATTAAATATCCTAAAATTACTACAGCAACGGAATCTTGTCATTACGTTACAAGATGACAACAATTTATCTCATAAAATAGAGGTATTATAATTAAATTTAATAAAAAGATTGCCTTGATTTTTTTTATACAACGAAGAAACTTTTCCAAGTGCCGCCGTAGCGGTAGCTCGTAGCACAAAGCTACGATTGCTACGTCGTTGTAGCCATTAAAAAATGTTAACTCATAAAATTGAAAATAACTGTAAATAATTTAACGTTTCTGCGCAGATTACTATGGTACTTGATTTTCTGTAAAGCTATGGCTTCGTTTAACAAGTGAATCTTGTAGCACTGTAATGTAGACTATAAACTCAAAAACGATTGTAGACCTATTTGTATGTTCATCTTTATTTGTGTATAGCCGGATATTATATGACTGTACGACTAAATATTTCGTAGCTATAGTACGACGCAAGACATAGCTTGCGCATAGCTTTTCATTTTACTAGACTCGAAGAGTGCGCCTACGATTTCCTCTTTGTAAACATTGACGTGTCTTACCCGTTTTGACATATGAAGCCGAGACGTGGAACATGACGGTGAAGCTGGCCCACCGGCTACATGTCACTCAGCGAGCTATGGATAGGTCTATGCTTGGTATTACGCTACGGGATAAAATCCGAAACGAAATCATCCGGCACCAACCAAGGTGGTTGATATCGTTCAGAAGTGTAGTAGGTTCAAGTGGCAGTGGGCTGGCCACGTCTGTCGCAGAGCCGATGAGCGTTGGAGCAGACGGGTTCTCGAATGGAAACGTAGTGTAGGACGCCCCCCTGCCAGGTTAACTGATGACCTGAGGAAGGTCGCTGATGGTGGCTGGATGAGGAAAGCGGGTGATCGTGCGCTTTGGCGTGCCCTTGGGGAGACCTACGTCCAGCAGTGGACTGCAATAGGCTGATTGATGATTGAAACATTGACGCAAAGGTAATATACCACGGACCCAGCTCATTTTAAGATAATCATGAACGTCATAGTACTTATGCTTCTATTCAAAGGATATCTTTAAATTGATATTTGACCGGGTCATTAACTACTTTAATAATTGAAATTAAAACAATTTATATTAATTACATACTATAAGTCATCATCATCAACAACAAATATTTATGTGCGCACCGTGGGACTCGAGTCTACTCTGAATTAGGGCGATCAGGACTTGTCAACCACGTGGCCCAGTGCGGGTTGGCCTCCGTATTAGTAGTACTACTGAGAAGTACTGGTCGACTTCACACACCGACACGACCTTTAAATTTCTTTGCAGGTGTGTCAGGTTACTTTTCCTTATAGAGAGAGTGATTGTTCTATGTTCTATGACATGCTAGCATACGGAATTCTTGGCAAGTAGGAGCTAGCTTATAAACAAAGAATAAATACTTATAGATTTATAGATTTAGGCCTAGTTACCTTGAAGATGACACATTCACATTTTTTTATAATTAATATTTGCTTAAAAATAACAAAAAGGGTTACTATTTCTTTTCCGGTTTTACCATTTCATCTCAAGTTTTTTCTATTAAGTTCTTAACGTATGAAAAAAACACGAACCGAAGCCACCAACCTCCTTTTTAGTTTAAAACGGCATAGCAACCGATTAGACTGAGTCATTGTTGCTTGGTATAGTCATAGCTGCTTCCTCTGATCTGACCGTTTAATAAGGTCTTCCTTCATAAGGGGCTCCCTACATGTCTTCAATCATCCGACATTCCAACGTTCTACAGGATGTCCGATCTTATAAGAGCATCTCGTAATCTTGGTTACAAGAATTTTAGATATAAGTAGGTAAGTAATACGTGGTAATACCTACCTAAGTATCGAGTGCTAAGCATTTAAAAATATTTAAATACCATATTAAATAGGTAGAACTGATCTTTCCTCGTTACACTACTGCCCAAAAAGGAGTATAAAGTTTTCGGATGCGAGTTACAACACAAAACCACATTTTTTTTTATATACCTATATATTTTGTTAATTACTGCTTACTGTAACGTATCCCATTACAATTCTTGCATCATCTCAAACGATATTGCATTTTCATATTTCTTTATTTAATTATTTATAATATTTTAAAAATATAATTGATTAGGCGGCTGAATGGCGGGCGCAATTTTCAAGTATGAAAAATAGTATATTACTGCCACGGCCGCAAAATTAGTTATTGGTGGACGAGGGCACGTTTAAAGTCCGAGCCGCAGGTGAGAACTTTTATTGTGTACGAGTCCAGCAAGAGTTATTGCGGCCGAGGCTTGTCTATACAAGCCTCGGCCGCAATAACTAGAAATCGCCTAGAAATTTCAATGTATTTGAGTCTTTTTACAGCATACGTACGTATGTTTTGCATTCAAATTTTATATGAATCATACATGAATCGTAGGGATTGGAGTTGGCTGTTAACACTGGCATAGAACAAAAAAAAAGAAAAGCACTATTGCTTTTCTGTGAAATATGTGAGGAAATTATAAAATACTCAAAATATTGTGGTAAGTACCTTGGATTTAGATGTCTTCTTGTATCGTACTAAACTTATAAGTTCTAATTGTTATCACTTTAACCTTGACTTTAACTTCTTGAACCATTCATTGTTATAATATTTCTCTAATTCAATGATTAGTTAACTTCATCATGATAAATAACTAAGAAAATAGTACGATAAAAATAAAAGAGACGAAAATTACAAACCGCCATGCAATAGCATGCTTTTCTTTTTTTTTGTTCTATGCCAGTGTTAACAGCCAACTCCAATCCCTACGATTCATGTATGATTCATATAAAATTTGAATGTAAAACATAAGAGTATGCTGTAAAAAGACTCAAATACATTGAAATTTCTAGGCTAAAGTTACTTTGCTGGCCTAGGCCATTTGAGGGCACATTGCTGGCCGCTGTTTTGTATGTTTTGTCCAAAAATGAGTTACTTCGCGTACTGATTTTTGGCAGTAATGATCACATTTTCGAGCGTGTCAGAGAAAAAACTTTATATAACAATACGGGTATAAGGGTATTAAATTAAAACCCTTGATGAGCACAATCCAAAAATATAAATAAAAAAAATCTTGTCCATGAATAAAAAATAAATAAGATTGTTTGTTAAAAACGAACAGTAACAAAAAATATTTTTTCTCCGACACGCTCGAAAATGTGATCATTACTGTAAAAAAACAGTAATAAAAAGAGACTCATTTTTGGACGAAATAATGCCCCATACAAAACAGCGGCCGGCAATGTGCCCGCCCTCAAACGGCCTAGGCCAACAAAGTAACTTTCATCTAGAAATTTCGATGTTTTCGAGTCTTTTTACAGCATACTCTTGTGTTCTAAATTCAAATTTTATATTAATCGTACACGAATCGTAGTGATTTGACTTGGCTGTATACTCTGTATGACACTGGCAAACAACAAAAAAAAAGAAAAATGCGCAATATAGCGGTTTGTAATTTTCGTCTATTATTTTTATCGTACTATTTTGTTACTTATTTTTCATGATGGAGTTAACTAATCATTGAATTACGGAAATATATTATAAGAATGAATGGTTCAAGAAATCGAAGTAGAGGTTCATCAACAGCTCACATACGTCCCCAGCCCACCGAGGGGCTCCAGCTTACCCTGAATTAGGGCGAAGAGGTTAAAGTAATAAAAATAGAATTTATAAGTTTAGTACGATACAAGTAGACGTCTAAATCTAAGGTATATAAGTAGACATCTAATCTAACTCTTTCTGGACTCGTACACAATAACAAATTTGGCGGCCGCAGCGGTAATGTACAATAAAATAGACATCGCAGTCGGAAAACCTTAGATAAAAAACCCCAAAAAACTTTTTTTAGTTAATTGTATGGAGTTTATATTTTTTGAAATTTATTTATTTTTATTTATTTATATATTCAATACAATGCATAGCTTACAGGTAAAACCTAAATTACTATACAAGGAACAGATGTGAGATCAGTAAACTAAAAGATATGAAGTAAAATACTTATCCATAAAAATAATTACACTTATCCATAAAATAATACTTATCCATAAAAACATATATATATATAAATATATATATAACAAATTTGTGATAAACTAATATCAAACAAAAACAACTTTTATTAAATATTGAGACAAAAACTTAAACAATTTTCCAAAATGGACGACCAACTGTCTGCAAAGATATCTACATCCGCGTTCATGTCCAAGAGATGTCTAACAAGTTTGTTTATTATAAATTATTTATTTTTGCCCTTTTTTCCTCTTTGTACTTGTTATCAGTTACCGTTATATATTTTAGTTAAACTATCCGCATTTGCGGTCAGCTAATAATAAATTATTGAAGTGCAAATGTACTGGTGCTACCTATAAACCTGCTCCGTTCGTTCGGAATTAGCAGTACGAGTCCCGATCGCGGTGTTCTTCTTCTTTTTCATCTGACAACATTTAATTTTTTTAACAGTCATCATCAATCAACATCAACGGCTCGTTACAGTCCACTGCTGGACTATGAGCCTCCTCCAATAAAGTGGAGGGTTTTACCATAATCTCCACGCTTGGCAGGCGGGTTGGAGATCGCAGATTAAAAGGTTACTGTATCAGAGAGCGCTGCTGCCCGTTCCCTGTTCAATGTGTAGTCCCTAAGTCGCCTCTTACGACACCCACGGGAAGAAGAGTAGGGGTTGCTGACAAATGTATTCTACTCTGCCGTCACCACAGGGCACCAAATCTGTCGGAAAAGGCTGTCGGAAAATCCCCCATGCCTATGCTTATATAAACTGAATAAGCCCTGGTTTATAAAGATACTAGGCGTGACAATGACAATATTATTGATTCGATACTCACAGTCCTAGATAAACTAACCAGACCTTCGTGGTGGATATATTGAGTTTTGTAACATAATCCTTTTATCTAATCCTTTTATCATAACATACAACGAGCTCTATTATTTCAATATAACTTTTTATTCGATCGGTCTAGGGCCTCTGCTAATACCTACCGTCCGGGAGACGCGGGTTTGCACCGAACCACGTACCAAACTACCAATGTGTATTCGAATTTCGAATATGTACAGAAGCCAGCTGGGGACTGGAATCTTGAAATGCTTGTTGTAAGGTTTCAACTTATTTATTTTCTCTGGGAAAACGATTCGTCCATAGATTCCACAGATTTTCCAAAGATTTCTGAAGCGCGTCGCAAGGGAGCGAAGCGATCGTCTTTTGTTCAATCAATCAATCAGCTTATTGCAGTCCGCTGCTGGACGTAGACCTCCCCAAGGGCACGCCAAAGCGCACGACTACCTGTTTTCCTCATCCAGCCACCACCAGCGACCTTCCTCATGAATAAAAAAAATTTGCACACTCAGTAACATAAACATTATAATTTAACCACTGAGCACGTTCTAATGGCATTCTTGATGAGTAGATCACCTTGGTAAATCATCATCCTTCTTCTTTGTCAATATAAAAAAACGTGTATTTAAGGTGTTATACGAATATCCTATACTTTCTTTCTATCTTATTTGAATTCTTATCGGTTTCTCGGAAACGGCTCTAACAGTTAGGATTACATTTTTTTACTTACGAGGCTGCTATTTATGTATCCGGAATAACAAAAAATAACAAACATCTATAACCAAATATACTTTTATTGCTTTTCAAAATACTCCCCGTGATGATCGATGCATTTTTTCATACGTTGAAATAAACTTTCGTAGCATTTTTTCCATTCTGTATCTGGTATCTCCAAAACATGCATTTTGAAAGCATCAACGGCTTCTTCCCGGTTGTCGATTGTTCTTGCGTATTTCTCCAAAATCTTCTGGCAAGCAAATGGTGGTGTACCATTCAGAATTAACCGTTTTACGATTCTCTAGTGGTACTGTAGCCACATGTCCACTAATACCAAAAAAGCAGGCAACCATTTGCTTCAAAGTGCTTTTTGCACGAACAACTTTAGTTGGGTTTGGCTCATTTTGGAACACCCAAACCGTTGACTGCTGTTTAGTTTCGGGATCATACGCATATATCCAAGATTCGTCTCCTGTGTAGATATTATGAACAGCTTTTGATTTACCACATTTGTTTTTTTTTATCTTTTTTTTTGCACCAATCAACACGAGCCTGTTTTTGTTCAACTGTTAAGTTGTGCGGGATCCAACGAGAACAAATTTTTTTTACAGCCAAATGTTCGTGTAATATTTTATAAATACTCGTCATACTAATGCCCAGAAATGCCTCTATCTCGCGATATATAACATGACGGTCTTGCATTATTAGTTCGCGCACAGCATCAATATTTTGTGGTACAACAGCCGATTTAGGGCGACCTTCTTTAAAATCGTCCGCAAGCATACGACGACCACGATTAAACTCACTGAACCAGTGATACACAGTGGTTTTCGATGGGTCTTCCTCCCCAAAAGTCGACAAAAGTTGATCCATGCACTGTTTTTGAGTTAATCCACGCCGAAAGTCGTAATAAGTCATAGCACGAAAATTTTCACGAGTCAAATCCATGGTGATGATAGACAATGAATTTTAAAAATGGCGCCACAATGTAAAAACAATTGACAGATGAATGAAACAAACTTTATTTTACAGCCAAAGAGTTCTATTTTTAAATGTTAAAATTTCTTTTCAAATATTGTTTATGTAAGTGGCCAGTTCCGAATACATAAATAGCAGCCCTTGTAGATGAAAGAAACACATTACATCTTAAATCTATTTAATTTTTAACTCGGCCCATTGACTGTTATACGACCACTGACTGTTGTGTGTTCTTGCTGTTGTTACGTTATACTAGCAGGAACCAACGAACAGTTACCAACGGTCACCTGTGATGGGGATCTGGTGACCTGACCAGACCAGCGACTGCTTGGTATATGTAATCGCTCAGGAAATAAAGTTTTAGAAATAAACAGCCAGCGGTACATCATTGGCCACAGCATCTATTGTAGATGATTATTCAACGCACGTGGGTCTACGGGTTTCCGCATCGCCGTTGATGGCTATAGAGTCCTACGGCAGCACCACATTTCTTGCCACATCGATCGCAGACAAAAGGTGAATCCGTAGGAGGCGATAAAGCGCGTCGAAGTCTTTTCTGCTTCTGATTTTCCAGCCAGTCCTGGTCGTACCTTCAAATTTTTCATACAGTTAAGACCCCTGAGGATTCTATCCTAATCCAACAAGACCTGGACAGATTTTCTGCATATTGTAATGATAACAAGCTTTCTCTCAGTTTAAATAAGTGTAAGACCATAACTTTTACTAAGAAATTATCTGTGATCAGCCATCCTTATATGCTATGTGGAGTATATCTTGATTCTGTCAAATCGATTAGGGACCTGGGCGTAATACTTGATACTAAATTGCATCTTGATACTCATATAGATACAATTATTGCTAAAGCTTACAGGATGTATGGTTTTGTCATGCGCTCATGCTCAAAATTTACCCGCATATCAACTTTTCTATCTGTATATAAATCATTGATTCGTTCTCAACTGGAATACGCTGTTCCCATTTGGAACCCCTTTTATGATAAATATGTTAAAGCCATAGAATCAGTCCAAAAAAAGTTTTTACGACGTGTTTCTTATAACCTGGGGCGTTTGCCGTATGAACGATACCTAAAGAAATTTGGTCTACTGACACTCTCATCTAGACGCTTATTCCTTGAAACGATGATACTATATGATATATGTCGACATAAATATGACTGCACAGACTTAATTAGTAAATTACGCTATAGTGTGCCTTCTCGATCACATGTTCGCAATACTCACAGATTATTCGCAACAAAATTATGCCGTACTAATGCAGGTAAACGGTCACCTCTGTACCGCATCGTTAAAACATATAATACCTACTTTCATCATCTTGATATTGCGCACCTGAGGGCGGGTGCCTTTAGAAGTATGGCCTTGAAGAAGCTTAAAGATGGCATATAATATAAACGACTGCTTTTCCTTTCCTTTCCTTTTTTCTCTATTCTATTCTCAATTTGTAATTTAGGGAATTATATGTTATAAACTATGTCCATTCCAAATTTCATCCAAATCCGTTCAGTAGTTTACAGGAGAGAGTAACAAACATTCATCCGTACATACAAACTTTTGCGTTTATAATATTAGTAACGAAGTAAGGATTTAGTGGGCGCGGAACTGCTGTTTTTAAATGTGTGCTAATTATGTACTATTAGGTTTAGGTTTATGTTAAAAATGTTGGAAACGAAAATGTTGAAATGTTCTTTTCATTAAGTGTTCACTTAAAATAAAATAATTATTCGTGATTAATGGTGTTGGTGCCACAATTATTATTCTTTTTTGTACCTTGGTATATTATATGTATTGTGCACTGTTTATTAACCCAAATAAAAAAATAAAAAAAAAAACGACTTTTACGTCGTAACGCCACTCAGGTCTCATTCCGGCGCGTTTCTCCCAACCGTCAGTCCTAATTCCAAGGCTGTATTACATACAAAAACTGTATCTGGACGAAGTCTCCGAAATGATAAAATTGACAGGATAATACCGAAAAAGGGCCCAACAATGGTTGCATAATATTATAGGTCTGCGCCATACATGGATTGGGACTTGTTGTATTAACATTGGGTAACCTCGCTTCCAGGTCGGAAGACCGTCCTCGCGGGTCTCAGCGGCTCCTTCAGCGCCGGCGAGCTTACCATCATCATGGGCCAGTCTGGCGCCGGCAAGAGCAGCCTCATGGACATCCTAGCAGGATACACGTAAGATGCAGCAGCTCCTAATGTAATGATCCCACTGAGGGGTTCGAAACTAATGTTGATCTTCTTCATAGTGAACATACACTAGTAGTGAACGTGCCAACTATCAACAAACCTAGTCCTTGGTAATTGCTAGCTATGACGTCGAAAATGATATTGTAAAATCTTAATTCGAATAAAAATATTTGATATGATTTAAGTAACCTTAATTAAGAGTCGACTTCATATGCAAAAATGTCAGTGAGTTGTTTTGGTTTTAGCAAGTGCGCTCGCCTAATGATTGTATGATTTTTTATATATTTAAAAGAAAAGTACAAAAGATACGTTGTTGTGAAGTGTTTTCTGGCCGTTCTTCTCCACAGCGAGCGTACACTGCCATCCATGATAGCTTTGACGTCGAAATATATATTTTTTTTAATCTTAATTCGAATAAAATATTTTTGATTTGAAACTATGTAAAAAACTTTATTGAATTTTTCAATGAAAACCGTAAATTTAGAAAGAATAAAAATGACAGTTAAATGTTTGTGTATTAGAGATTTACGCAACGGATATGGTAACTTTACTGGTTATTAATTTGTAGTCATAGTTTTATAATTTGTAACTGTTTATTTCCCAAATATAAATAAAATAATATAAGAAATGGTAACCACTGTGTGTCTAGTCTATGGATAAATGACTATGGGTTGGGTCCATTAAGGTGCCTTGAAAGTATAACTACTACAATATACAGTTCAGTTACATATGAGTACTAAGCAACTTAATAGTTTAGGTATTCGAAAATTAATTATACTTTGATGCATACCCAATCTAGAATTGTATATACGTTTGCAAGAGATTTTCCGATTACATAACATGTGATCGTGAAATACTATTATTTTCAATACAAAATTAAATCCTAACACATGTAACGGAAGATCGAGATATTTTTTATGTAAGAGATTGAGTAAGATGGTATAATATAATATATATAATCTTCTGAATGATTTTCCTAATAAATAAATTTTTCGTTTATTGTGCGAGCGAGCGCGAAGCGTCTCTGTTTTAGCATGGCCAAAATTGCTTTTGTATGTCGTTCTGTCTGGTTTGTTCTCATCAACAGGTCGCGTTTCTCAACCGATTCTCGTGAAATTTTGTGAGCAGATTCGATAAATATTTATAGAGTCCGTTTTCGGAATAAAAAAAAATTACATAATTATTGGTGGACACGGGGGAGGGAGGGGGGAGGTCTACAGCTCACAGAGCCACTAGTATATAATTTCAAACACTTTAATATAGATTTCTAGGAATTCGTTTTACAGACATAGGTTGGTCCGATGCTGGGAACCACATGGCAAAAGGGAAAAATAATTAATTTAACAGATATAATATATAGGTATATAGGTACTGTAGCATCGGGCCTCGTTGGTCCGAGTGCTATGTAGTTTGATACTGGCGATAGTATTCTTTTTGCAATATATTAGGTCCTTACATATGAAATTGGCGTTTTGTCGTACTGGCCACTTTGATCACAAATTTCTCCTATTTGGTTAGGAATTCGAAATTCAAATTTATACAGCTATTTCCACATGTAGTTGTGTTTCGTAAACCGTCATTCATTTGTTTTTTTACTTATCTTTTTTCTGTTTGCATCGCTCGATTTACAAAATGGAAAATTTGAAATATCGCGTTATTTACGAGTACGAGTTCCACCGTGGCACCAGTGCTGCGGAAACGGCTCGAAGGGTTAATGATGTGTATGGCGGTTGTGTCGCAAAAGAAAACACAGTGCGTTTTTGGTTCCAACGTTTTCGTTCTGAAAATTTCGACCTGCAAAACAAGCCCCGTGGACGGCCGGAGACCCAAGTTGATAATGAAGCATTGAAGGCTATTGTGGAAGCGGATCCATCGCAAACCACGTCCGAGTTAGCTGCAGGCTTCGGTGTTAGTGATAAAACTGTTTTAATCCACTTGAAGCAAATTGGGAAGATTAAAAAACTTGAAAGGTGGGTTCCTCACGAATTGAGTGAAGCAAACCGGCAAACGCGCGTCAACTGCTGCGTTACATTACTTGACCGGCACAATAACGAAGGGATTTTAAATCGAATCATTACCTGTGATGAAAAGTGGATTCTCTACGATAATCGGAAGCGCTCATCGCAATGGCTGGACCCTGGCAAGCCAGCCAAAGCCTGCTCCAAGCGAAAATTGACCAATAAAAAGTTACTTGTAAGCGTTTGGTGGACTAGCGCCGGTGTCGTTCATTACAGTTTTCTCAAATCTGGCCAGACGATTACGGCAGATGACTATTGTCAGCAATTGCAAACCATGATGGAAAAGCTAGCTGGTAAACAACCGAGGCTGGTCAATCGCTCTACGCCACTGCTGCTTCACGACAACGCTAGACCACACACTGCACAACAGACGGCTAGCAAATTAGAAGAGCTTCAATTGGAATGTCTAAGGCATCCACCGTACTCCCCGGACCTTGCTCCAACAGATTACCATTTTTTTCGAAATTTGGATAACTTCTTGCAAGGGAAAAAATTCAACTCAGATGGGGCAGTCCAAATCGCCTTCAAAGATTTTATTGATTCCCGTCCGAATGGTTTTTTTAGTAAAGGGATCAATGAACTACCTATGAGATGGCAAAAGTGCATAGATTACAATGGCTCATACTTTGATTAAATAAATATACTATATAAAAATTTTTCGACTTTTTGTTCCTCCCATACAAAACGCCAATTTCATATGTAAGGACCTAATATTTGTTCTCTTTTTAACTATTCAGTTTAGAAAGAGAACGATAGAAACTTCAGACGGGCTGGAGCCGTCGAAGTTTGACGTTCTCATCTGCCGTCCGCCGTCGAGTGCGGACGATTGTATTATTTCCAGTGCTAAAGTTGTAAATTCAAATATATAAAATATTATTTATAAACAGTGCGTTTTTACTAAGTAGCGAGCTTTAGCTAAAGTGGCTACAGTTGCTACAGTACATAACACCTGCATCTTTGGGAGGTCACCAATTGTTCGACGGGTTACCGTTATTGGACTAAACAAAAAAAGATATTACCACAAATGTATAATCATTCAAGATAAAGCACAAACGTTGCGACTATTGAATTTTTCCTCCATATATTTTATGTTAATTAATGAAAGAATAGAGTTGGTTTTTAATATGTACACCGAAAAGCTTTTTTTTTTTTTTTTTTTTTTGTTCGTTCTTTCGAACAGGCTAAGGTCAATGACCATGCTGCCTTGTCTTTAGTCATAAATCTTTGCTTGAGTGAAAATCCGAGGTATAAGTCTTTAGTATTATAATATATTCTTGAGTGCAAGTCCGGGTAATACGTCTTCTGTCTCCTGTTATCTTGAGTACAAATCCAAGGTATACGTCTTCAGTTTTTTCATATATTCTTAGGGAAAATCCAGGGTATATGTCATTTCATTAGTATACACCGAAAAGCTTCTAAATACTTGTCATTCTACCTAAAAATAATAAACAAGAAGAAAAATTAACTGACTGAGTTTGGCCTTATGGAAGCACTAAAGAGATTTTCCCTTTAAATTTTCTTATAATAAAAAAAAAACTTTCAGAGCAGGACCTATCTTGATAAAATTGAAATGAAGGTAAAAAATAATTCGGACTTAGGACAATTACGTAAATTGATCTATAACACAGGGAAATATTAATTCTAAATTAATAATTTTTCGGCATCACGGATGTGGATTTATATTCTTTATTGCACACTTAAATTTACAGGATAATATTAAAATCAGTTATAAAGGCGAGCTTATCTCTAAAAGAGATCTCTTCCAGCCAACTTACAAGGTGGTGGAAAAGGTGTAAAACAGAGCGGGCACAAGGATGCACACTAAATAAATTAGCCTAAAATAAAAAAACTGAATTTAAAATAAAACATAAATACAATAAATATCTACATATACCCAGACGTATTTATTCATCAAAATCTATTCCCCCACATTTTTCGTTTAAAATCAAACAAGAGTAGGTACAGCAATAAAAATCACAATCAAAATTATTTTTTACTCTTTAAGCGCGTTAAAAACGTGTTCGGTTAAAAAAAAAATTTTACTTTAATAATTATTTAAATTCATCCTGATGCTACCCATCTTACTGGCCCGATGCTTTTTTCATACAATATTTTGCATTCCATAACTATATTGAAAGCAAAACTGTACCAAATATAAAACTCTTTTGCGCTCGTGGGCTAAAAATCACGTAATTGGCGGTCTTACGGTGGCCGTTGCCGGTAGATTAGTTATCGGACATAGATTGTACTCATTACATAATTTCATAAAATTTCAGATTTTTTTATTCCACGTCTGTTAGATAAACACCTGAAACTTCGTCTAGCTATGGAGCTAGCTATACGCATGTTCAAAAGCGAGTCATAAGTATGTTTCATAGTTTTATTTTCTTTCCTAATTTATATGCTTCCTTTTTCCTTCCCATTACGTTTCTCAAAAAGTGTTATCAAGGGAAGGGTCCTACCTACGGTCTTCCCTTTTCGGTTTTAAATTGTCTTCATCGTGTTATATGACTTTCTCTCTGTCTAGCATTAGCTAAAGAATTATCTTTCTATAACTCTAAATCTCCAAATCAAATGTGAGGTCTACAGGTCGCATTTCTCAACCGATTCTTATGAAATTTTCCAGTATATCGGTCGGTCTCTCTCAGTCTCTGACATGCCTAAAGTAAATTGAACAGCCTCCGTGGCCGAGCGGTTGAGATTTCGCCAAGCAAAAATCTCTTTGTGAGACTTTCCCCAGTTTGGTTAGGACTTTGCAGGCTGAATCATCTGATTGTCCGAAAAGAAAGATGATTCCGTGCTTCGAAAGGCACGTTAAGCTATTGGTCCCGGCTAGGTGTACACAATGTGTGATTTGTATGTGTTATTTACATACAGCCAGGTATACCTATAACTCGTATCTCGTGATTGTGTAACCTATCCTGCAAGTTAGCCTTCTCAGAATACTGATACTCTACGTGTTAGGAAAAGTCTAAGATTATCAAATAAGTTACAAAATTACTTTTTTATAAGATATGGTTATCTATCATATTCGGAATTAGTAAGGATGAGATTGAGTTTATTTGGTATCTTATCAAAATATTTCATTCTTGTACTTAATATCTGATTTTATCCATGTAATCCTTAAACTCAGCATATGTGCAATGGTGGCTTTTATCTGAACTTTTCGTCAGTTCATATGGCTTCGGGAAATATACGTCCACATTGGTATTGGTAGCATAGATAGACACCGCGCACTACGCTATTACTACAATCGTTTACAATCCTGTCCTTCTTAAATTATACAGTATATCAAGGCTAATTGTCTATGTCATGCTCTAATCTTAATTTTAAAATCCAGTTATACTTTTCGTTTTATGATCACTGAATGAGAAGAGATAAATTAAGACGAGTGAATGACATTATTTTGAATAAATATATTGATTAATATGGGCGGGTGTAGCTGTCAAATTAAGACATTTTAAGTCACATGTTTTCAGCTCTATAATATTAGGATGTCCTTGTCCCTTTTTAAGTTTTAAAAGATCGGACAAACTAAAATTAAGGATCAGAGCGTGCCATATTTCCTTACCTGAACCCTGAACTATGATTTATTATAGATGACACTGCACACGCTTCAAAAACAATCGCTCCTCTATGTCTCTCACTATCAATAAATCAAGATTAGTGTCATCCTGCCATGCACCCACATGGTGCATTTCGTGGGAGTTCGATGTGTTTTGTATAACTATTTAAGACTATATTCGTCATTTTCTACTGAAATAAAAGGGCTTTGTGGGTATAAATACTGCTGCTGGGGAATTCTAGTGAAATAAGTACTTCACAATAATTTTGATTATCAAACTACTTAAAAGTATTTCAAAACATCTACAGTTACGCTCTTTTTTCTTCGTAAATAAAATCAAACACAAGAAAGGTACTACAAATATCATAGAAAAATTTTTCGGTAAATGTTAACTATCTTAAACAGGTACATATAAGTAGTATTGGACAACCACGGAACCCTACAGTTTGCGTGGCCCGACACGTGCTTGGCCGGCTATTATTTCATTTCTGTTTGTTTATTTGTTTTATTTTAACGCCTAAACGGCTGAATGAAGTTGGATGTTGAGACACTGGAAAGGGCATAGGTTTTTACGTGTAATAATTTTTATTCGAGTGAAAATACTGGTGGTTCCCCACCACGGGAAAAATATCACAATGGGATTACCCACTTTTTACTGCGTGAAAAAATCTTTTCTCACGTAAAACCTCAAACAACGGTAGTCAATAAAAGACACACTACTGTCTACTATAATAAGAAGAACTAGGTATTATTATAGAACAAACTAGAGATTATGTTGAATGATCTAAGTTCATTGAAATTCCTATTTCAATGTCTGATTACATGATCGAATCATGATTTGTATGATGTTTGTTATGATAATAAATTATTACACTTGCCGCAGTAGTTATATATAAAATAGAGCTCATTGTAATACGTAGTAAAAATGTTATAATATTTACTAAACTTCTGCAAATGCTATCACGAGACATATATGTCTTGTAAGTATTATATACTAGCTTTCCGTCCACGGTTTCACCCGCGTTTAATGAGTTTTCCCGTAGGAATGAAGTTTTGAAAAAGTAGCCCATGTCCTATTCCAGGATCTAACCTATATGTGTGCCAAGTTTCATCCCGATCCGTCCAGTGGTTAAAGCGTGATTCGGCAACAAACATCCATACATCCAAACTTTCGCATTTATAATATTAGTAGGATAATATCGTCACTGGGAAAGCAAAATTACTGATCCACCAAATAGGCGATATTGAGTTATATATGTTAATAATTATATATAACTCAATGTCGCCTATTTGGCGGATCAGTAATTTTGCTTTCCCAGTGACGATATATAATACTTACAAGAAATTAAATAACACACACCACGCGTGGCTGTTCAGTCAATGTAACAGAATGTAACTGAATAACTTTGGCTCAATAAGTTTTCTATAATCTAAAAAATATTACTTTTCATATAAACTGATCAGCTGACCAAATTAAAAAAATATGTGAATTTTTAAAACTTGTGGGATAATGCTTGTTCAGTTAACACGTTGTATGCTACTTACTTTATTAATTGATACTTCAAACTCGATATATACCTAGCAGTGGCGAAGGGTGAAATTTTGACAAAGGTAAGCCGGAAGAGCGCGGCCTACCTAACTAAATGACATGTTTTTTGTTTTCAAAACTGTGAGTTCGGAAAATGGAATTCATCGCTACACAAGTAGTCAAATAGTCAGTTGATCAGCAATCCATATGAATTAATGCCACTCACTCAACAACTTACCGTATTGAACAGATCGTGAAAAACATAGTAAAAACAACAATTTCACTGTTTACAAACAAGCACACACTAAATTGGCGGACACGTGCTTACTAATTAAATGTACTTTACTTCCCCATATAAATTCTTAATTTTAATTTAACCAATCACCAATCACACAACATCACACAATTTCGACCCCGCGATGTATTTTCTTACTGAAACTCTTATTTTTCGATTTATCAATTTCCCTCTCACGTATGCGCTATGCGTTAGAAAGAGAAAGAAATTATGGGAAGCCGACCCGTCTCGGCTTCTATGGCGCCATTTTATGGGTGTGTTTCAAATCAAACTGACAGCGCCGGCAACATGCGCGTGAGAAGGCAAATATGGAAGTAAGCCCTTGGAGCGCCAGAGACAGAGTATACGGCAATTCACGGACTCGGTCGGTCGTGCGACTCGTGCGTGATCGATCACTCTGCCCGCTTGTGGAATCTAGAACACGAGGAAGCAGATCTGACCTCCTTCGCTTCCTTTACTGCAAAGCCGACATTGCAAAAAACTACCTATTTTACGGCTCTTGTATTGTAAATTACCTATTACAATGCTGTTTAGTGTTCGTAGTGCTATAAAATTATCCTTAAATCTCAACTACCTACTGATTTATTTATAAACTAACACCAACCTATTCCACGCCTAAGTAATGCGAAATATCGCATTTAAATAATCGGATTTTGTACACTAGATATTTAATCCCGTTTAGTCATGTATTATTTAAGGGCATGCCACTTCAAATATCTTGGCATGTATACCAGATACTATACCTTAAATGGAAACCCTCAATTGGCATTGTCTTGTGTATGCAGTAGTGTTACAAAATCTTAAGAAAAAATATTTACATCCAGTCCATATTATTCAACTGCACAAATTCTTGGTTGACATAATGTATTGTAGTGGTGAGGTGTGAAAACAAATAAGATATAATTTATGGGGAAAACAATGATTTATTTTAAAGGGAATGTTAATGTACTAGACTAACATGTCGAAGGGCTTCTCAAATTAGACTCAGTCAAAACAACATATTTCAAAATCATTTGAAAATACAATTCTAGAACAAAATAAAGCTGCCAGTGTGCATTTATCACATGCCAGCATTTTTAAACAACAGAGTAAGGAGTGTAGGTATTGCTATACCTAACATAATGTTATGGTTATGGATAGTTAATTTACAACGGCGACATTCTTCTCTGTAAATATGTATTGTGAACTTCTTTACTGTTTTGAATAGCTACCTAACTACGAGTAGTTAAATTAAATAAAGTTTTGCACTAGCTTACATCGCATCTCGGGAGCGATTTATATATAATTGTAATATTAAGCCTCCGTGGTGTATTCGCTCCGTAGAGCGTTCACCTCTTGTTCTGAGAGAGAGGTTCTGGGTTCGAATTCCGATGAGTACATCCCCAGTTTAGTTAGGATATTACAGGATGATTTTCCTTAAAATAAGATGATTTCGTGCTTAAAGGAAATAGCTAGTTTTCACAAGGAAAACTAGTTTACCGATATGTCGGTATGTTCCACTTTAGTCCATGACAAGATATAAATAAATTAATTAATTTCAGTCAGTCAAATTATATTTCGGTATCTCTATAGGTGTAGGACTACTGATAAAAAGGAAATAATAGTGATACCTAAACTTTCCTATTTTAACATAAAATCACAATATACTTATTGGCTAATTTGTAATAAGCTTTTCGTCATATTGTCTGATAATCCACATAATAAGAATATGAGATGTATCCCACATTGGGCATGTCTCAATGGCACCTAAGGTATTCCACTTACGAATGTTGATCATACTTCAAATATCATAAGTATCATCACTGTCAGGTTACGAAGAGCGCTTGGAGCATCACAAAATCATGTCACTTGAGAAAAGACGGCAATTGTCAGATATGATGTTCCTATATAAAATTGTAAACAACAAGATAGATTGTATGGAGTTGGTAGAAAGCATTTGTTTGTGTACACCCACTACACGCACTAGGCACACTCGACTTTTCTCTGAGCCAAGATCACAAACCAATTATGCCCGGAATTCCATAATATCCAGATGTGCCCGTACCTATAATTGCTTTTTTCAACATTTGGACATATTTAATCTTAGCGAATGTAAATACAAATCATTAATATTCGATGCCCTCTCGGGTGGAACCAATGCTGGGCGTGTCAGCGATGACGTTACGAGCACAGGCAATCAGTCTGTATCACGGAGTTAATGTTTGCACTAATACGTAGGTATATAAACACATACAAAATACACACACACACACACACACACACACACTCATATACGCACACGAACACATACATATCACATAAACATATTACACACATTTTTATAATTTTATAATATTAGTTTATTATTATTACTATTATATATGTACATAAGTATATATATTTATTAAAGTAATTTAGTTTATTATTTGTTCGGCTGTTATTAAGTCCTCTAACTTATAAGTGTGAAATCTTGTTATTGGCTTATAAATGTTTAACTACTTTTAGAAAATATTCTGTAATGCTGTAAGGTTTCCTTTCATTATTAAAATTAAATTAAAATAAAATAAAATCATCAACCAGATCAATAAGATTGTACTACAAATAAACTGCAAACTTAAATATTATGCAGAGATTTGGTTACTTTTAAATAAAGTTTGTTTTAAAATTGATAAAAAAGGATTTTCAACATAATCGCCAAGGCTTTTTAAAAAGAGGGAATTTGGTTGAAAATGGTCTATTTTCTTGAATTTACAGGCAGCCAACAAGTGGCAGAGTGTACGTGAATGGTCGCCTGCGCAACAACAAGTCGTTTCTCCGGCAGTCCTGCTACATCCTGCAAGATGATAAAGTACAAGATTTCCTCACCGTTCAGGAGTCCCTTGCTGTGGCTGCAGAGCTGAAGCTGGGCAACTATGTCAGCAAACAACAGAAAAAACAAAGAGTAAGCATCTAAAACAAAACATCATTACGTCATATCTCTTGTCTAGTGACTACTTGATTCAAATTACATTGCAGCGTCTGGGTCACATTTGGGACGGTCAATTGGTACTACAACAGCAATGACCGGTAGTAAGCATCCGATAATTAGCAAAGTGTAATCGCTGCTTAATATAATTAACGAAACAAATAACATAGTGAAATAGCTGTTCACGAGTAGAGTATGAGTTGCTGCATATAACTTGCTCCTCCAAGTTCCAGCACCGACTGTTAGTTGCAAGAATACGGCTGGACTGGACCTGGTCCACTAAAAAATATATTTTTATTAAAAAAAACAGCTGTTCTGAAAAAACCATTGATAAATCTCTTAGTCATAGCAGTCAATAATAAAATTACAAACTTATGTAGGTAATAATATAAATGAAACGACTACACCACTAATAAAATGTGTGATGATTTCACTCAAAGAAATCTATTTCTCATGTTTACAGATAGAAGAGATAATAACATCGCTTGGGCTTAGCAGATCACGGAATACGAGAGCAAAACAACTATCGGGAGGACAGAAAAAGCGGCTGGCAATAGGCCTGGAGCTTGTCAGTGACCCCCCAGTATTGTTCCTTGATGAACCAACAAGGTAACAAAAATTTATTAAACAATAAAAGTATAGAAGATACGAGTCCTGTGGAGTTTCTTCCGACCGTTCGTCTCTACAGTGAGCGTACACTTGTAGTCAACGTGCCAATATGGGCAAGCCTTAAATAAAAGTTAACAAACAAATTTGAAATCTCACTTAATTTGTTCCAGCGGCCTGGATAGCTCAATATCAAAGTCAATGGTCTACCTCCTGCACCTGCTGGCCCGGCAGGGTCGAACAGTGATCGCAACGATGCACCAACCCTCAGCTGCACTGATGCAAATGGTAGACAGGTTGTACGCGGTGATTGGTGGACGATGCGCATACTTAGGATCTGTGCCAATGCTACTGCCATACTTAGACCAAATGAACCTGATTTGCCCGCCGTACCACAACCCTGTGGACTTTTGTAAGTATATATGTGGCAGTAAGATAGTTGTAGCCGTAATATGATCATATCACTAGGGATATGATCATATACCGGATGATAGTCATACGAAAGCTCCTATGTGTCTATCTTACTATCTTACTAGGGATATGATCATGCCACTAAACTAATCTAGTGAAATAGTAATTATCGATTAAATTTACCCAAATTGCATGGCTGCAAGCAGGCCCATGGTCACAAGATAACCTAACCCCGAAGGGTATGGCGGAGGGAGCCGAGGTCTAACCTAATGCCCCGAACTCCCGTGCTCGCTACGCTCGCACCCGCCCTGATTGTACTTGTACTGTACTTTGTCCATTTTTTAATAATAATGGAATGCTTCGTACAGTCATTTGATCGATAATAACTATTTCACTAGATTAGTTTAGTTATATGATCATATCACTAGTAAGATAGTTATAGACAGCTTGCATAAGACTATCATCCGGTATATGATCATATCCCTAGTGATATGATCATATTACGGATATCCCTAGTGATATGATCATATTACGGCTATTACTATCTTACGGCGACATATACAAATAAACGTGGCAAGAAACGCAATGTTGTACTTTGTGCTCTGAAATACAATGCGTTATTGTCAGAATAATTTTATGCTTACTTACATCACCATTTAGATATTTTTGGTACCTATTAAGTTATGACAACTTTTAAGTACCCTTGTACAGACCGTGCTATTTAAACTTGCAAAAGAATATCAAAAACAAACTAAAAATACTAGTAATGTACCTACATATATACCTACAATGACCTATAGTAATGATTTCTTTTCTGTTACAGTAATTGAGATTTGTGCAGATAATGCAATCGACCTAGTATTACATTCAAAAAACGGTAAGGAGACGGATTGGATAACTAACGTGTCGGATGAGACTGATAGCCAATTAGAAAGTAAGTACTGCTGATTTATATTTTTTGCTTTTTTCCTGTCCGATGTTACATACCGGTTGTGTAATCATGTTTTTCCCAATCATCACCTACAAATATTTGATTAAATGTTATACTTACTAGCTCTAGGGTGCCTCTCCTAGTGTAGAATGAGTATGTAATAAAATATGGTTAATTTATATCTTATCTTTTGTCGAGGTTTCTGCAACAACTGGAGAATATTCTCCGAATTACCAACTCACATGGTTTGCTCTATTTGGAATGCACACTTTTTTTTTATATTAAAACATGGTTTCTCGGTGATTCATTTTACTTACTTAAATTGCCCGAATGCTTCTTAAGTTAAAAGGAAAAATTTATAAGACCATTATACGACCTGTCGTCATTTATGGATCGGAATGTTGGGCCATCAAAGGGATGGATGAAAGACGACTTCATAGTAGTGAAATGAGAATGCTGAGATGGATGTGTGGAGTAACAAGAATGGACAAGATTAGGAATGAATATATAAGAGGAAGTTTGAAAGTTGCGCCAGTGATAGATAAAATGAGAGGAAATCGCCTTACCTGGTATGGACACGTAATGCGGAGAAATGAATGTTACGTAGGGAAAAAGGTATTGAATTTGTATGTGGATGGATATATTGGGAGAGGACGACCAAAGAAAAGATGGATGGATTGTGTAAAAGATGATATGTGCAGGAAGGATGTGTGTTGAAATGACGGCTGATAGGGATGTATGGAGGAAGAAAACATACTGCGCCGACCCCAAATGATAGGATAAGGGCAAGCCAATTATGAAATTGTCTCTAAACTAAATCAAATCAAATCAACGGCCCGTTACAGTCCACTGCTGGACTATGAGCCTCCTCCACTTAAGTGGAGGGTTTTGCCATAATCTCCACGCTTGGCAGGCGGGTTGGAGATCGTAGATTAAAAGGTTGCTGTATCAGAGAGCGCTGCTTTCCCTGTTCAGTGTAGTCCCTAAGTCGCCTCTTACGACACCCACGGGAAGAGTAGGGGTTGGTGACATATGTATTCTACTCTGCCGTCACGACACGGCGGAATCTAAATTAAATATAATGTAGTAATTACTAATATTTCAGGATTAAATAAGTCATATATAAGATGTAACACGCTAGAAGAAGTGTTTTTGACGACGCTACCTACACCTAAGGAAGACCCGACCAATAAAATCTTAATGAAATTAAAAAGTACATATCCAACTTCATTTTGGAAACAATTTACAACATTAACCAAAAGGTCCCTATTGGTAGGTATTATTTGAAAAAAATCTTAATTCAATTTGTTCCATAATATTTATTTATTATTATTTATTTTTTATTTTGTTAATAATCAACTTAAAACTTTCACATTGTGTGATTCGTTGCTTGACCAGCTTATTACAACTTAACTATAAATCAAAACTCTTTCTTGTTTTCAGTCAAACTGGCGAAATCCACAATTCACGTTGACATTCACTGGCATCCACTGCGGTATGGCCTTGTTTATAGGTCTACTGTTCTTCAATATTGGGGAGGACGCCAAATATGCAAGGGACAACTACAACTGCCTCTTCTACAGCCTTATGTTCCTCATGTTTACCTCTTTCAGTTCCGTCAGTGTTACTTGTAAGTACATGTTTTTGTGTACTGCTTTGATTTTAATTATAAACACAAAAAAATCGCGTAATACGCTTATTTTATACAACACGAGTAGGCTTAATAGGTATCTTATGGGTACTTAACAAAAATAAAATAAATAAAATAAAATAAAAATGATTTTATGTTTTACATAGGCGGAGACATCCCGGAAAGTAATCCAGAGGATACTTGAGGTGGGAATGTCTAAAAAACAAAAAGAAATGCACTTTATATAAATTATGCATAGGAGTACAAAAACTCAATTGCTTTATTAACATATCAAGTTCACTTTATGAGCAAACACGTTTAACTTAATTTTCGGCCACAAAGTAAAAATTACGTGGACATCGGGAATATTTTTTAATTATTTAATTTAATTCTCGTTGTCCACGTTAACGTGGACTAGCTCAACGTGTACAGCGAGAACATACTATATTATTGACTTACAAACGCTACAAAATTTTGCTTCTTTTTTGCAGTTCCACAACAATTCCCAGTGGTTCGACGAGAGCACTTTAATCGGTGGTATATGACGTCAGCATACTACTTTTCTACCCTTATGTCATCATTACCTATTCAAACAATATGTACGATGACCTACGCAACCCTCATATACTGGCTCACTGGACAACCCCATGACTTTCTAAGATTCATCTGTTATTGCTGGACTTTATTGCTAGTGTCTTATGTGGCTCTCTGCATTGGTTTGCTCAATGGGTCTATATTCAATGTTAAGGTAATTTAATGTACTATATTTATATCATCATCAACTAATATACGTCTCCACCGAGGGGCTCGAGGCTACCCTGAATAAGGGCGATCAGTGCCGGTTGGCCGACTTCACACACAACATTTAGATTTCATCGCAGAAGTGTGAAAGTTTCCTCACGATGTTTTTCCTTCACCCTGAGAGCATCGAATAAACGTACATATTATTATGACTTGGGCGACTTCAAACACAAATTATATACTTACCATACCTACAATAAAATAAAAACGCTCAACTAACTACGATAACATAGTCTGACGGCTGAACTCGGGTCTGTCGGAGGTTTTAAGATGTATTAGCAACCTTCTTTTAAATATTATTATTATTTGGTAAACCTGTTGATACACAAAGCCAGAAAGTAAAGAGTAGTGTTTTTTAAAGTTGAGTTCCACTTGTACTGTTCCATTTGTAGTGTTCTGTTCTGTTATTTCAAGTAGTAAGAAAACAAGTCTTGCTCTTCTGTTCAAGATGTTCTTCTGTGAACTTAGAGCAGTATAAACTTATTTATTAATTAAAAATAGTTAGTTTAAAAAATTCTGCTCTCTTAAGACGGTAAACATTGTTTCATTGCAGGAAAGTGTGGTGTTTGGACCGTTCTTCATAACACCGTTCGTCATCTTCTCTGGATTCTTCTTGCTCTACAGGGACGCACCTAATTTTTGCAAATGGGTCTTCCACATTTCCTTCCTCAAGCATGGTCTTGTCGCCCTCACCATCGGCATGTACGGGATGAACCGACCCAAACTCCATTGCTCAGACATCATCTGCTTTTATGCGTATCCTAAGCAGATCTTAATAGACAGGGATATGTTGGACGAAAACATTTGGGTCGCTATCATGGCTTTAATGAGTATATCCGTGGTGATAAACATATCGACGTACGTGATGCTGAAAATTAGATTGAAGGCTAAATGGTAATGAATGAGAGAGAAATGACAGGGTAACTAATTCCCGTGCCTAACAAATCGATTTTAAAGCATGTCTGTGATATTGAAAACGCAGTCAAAATTGTTATTATCTTGCTATTATTTCCGAATAGGTGCGTATGCATTTACATATTGGGGACTTGAAATGCAAAGAAGATAAATAATGTAATTTAATCAATATTTGCATTTTACAATTTAGTTGTTTGTTGCTAGATGAATCCTAAGTCAAAGTTAAAACACTCTAAACATTCCAAGATACGGCGTGAGACCATATATTTATATTTCACATAGGCTAGTACTTAGGTTAACTTGTGATCATTAGCCTTTAGGATAATTGAACTGATGGAATATCGATATACAGGAAGTATAAATTTACTGTCGGAGCCAGATAACTCCAGTGAACTTACCTATATTATTTTAGACATCATTTTGATTTCGCTTGTTTTGGTGCGGTCTTGCCTCTGACGTTTGAACTATCTGAACTATCTGAACTTTCTAAAAATATTTATTTTCAATGTCGATGATTGAAATATGTCCGAAGTATTAATTGCTACTGATATTAGTTATTTAGACACGTCTATTGCATTGCATTATCGACAGTAAAATAAGTTTTAATTTTAAATTCGTTTAAGCCGAAATATTTATGATATTATACAGTTTTTGTCTTGTAACTTAGAGTGATGTCACAAATCTAAATTAGATATACAATGGAGCCGATTCTCGCAGTAACAAAACAAAATAAAAATTATGATGTCGTTTTTTTTTTTCTAAGAACGCAAATGGTACGTTTGTTTCTGAGTACAGAAAATTAAAATCTGATTGAGACTAGCCATATGTGAAATTTAGACCTTATAGACATGTTTAATTGCACTGATTTTGTTCGAGCGCAGAAATTATAAAATCATACTTTTTATTCCTTAAGAAGGATGTTTCAGAAAAAAGTCTAACTGTTAGAACCGGCCTTAATGTATAATTATGATAAATGAGGCATTAAAATATATCTGTAAATTTGAACGTGCTTTGCATTTAAATCGTAAAATGTCACATTTACGTCTAAATGTTAATTATAATTAGATAATATTATTGTCATGATTGGTAGCATAATGTCTGAACTAAGTAATCGGAAATCAATCAGGTTTAGGTAGACTAATTTTAATGAGTATAATATTAGTGAAATTATATGTTTGTAGGTAAAGTAAAATGTAATTGTTATGACGATTTAAATAAGTATTTACCAAAGCCTTGCCATTAAACAAATATTTAGGTAATTACAAAATAATAGGACACAATGAAATGATAAGTATAATATATTAAAGAATATTTAAATTTTATGTATTTTTTATTCACAATGCCTAATTAAAATGTAAAACTTCTTTTATTGTAGGTAAATTTCAATATTTTTAGTTGAATTGTACCCCACAAGACAATGTGTGGTGGACATTTTAATTATTTTTTGCGGTAAATTTCCAGAATATGAGCAGATATTAAGCAAAAGCATTTCTTTTTTTACTTGCAGTATGTTAATTTCTTATCTTATTTTACTTAGCATATACAGGGTGTAACAAAACAGGAGTACCAAACTACCAACCCGAAACACAGCGATAGTACTCGTGAAACTAAACAACTTCTCTGAAGGAACATGCGTTGAGATAAGAAAAAAAAATCGAAAGGCTACAAAGAGTTGATTGAATAATTTGTATGGGATGTCAAAAAGATTTTTTATATTTCGACCCATGTTCCTTGGGAAAGGTTGTGCTGTTTCATATGAGTACTGTCGCTGTGTTTCGGGTTAGTACCCCTGTTTTGTTACACCACTTGTATTGTCCCACTGCTGAGCAAAGGCATCTCTATTTTTTCCACCTTTTTCTTTTTATCTAGAGGAGAAGCCAGGTTTTGGAGGAACTGTTTAGTTTGTCATATTAAAACTCTACATTTGTCTAAATGTTTAAAAATATTATATTAAGTTAAATGATGGAATTCTATAAAACGGTTTGTTTTAAATACAGTAATCAGAGTTGATAGATAGATAATATGGTCACTCTTTCAAATCCATGCCCTCTATATTACCACTTTGGTGGAAATAGCAACTAGGTTCGTTTAAAAAAAATGTTCATCCTTATTTAGGGTAGATTCGTCGTTCTCGACGACGACGACGCGATGGTGTGGAAACAAACGTTAGCTTGTACTAATAATAATCTATCCTACAACACGCTTTTTCTCGCAGTCAACACTTATAAGAAAAATAACGAGCTAAATCACTCTAGCGTTTTCTTATATTTCTGCTATCCAGACAATATACTCATCATCATTGTAAGGTCAACAACCGACAATATACTAAAAGGAAGTCAATAATAAAGCATATTTTAAAATAGCTGGGCTACATGCAGCAATAAAATGCACCATAGTACATACTTATGCAGCAATGCGTACCTTAGTAAACATATTAACTCATTCATGTTTATTTAAGCACCTTAGCACACTTACTCAAGGACTACAGGTTTGATCGCCGCAGACGCAGCCAGGAATTCTCAAGTATTGAACACAACTTATCACCTTTACCTTTTATTTAAATCAGTCTTTTTCAATAATGGAATTATCAACAAATTTATGCTTCATCGTATCGTAGGCTTTTTCTTATGTTGAAGCTAGTTTTTTTGTATAAAATTTAACACTTTTCTATAATTAATTTCTTTGTTTCCTGTTACTGTTGGTAATAAAATAATCTATAGGATTAAACTTTATCGAATAAATCGACGACTGATTATAGAGGTCGATAAGGAAGGGGATTACACGTCTTGCTGTATAGTATGCGAAGTGAAAGCTTGACTCGACCACCAATCGCAACGCAGGTGCATGCAGCAAGACGCAAGACGCAGCCCGCGGACAGTGTGTGTAGAGTGCATGCGAGCGTCAACGCAACTGCTCACGTACGAGTCCCGCGCGTCAATTTTCTAATTCCCCGCATAAAATAATAAACAACACCATCCGGTGTTCTGGACCTGTAGTGAAATAATTCAAAATGAACGTGGAAGCAGGAAAAGACGATATCAGTTTTGAAGATGGAAAACTCATAGTGTTTGCCGAAATCAGATACAATGCTGTTGACAGATTGGAAGGTACTATTGCTCATTATTAGCGGGAATTGCTGAACCTTCTTTAATTTACGCAATATTTATCTACACATAAATATTGCGTAAATTAAATAAGGTTCAGCAATTCTCGCTAACCGGTTTTAAACACACACCCATTTACGATAGGTAAAGTAAGTGATGTGTTTTGTGAAGTATTTATTTGCAAAATATCTAGATGATTGTAGGTCGATTACTATTTATTTATTAAATTTGAGGTTCAGTTTTAAATTCAATTATCGCGTAATAATTTAATTAAGTGCTAAATAAGGAATTACTTTAATTTGCAAAATTGTTTATTGTTATTTATGGGCATCTGATGAGCTGAGTCGAAAACCTGTTGAAAAACGTAGCATTGTAAAAAATCGCTCAGGCCGTCAAATGCTTTTCCTCTCTTGATGTTATTAATTAATGAACAACACAAATAATATTATGTATCCATCATTCCATATCATCCCTATAACACCTAATGTGTGGTAACACAAATACATATATTTTTTAAGATTTTTTCATAAAAGATGCTGTGTTGGCCGCACAGTTTTGTATAATAATTCCAAACAATAATTATGCCGTCTCGTCATCGGCGCCATATATTATTGTCATATATTATTTACTATTTTGTTATAACACGAAATCATCTTACTTTCTCTCGCAAAGTGCTTTTTTTACAGTCTCCCACCGGGATTTTGAATCCAGAATCTCTGTAATGAGAGCCGAATGCTCTACCGTGTCGCGGCCGGCCACGGAAGCTGTATAATTAACGATTGATCGATCAATCTTTATGTTTGTTTTATTTTTTTTCGTGTGTCTTTGTAGACATAGAGACAAATTAATATTTTCATTTCTAGATTAAGAACCAAAAAAAAGCGTAAAATTAGTTTCGATAGATACCAAGCTTCAAAAATTTATTTACTTAGATTGTTATTATCATTATAGTTATCAAAATTCTAAAGTACCTATATCTAAGTAGTATCTTGATATATTGCTTTTACTGAAACATTGTTGCATATTTTTTTATATAACTATAATAATCAAATAAACCGGACGCGCGTCGCCTTGTCTTTTTTTGGTTTCTTTGAGATAATGATATATATTCTTCTTTTTTGTCTTCACTGTTATCTCATTATTTGGGGTAAGCTCTTCACGTTTTCATGCAGCAGCCTTTCATTTGATGCCGTGGGCCACCTTGTAGCTGTAGCTGGTGGGTACCCTTGGTATTGGAAGGGCCAACGCTTTCCACACAACATGGTCTTTACCACAGTCTTCGTTGTGTATACTTCAAAAATATTAAGCAAGCAGATAAATTTTTAGTGCAAGCTGTAAAGCCCACTAAGGACAAAAACCGCTTACTTTAACAAAATTAAGTATTAGAGCTAAAAATAAAGCAGCTGCTACTATGTTCTCTATTTTTTTACATTTCGCCAAAACTAGGTAAAATTGCACTAAAATGGTCACACTTTTCGTTTGTTACCACGGTTATATTTAATATTGTTGTTGTTGTGTGTAGTGAACAACCACGAAATTCTTAACACATAGGTAAAATTGATTCCAGCAGTGAAATATTTTAAAAATATATCGTAATGCTCTCTGCAGCAAGGGACTTAGTGAGTTATCTATTTATCTTTCCTTGGTATTTTCGCACTGGAACTAAGGAAATTTTGATAATTTTAATAAACGGACATAACTTAGACAATGGGACAATTCAGAATAGAGAAAAAGAACCTCGAATACCAAGGTTTCAAAAGTAGATTTCAATTACACGGCATTTTTCCTCCTTAGTCAGAAATATTTGGTTATTTCCTTGGAGGCAGGTCCTATAATATCCATTGATAGCCCATATTATATTATTTTTACAGTTATGTGATAGTAAAAACAAAATACATATTATGATATAACAAAAGATATTTACTTATTTTTACGAGACAATACGATACTAATAAAATAATTTATACAAATAAGTGGCATAACGATTATAATATTTTAATAATTCGTGTTATCGGTGCGTGGACACATAACAGTACTCGTTTATTGTCAGTCAAACCACACATCCCGGTTTAATTATCTCCATGACCTTTAGCTTCACAATAATAATATAACATAACACCTATTCCTATTTCCACAAGTAGACAGAGAACGAACGAATCTTAACGAAGGAGTTCTGCTGGAAGATATTTCTTTAGAAATAAGTAGGCCTGTTGTGTCGTTTTTCTTTGTGTTATTGTCATTTTCTTGTTTAATGTGTACAATAAATGGTTAAATAAGGTCGAGTACCAAAACTTTGCTGCAGACTTGGACTTATATTTAATACGTACTTCCCATTTACGCACTTGTTACATTATTTATCTATATCTACTATATTTGATTATTTAAAAATCATAACAATACTACAGATGGACTTTTCCAGTTAAGAGCGTTACCACGAAGCACGAATAGCACGAATTAGGCCAGGTTAAAACTGACGACGGGTTAAATTGTAGTAACTGACGTTATGGCATCATTTATACAAATTAACCAATAATATACTCGCTTGTACCTACTGTTTTCGTAAATGAAACACGTTGTATGTATTCAACATCAACAGTCCACTAGCTGAACTATGAGCCTCCTCCACTTAATATCTGATTCAGCAAGATTACGATTAAATGAACAATACTTAACAATAAAGTTTATAGGTGAAAGCTACCTGCGCGCGTCCCAATTTCATGCTTCCTGCCAGACAAAACCGTTAACCAAGATTGATTTCGAGCTAAGAACCTTAACTTTTTAATAACACTAGCGCCACCAATTTAGACCATCAGAATCATTTACTTTTTGTCAGTGAATTCGGCCGAAAAATTGGCCACGGTATGTTTAACAGTTACGACTGTAAAACAATAATTAGCAATAACTCCTATCGTCGTCAAACACAATCATTTCGATCTTAGTCACTGACAATAAGTAAATGATTTATTTCAATTGGTGGCGCGCTAATGCCGCTAGTGTTCAACCTTAACTAAAATATTGACTTACATATGATAATAAATTCATACTATCTATGGGTCAAAGAACAGAAGATACCTACTTTGAACATTAACTTCCGCTTTTAAGTGATTTTTGTACTGCCAATCATCCCGTAGTAATATCGTGGTATAGATTTAATACAATCACACTAATATTATAAATGAAAATATATTTGAATGTTTGGATATTTGGATGTTTGTTCGGCCTTGACACTTAAAATACTGAACGAATTTCGACGAAATTTAGAATGTAGATAGTTTGTAACCTGGATTAACACATAGGATACTTTTTACGGGAGAAAGTCTTAAATATTCTCATGTGAAAATCTTACACACGGGCGAATCGCTAGTTAAGTGTATTATTTACTTTGAACGATTGTTACATTATGAACTGATAAGTCAATTGAGCGTAATGTTAGTAAGTATACAAGTTAAATCAGTTGCCAGACATACGAAGTTTTTCGTACAAATGCCAAGTTTACATAGTCGTACAGTCAGCTAACAAATTACCCCCCGAAACCGATTTACCGATTTATTTCATGGTTGTTGTAATTGTTTTTTTAATCCATATTATAATAATTTATTCATTTTCACAAATATTTTGGATGGTCTAAAATTATGTATCGTCCAATTCAACTTATGTGATCAGTGCCAGAGCGGTGCCCAGGCCTAGACACAGGGAGCAGACCCGGGCAGAAATGTCGAGGACAAAGTTTTGCGTCATGCTCGTAGAAACTGTTATTACAAGGGCTGCTATTTATGTATCCGGAACTGGCCACTTACATAAACTATATTTAAAAAGAAATTATAACATTTAAAAATAGAACTCTTTGGCTGTAAAATAAAGTTTGTTTCATTCATCTGTCAATTGTTTTTACATTGTGGCGCCATTTTTAAAATTCATTGTCTATCATCACCATGGATTTGACTCGTGAAAATTTTCGTGCTATGAATTATTACGACTTTCGGCGTGGATTAACTCAAAAACAGTGCATGGATCAACTTTTGTCGACTTTTGGGGAGGAAGACCCATCGAAAACCACTGTGTATCACTGGTTCAGTGAGTTTAATCGTGGTCGTCGTATGCTTGCGGACGATTTTAAAGAAGGTCGCCCTAAATCGGCTGTTGTACCACAAAATATTGATTCTGTGCGCGAACTAATAATGCAAGACCGTCATGTTACATATCGCGAGATAGAGACATTTCTGGGCATTAGTATGACGAGTATTTATAAAATATTACACGAACATTTGGCTGTAAAAAAAAATTGTTCTCGTTGGATCCCGCACAACTTAACAGTTGAACAAAAACAGGCTCGTGTTGATTGGTGCAAAAAAATGATAGAAAAATACAAATCTGGTACATCAAAAGCTATTCATAATATCTACACAGGAGACGAATCTTGGATATATGCGTATGATCCCGAAACTAAACAGTAGTCAACGGTTTGGGTGTTCCAAAATGAGCCAAACCCAACTAAAGTTGTTCGTGCAAAAAGCACTTTGAAGCAAATGGTTGCCTGCTTTTTTGGTATTAGTGGAAATGTGGCTACAGTACCACTAGAGAATCGTAAAACGGTTAATTCTGAATGGTACACCACCATTTGCTTGCCAGAAGTCTTTGGAGAAATACGCAAGAACAATCGACAACGAAGAATAATCCTTCACCACGATAACGCCAGCTCTCACACCTCGGCCGCAACAACGGAGTATTTAAATAGTCAAATGATCGAATTGACGGGTCATCCGCCGTACAGTCCCGACTTGGCACCCAACGACTTTTATTTATTCCCAAGCGTGAAAAACAAATTACGTGGACACCGATTTTCGACCCGGGAAGAAGCCGTTGATGCTTTCAAAATGCACGTTTTGGAGATACCCGATACAGAATGGAAAAAATGCTACGAAAGTTGGTTTCAACGTATGAAAAAATGCATCGATCATCACGGGGAATATTTTGAAAAGCAATAAAAGTATATTTGGTTATAGATGTTTGTTATATATTAAGAATCATTGGCGTATATTTGAAAAGAAATTCTAAACCATCTCCTGGAGAAACTCAACTTGGCACGTTTTGAAAATATTTCAAGTATTTTTAAAAGACGGGTGATTGAAAAGCCGACCGTCTCTACACGCTAGGTTTCTGAAAAAAAAAAACCATACAAAAATTTATAACGTTATAAGCAGCGTTAGGGCAGCCCCCGGGAATATTTTTAGCAAGTTCTTTAACCAATTTTTGTCAACATTTTTTCCTGGCCATATAGTGGCAAACGTGCTCAGGGCATCTGCAAGATAGTCTGATGATGTAAGAGGGGCAGTTAGAGGCAGCTCCGGGCTGTCGCACGAGCTGGCGACATAAAAAATGTGGTCTCGAGATTTTTTACTTTCATACAAACTCGGCTAGTTAAACAGATATCATGAAAATTCAAAGTATTTTCAAGAGCGCAGTTATAAAAGCTCGCACAGGGCGCAAAGAAGGTTATTTACGGCACTGTATGTGATTTTAATATATTAATGGAAATTCATAGCACGAAGACAACACTTCGTAGATTAGAAATAAAACAACGTAATAAATTAATTAAAAATTGTAAGAATATATATAAAAAAAATGGTGGTACTTATCACATCTAACATCTTCTTGCCCATTTCTTGCCTTTTCGAGGAAGTTCGATTAATATATAAAAAATATATATTATTCAATAAATAATATTAAGAACTTAGAGTTTAAAAATCATAGCAATCTTCTATTCACAATGAAAAAATTTACACTAGTGCAGTAAGTGAACCATTCCATGCTTAAATTTGTACAACCTTATAAAGCGCACTTTCCGTGCAAGTTTGTTGAAAAGTACACACACATCTGGAAACCCTGATTTTAATCAACAAAAGTTAAAATGTTCTTCTATCTGTCAACTAGTCTAGTGTCAGTCGTTAAAGCGCTGACGCTAAGATCACTCGCGTCCGAAGTGCGCAAGCACACTGCGCGCTTCAATTCCAAACTGGTTCTTAAATTCGTTGAATAAAATCATGGACATGGAGCTAGGAGACGTAGAGAAAGAAAAACCTGTTAGTGGTGACGTCACAGTGTTCCTGGACCTGAAATATTACCTGGCAACACCAAGAGGTATAAAAATCATACAAGTGTAATGTTTTGTTTTGTTTCTTATACTAGAACATCTGTGATACAAACAAAACCAGTAAATTGCCGTACCAATATAAAAATTAAGTTCACTCACGCGTTTTAAGCTTTTTAAATGCTCTAAAAGGCTCTATGTGCGTTGGTGTATGATATTATCCAATACGAGCTCCGAACGTACAGCCATACTCACTCGCTCTGAACCATTCATTTATTTATTTAATAGATCAGGGAAAAAATTTCTTCGTATTTTACATAAAAAATGAAGACAATTTTTTTCATAGTATATTTAAATTTAATTATAATTTATAATATGTATCATTTTGTTCAATAACTTGTTGCTATCTTGTAGGTAGTGACATGATGCCTTTGCTGTAGAAATTTTGGAACTTCTGATTAAAAAACTGCAACAAGTAGTTTTGACAGTCCTCTCTTGATGTACCTAAAGAATTTTGTAGAGACCGAAACAGGTGGAAATCTTCAGGTTAACACTTCTCAGCCAAACTTTCTTAATTTTTGCTGAGTGGCTAAAGATATGTGTGGTCTGGCGTTATCATGATGAAAGACCACACCCTTTCAATTGCTCTATTCCGGCCGTTTTTTGTCAATTTCTTGTTTGAGTCTCATCAGCTGTTGGCAGTAGAGATCCGAATCAATGGTTTTACCCGGCGGCAAAAGCTCATAATGAACGATGCCCTTCCAATCCCACCAAACACACAACATCACCTTATTGCGGGTTAATCTGGGTTTTGCTGCCACAGTCTGTGGTGCTTGACCGCTCTTTGGCCATGACCTTTTTCGCACGTTCTTATCGTAGGTGATCGACTTTTCATCACCAATGATCATTCTCGTCAAAAACGGTTCAGTTTAATTACGTTTTAGCAGAGTATCGCAAATGTGTACACGGTTCATTAAGTTTCTTTCAGTGAGCTCGTGTGGTTCTCAAATATTTCTGGTTCTCAAGCTTTTTTGTAAAGCCAGACTTCTTCAAATGGGTTTAAACTGTCTTGTGGTCAATTTCCAATTCTTCAGCAATGTCGTAACTACTAAAATGCGTATCTCGTTCCACTTTTTCAAAAATGACGTCGACTTTATCCGTAACAGGGCGACCAGGGCGAGTTGACCTCAAAATTTCCGGACTCAAAACACTTGAACCAACTTTGTGCTACTCTTACTAACACTGTATTAGGTCCATAAACGTCACAAATTTTTTTCGTAGTCTGTGTCGCATATTCCCCTTTTTTTGTAATAAAATTTCAAAATGTACCGAATTTCTTCTTCAGACCCACTCATTTTAACAAACAGAAAAACAATTGTAATATGGCGGAAAACTGTTTTTCTTTTTATTTTCCTTTTTTTATGTAACCTATTTCGTGATATCAAAATCAGCCAGAAACAAACGATACAAGTAAAGAGATATAATTACAAAATAGTACGTACAAAATACGAAAAGCCTTTTTTCCCGACCTATATTCAAACATATCCATAACTCTTATATCTGAAGGGGTGAGCAGAGCTTAAAAAAACTCAATAGTACCATATTTAGGGCTTTTAGATATTTAATAATCTGTAGCATCATGGATGATAGATAACTATCGGTGTATTTGAGCAAATACGAGTACTATAAAGTTTTGTTAAGGCAGCTCTTAGCTTTGTTTATCTGATAAGGATTCACCAAACGACTGCATTATCATCAATGACTTTAAAATTATGTTATTGTTTCGTTCATTAATTTTTAAGAATATAAATTTTATTTACCATATTCAGCTCGATTCAGTATCTTGGAATGTTTTAAATGATTAATAAGCTTAATTTAAATCTTTCTAATTTGACCTTAAGAAATATTATTTCCTCTCCTACTGGTTACTTACTGCTGTTCGTAAGTTTTATAGCGCTTTAAGTTTACGTAAAAAGCCACAATAATCAAAGATTCTTCAACTCATAACGTAAATTATTTCCTTTAAATTTTAAGCACGTACGTAATGACTCTTTATCTTACATACGCGGTGTCGCTGTCAAGGACAAAAGTAAGACAAAAGTGCATCGACACACACAAGACATGCTCGCGGAGTTCCGCCATAGAATATTAAATACACGTCTTACGATGGCCTAAGACCCTAGGGTCTCCATAAGTTCTTGCCCCTTAAAATATTCATTAAAAATATATACCAAAAAAACACTCATATTGTTATTAGGTAATTGAAAATTAAAAAAGAACACTTAATACGTTATTCGTAATTTTTAAGCGTTAGGAACGGAACGAAACGGAGGCGTTTAAGGAACGTTAAGTGCAGTCAAAAATTAAATCAGATGCCATGTAGGGGCTGAAATAGTACATTGTTATACGAGGGGTGAATTAACTTATTTAGCGCCGAGACGGGGTGCGAGGGCCCTAATAGTTCGAGGCACTAAATAAGTCTTTAACCAGAGGTAAACACTGTGCTTTTCATTACGAATACAAGGAAAGTAAAGATAAAAACACGAATTAGCTAAAGAAAAAATGAGTGACTTCCATATCTGAATCAGATGAACTCATTGTAAACAAAACCCTACAACTCGAGAAACAAATGATAATCGGATTGTTGCTTTCCCGCCTATTTTTATTTTTTGCTGGCCAGCTCAAAAGCCATTATTTTTAATTTGCATCATTAAAAAATGTTAAATATTTTGCCAAAATCTATTTAATTTTAAAGATATAGTTGAAAGTAAATTATTATAAAGTAATTTAAAAATATATATTCTTTAATTAATACTTAACTTTATGTTATTTCAATTTAACATTGCGCTGTAATTGAGTGGCTGTATAGAAAGATGGAACATAGTTCAATAGAAATGTGAAATTAGAACCAGCTTTTTTTATTATTTGACAGCTGTCAGTTGAAAGTGATTCTCCCTCCGGGCTGAAAAGTATTACCTTTAATCCGCTCCTCAGGCAACTTCCAAACTACTTTCAGAGTATGAGTAATGAAAAATATTATATAAAGTGATAAATTCTTTCTTGCTTTTTTTATTCGGTTTCTTTTTTATCGATTTTGTTCATTCATTGACAATATCTATTTAGCTGGTACTCTCAACCCTGAGAGCATGAGTCTTACAGAGTTTACGTATCTTTTACTAAATCCAGGTAGGGGTAGGGTCGTTTTTAGGGTCCCGTAGTCAAAAAGGAACCCTTATAATTTCGCCATGTTCGTCTGTCTATCTGTCTGTCTGTCCGCAGCTTAGCTCAGGGACTCTTAGTACTAGAAGGCTGTAATTTGGCATGGATATACATATTAATCATGCCGACAAAGCTGAAGTATAAAATCTTAAAAAAATATTTTTTAAGGGTTCCTCTGGTACACGTCCCTACGATCCTATCCAACGAACCTATCTATTGGGGTTTGCTAAAACCATTTTTAATGCTAGTGTACGTTTCAGAATATTTTTCGTTTTTTTCGTTTTTTTTTTTTTTTTTTTTTTCGTTTTATTATATGGGCCTCTGTTTACATATTTAAGACCTTTATGTAAATATTGCCTGAAATAAATGATTTATTTATTTATTTTATTTATTTATTTAAAGTGCTTATTTTTATTGGAGTCAAGTGCCCCCCTACCAGCGAAACCATTGTATTTGGAAATGTGAAAAAATTCACGGTAGTAGCGTATATGATGACTAAGGAAAATTATCAACATCAAGCAGGCTTTACAGGTTATCGAATAATATACCAACTTAAAAAATGTACTTATACGAGTAAGAAATTTGGTACTACAAATATCATAGAAAAATATTTTGATGAATGTTAACTGTCTCAAACAGGTACCTAAGTAGTATTGGACAACAGTTGTCCGTATTTACTACGGAACCTTACACTTTGCGTGGCGTGGTATTTGTCGTGTGGCCGTTTTCACATTAGCAAGACATCGTGACCTTATGTCAAACCATCACAAAATGAAGAAAAGTATATGTATGGAGCTGTTAAATAAAACAAAGACAAATTACCTCAGTACTCGAACTGGCCGAAAGCAACATTTATATATATTTTTACTTTTTATTTTTAAGTTTAAAAAATTCACGGATTTGTAGAAAAACCTGTTAAAAATATTTATTTTTGGTAGAAGTCGAATTTTAAGGTGTTTCAGATTGACTGTTATTAAGTTCAATAAAGGATACGAGCAGTTGATTCCTATCAAAAATCTAAACACCAGATTGGTATACAAAAATTTCGAAAATTGACAATGTCAGAAAAAGATACATACCTACCATAATGATTTTTAAAACTGATTTATTTTCTATCGAAATAGATAGTTTTTTTACAGCAAAACGAGCGTGAAATAAAAATTTGACTAGGCCGAACGTTTAACGAGAATGAGAGACTATAGCAACTCTATATTGATACATTTTTTCATTCTATTTGCTTTTTTTTTATTCTTTTGTTTTATCGATTTGCTTATTCTTTTGTTTTATCGATTTTCCATTTACCATGCAATGTGAAATCGCCCGATGACAGTATAAAATTAAAATAATATTGGACTCACGCGAATATACTTATTTATTATACAGTGTGTCTGGTTACCGGTGTCCGACCCGTTAAGGCTAAGCAATATGACCAATTTTATCGGCAAATCCACTACAATAAGGTAATTATTTACCCCTACTGTTTTGGAATGGCGGCCATTTTGTTTTTTTTATTTACTGTGTTCGGGTGGGTTCGTTTATTTAGCAATATCTTTTGATGTAGAGATCCATAATTAAATAGTGGGCATAGGCATAAAAGTGGTTTCGTTTGATAGCTACAAAAATAGACAACATACAAAAAAGTTTCCTAAAAACATCCATTAAAACATTAAAAAATACTTGAAACGTAAAAAATGAGATTAAATTTTGTTGTTTATTTTTACATTTTAAATGTTTTTAAAAAAACTAGACCGTTAACATACAACTTTTTTTTACTTTTTAGATGCACTACTATATTGCCTAAAAACTTATGTTAAGACCTAAGTTCTAAGTCTGTCTGGTCTAGGTCTTAGTCTAGTTTATCTCTAGTTCAGAAGAAGTGACTATCTGAATTTAGGACCTTTTACTTAAAAAATCTTTTCCAAATGTGAAAAAAAAATTGTTATTAATTTGGTTGAAATTAAATTTGTTTTTACCAGGCTTATGCTGTCTCACGAGGAGTAGTCCAGTAAACAATGGCCAGGGCATCTTGACGAGTGCTTCCGGGGTGCTTCGACCTGGCCGGCTCACCTTCATCCTAGGACCTTCAGGCGCTGGCAAAACCACCCTGATGAATATACTGGCTGGGCGAAAGTAAGATACCGCATTTGTTGTTTATTTATTCATTTTTATTTTGTCGCATAACATTTCTGTTTTATTCTAATGCAGGCTTCGTTCAGGTCGGTTAGGTTGTTAACACGAGCCAACCAGGGCGTACAGACCCTAGTGGACCATACGAGTTCAGTGCGAGTTGGTCCACTTCATTCAAAGCCCTAGATTTTTAACAGGCGGGTTATTTCAATAATCTTCTACTAGGTATATAAAACTGAATGTTTGTCCTTTTATAAGTAGAGATCGGCTGCACCGATTTCGTTGGGGTTTGTACCAATCAATAGAAGAGATTACTGACCAGGTTATAGGTTACAATATTTGTGAAATAAAGAAAAAAGATTATTTAATTTAAGATCTTTTTTGCGATTCATTAATTTCAGTCCCGGGTGTAGCTGGGTAGAAAACAATAATTTCTGTACTAACGATGACGTTTCTTTGAACGAACATGAATACTTGCCTGTAGAGAAATTCTAAACATAACATTGTGACACAAATGGACCCCTTCATTTAAACTTGTGATCATAGAGAGCACCCTACCTACGTTGTATCATTGTTACACCAATAACCAAATAAATAAATACAATCCGAAATCTGATCCGCTTACAAACTGCAATGTAGTTCGGCGGAGAGTATTAATTGTAAGGCTTAATTGTGAATAAATGATTTATTTACTTATGATCGATTAATATGCAAATCATTTACATTCTCGTAACTCTATGAGTATTATTTAGCAGTTTGTCCACTAAGATCAACTATACGGATCAACTCGGTGCTATATGTACACTTCCATATGTACACAAAGTTCTTGATGCATGTTACAGAAAAACTGGTGTAACAGGGTCTATGCTCGGTGCAGGAAGAAATGCAGTGCTAGTGTCCCAGCATGCCACCCTCATCGACGCCTTGACTGCTAGAGAAACCCTTTGGTTCGCCGCCAGCCTTAAACTACCCAATGCCTCCAGAAGAGAACGGATCCACGTTGTAAGTACTCAAGTAAACATTTATGGCAAAAAAATACACAGCGGTTCAAGCAAACATGACACTTAAATAGTATTAATACTCCAACAAACATTTTTTTTTTTAGTTTTTTTTTTATTCCGTATATATTGTGGTAGAGACATGCCACTTTCCCGGAGAGGTAGGCAGAAACTACGTCCTTCCAATTGCAACGATTCAGATACTTCTTTCGCTTCAACAACACTATTCAATGTCTTCCTGCATGTGAACTTACACTGATTGAAAAGCCTAATTTAAAAAAATATAATTTAATTCTTGTGTTCTTTTAGATACGAGTTCTCGTATAAGAAGTTTTAATATAACATTACCTATTTATAATAGCATAACATTTTTTTTTTTTTCATTGGCTGTTTGCACAGAATAGATACGAGAATTATGTGATGTGTAAAATGTAAACTGAGTTGCGCCTCCAGAGAAAATGCAACAATATTGTGTCTGATCGCGACGGAAACATCCGAAGGGAAAATTGAATGAAAAGTCTCTCGTGGGTATTTAGAATGAATCAGCAGAGCCGAAATTGAAATATGAACCCTTGAGCCCTCTGCTGTGCGCGGGCATCTTAGCGAAACCACCCCTTAAAAACACTCTGACATATGAATGAAAGAAGAAAAGAAAGAAAGAAAATAATATTTATTATCCACCAATTTAACAATAATTATTATTTAATACTTAATACTAATACTTAACTAAAGAAAGGCGGATAATAGGGGAAGTCTCAGTTTATGCTGCCACCGAACAAGTCACGGAGCAGACGCCCCTTTTGTCTGTGGTTAGTGATAATTATATAAACGTGTATGTTTGTGTTGTGAATATTTGTGTGCTAAGTGTGTGTGTTAAAAGTACCTAAATAGTTGTAGAAATCAAACAAAACCGGTAATAGATAAGACTGCTGTACGAGTAGTTTTAACACAAGACCTATGAACTCATTAGTAAGCAATATTTTCTATTGTTCTTCATAAATAAACTCACAGAGTAGTGTTATTTTCTCGCAGTAAATACACGATTTTGCATATTATTATAAGAGTATAATATAAGCGAGCGAAGTCATAAAAATCACAAACAAATTAAATATGTACGAGTACTATTCTAACACGGGTGACTCATCATCATCATCATCAAAAGCTCATATACCCCACCGAGGGGCTCGAGCCTACCCTGAATCAGGGCGATTAGGCCTTAGTCGGCCACGCTCTGGCCCAATGCGGGTTGGTCGACTTCACACACAACCTTTGAATTTCTTCGCAGGTTTCATCACGATGTTTTCCTTCACCGTAAGAGCGTCGTATAAACGTACATTTGAATTTGAAATTCGAAAACACATTAGTACGTGGTGGGGATTGAACCCGCGTCTCCCGGAGGGGTTGCAGTGGCCCTAGCCACTAGAACACTGACGCTCTTGACACGGGTGACTATTAAAACTATATTTTACACAAGTTCATACCGGCGCGCTTCATAATGGATTCCTATCACATGCATCTATACTTAGAAATAACTATTTTCTACAAGTATTTGCTTGTCTGTTTATACTAGCAGTGCCCGCGACTTCGTTCGCGCAAGCATTTTGTGTTTACGAAGAAGTTTTTATATTGTACATGTTACGGCTAATAGCCGAAGTGCGGCTACATCTAGTTTTAGCCGGCTACAACTAGGTGCAGCCGGCCACATGCGGTTAAACTTAGATGTATCCTACTTATCTTCGGTTAGAACTAGGTTTGGCCTTCGTCATAGCGGCTAGAACTAGGTGCAGCCGCATACAGGTGGATAAACTTAGGTGTATCCTATTTATCACCGGCTAGAACTAGGTTTTCAGTACAGTAGTGCATTTTGCTTTTGTTTTGAGATTCTTATCTTGCGTTTCCCGATCAGTAGTTTTTGCGTGAATCACGAACAAGACACAGACAGACAAAAAATTCAAACATCATATTTTTGGCATCTTTTACGTTTAAAAAAACCCCCAGAGGAATTTTATTTTTTATTTTCAACGTACAGAATTGGCCTCTATGTATGGATGTAAAAAAAATACAAATTAAGATATTATTAAAAAGATGTTTCAAAGTATAGACTGTGACTGTAAAGTCGCAAGTAATCCGACGGTACAGTGTTTTTGTCTCTAGAATTTTTAAATATACCTATCTACAAAGCATTGATACATTTTTTTGATGTTTTGATGATTACAATGTTTTATTGTCTGCTTCTGGTATAAAATACCTCCAAAAATAATGTGTTGTGTTGTGTGTTAATGTGTTGTGAAACTAATACTATGTTTTGGATGAATAGTTTACAGTTTAGTTAGGCATTGCTAGTCAGTCAGATTTTTCATAGTTTGAAAAATTCCCCGAATAATTACGGGCTGAGCTGCCCGGAAGTTCTTAACCATACATGCTAAACAGTTTTAATGTTTTCCAGATAGAATCGGTATCGAAGCAACTGGGCATCTTCCAAGTACTTGGTACCAGAGCTGCGAGGCTCTCAGGAGGAGAACGGAAGAGACTCACCATTGCTTGCGAACTCCTAACAGATCCTACCATCATGTTGCTTGATGAACCCACCAGGTACGATGAAAATATCTGTATTTATTGAAGACTAGCGGTCTGCCCGCGGCTACACTCGCGTATGTATAATTTTCCCATGGGAATAAGACTTTTTCCCATAAAATCTCCTATACTAATCCAGGTTACAAACTATCTCTATTACAAATTTCATCCAAATCCGTTAAGTACTTTAAGCGTGAAGGCGGAACTAACATCCAAACATCAAAACGTGAGTGATGGGATGTGATGTGACATAATATGTGTAGTAACTTCTGGGTTTCATCATCAACAGCTCACATACGTCCACATCGAGGGGCTCGAGCCTAAAAAATAGGGCGATTAGGCCTTAGTCGACCACGCTGTCCCAGTGCGGGTTGGTCGACTTCACACACAGCCATTTAATTTCTTCGCAGGAGTGTGCAGGTTTCATCACGATGTTTTCCTTCACCGTAAGAACGTCGAATAAACGAACATATGAATTCGAAATTCGAAAACACATTGATACGTGCTGGGGATCGAACCCGCGTCTCCCGGATGGACCACCGACGCTCTCAAATTCAGGGTTTGGTTTGGTTAAGAATAATTTTAACATTAGTTCTCTGGCAAATTTTACTTTACTCACTTACACATCCCCATGGACCAATTGTACCATATATGGTCATATGGGCGTATAATTAGTACCAGGTACAACTGGAACTTATTTGTCCCACTTTTGCAAGCTGGTCGGAGCTTTCGGCTTTTAATCCGTATATTCTGGGTTTTAATTAATACTATCAAATCAAAATCAGTTTGTGGTGGTTAGGACATTTCAGGCTGAATAATCTGATTGAACGAAAAATTTGCTGATTTCATAATACTGAGGACATTTTGGGTTAAAGAGACCTATAACATCTTAAAACCACTGACACCAGCGACTTTACAACACCCACACTTGCACACGAAAAGATAACACAACATGCGTTCTAGTCGTAGCTCTTTAGCAGAATCCTACGTTTGTTACGACGACGCGGCGACGTAGCCAAGATAATGTAGATTTAATCCTCCTTCACACGAAAAGAAAACACAACATTGGTTAATAAATGTTTCTTGGTCTATGCGTTCGAAGTCGTATCTCGTAGCAGACTGCTACGCTTGCTACGCCGTAGCTAATATAGTGTAGTTCAAATTATCACACAAAATAATGATACAAAACATTAGTTAAACGTTACTTGGTCTACGCGTTCTACGTCGTCGTAGCTCGTAGCAGACTGCTACGCTTGCTACGACGTAGCAAATATAATGTTTATTATTTACACATGACTGATATTGGTTAATAGATGTTTCTTGGTTTATGCGTTCTACGTCGTCGTAGCTGGTCGGAACAGTGTTACTACGACGTAGCAGGATAATGTAGTTTTACATTGGTTACCGTTGCTTTACGTCGCAGCTCATAGCAGACTGCTACTCTTACTACGACGATGTAGCAAAATTCAAACCTCTTCTTTAACTAAGAAATAAATTGTATGCCAATCTTGTGCAGAGAACATAAAATAAAATTCTCTCCAATTTAGCTTTTACTGCTACCAGTCACAATGCAAGTAGATCTTTTTTTTTTTGACGGACTAATCGTTATTGGTTAAAGCGGGCACGGACTTGCTGCAAGTAGATATTTTAATTTCTCATTTTATGTCCTTCCAGTGGTTTAGACTCCGTGTCGTCGATGTCAATCATCCGCACTCTACGCACGGTGGCGGCAGGGGGCCGCACCGTGGCCTGCGTCGTCCACCAGCCCTCCTCGAAGCTGTTCGCATCCGCTGATGATGTCATTCTGCTAGCCAATGGCAGGACCCTCTATGCGGGCGCCGTAGTGGACGTCCCCGCCGCACTGGGTAGAGCGGGATTCATTTGCCCTCAGTATTACAATATGGCTGATTACCGTGAGTCTATTATTTTGAACGCTCATTACGTAAATAAATTTGTGGAGACATCTCACACACGGCCATCTGATCCCAGACTAAGCAGAGCTTGTACTATGGGTACCAGACAGCTGATAAACATACATAAAAAGATAAATACATACTTAAATAATAAACAACATCCAGACGCAGGGCCCAGGGAAATAGGGCCCTGGGCGGGTTTCGAACCCACGACCCTGTGCTTTGCAGGCAGGCACAGTACCAGTTACGGGGTCGACAACATGGATTACATGCTCGCTATGTTGCATGAAGAATTCCATAATGTTTACAATAAAATAAACGAACATGATTTTGTGGAACTTGAAAAATATCGATAACAATCAATCAATACCTATAGATAGACTACAAGAAACCACTGCGGATAACATTGCTGCGTTGCAATAGCATTCAATAATTAGGAAAGTATAGTCGCTGCTTAATGTATATAATCACTCTTAGCAATTTTTCACACTTACGTACCTACCTATAAATCATCGCTTGTCTCTATTATCAAACAAAAGACGGACTATTTTGTAATTACTTAATTATAGTGCTAATTTATGAATGATAATAATATGTTGGGAGACTCAACAACTGACGTCGTCGGCTCCATTGTGTTATTAAAATAATAGCTTTCAGCCCGCGACTTCGTCTGTGTAATTTTCGCTGTAAACCACGAAGTTTCATACGTATAAAGTTCAACCCCCTTTATTCAGGGATAGGCGATATTTTAGTCTTTATAATTTTTGACAACGAAGATGCCAAAGAAGCAAAAACTATACCATACGACATTCGAATACGCGGTACAATGATGTTTTATATGACTAGGTTTGTAAGAACGTCGAAAGTATGCTTCAATGTACAGCAGATGATGTATCTGCCTGTCGGTCCTCGTCGTCGTCTGTCAAAATGAATTAGGTGCCATGTTTTAACGGGCTTTGTTAGACATATAGATAATTCGTTGTAGTAAGGTCGACCTATGAATTGGTTTATCACCCTAAGGTTGAATGTCAGTTGCAAATTATAGAACAACAAAGATTATTTTCGTTTGCAGAACGATCTGTCAGATACCGAGAATAAACCTTGTTGAAATTTTCGATAACTAGGAAATTGAATGAAAAATGGTAAACCACTTTCTTGGTCGACCTTACATACATGAGAAGGCGTCATATTCCTAGGATTAAGTAAATGTCAAAATTGGAACCAAATTGAACTATAATACCCTTTACTATGGTAATTTATTTTTTATCACTCGGTTACCTTTATATTTCAGTGCTAGAAATAGCAACGTACGAACACACTGGAAACATACTCTTACTGGAAAACGAATCTAAAAGCTATGCGTCAGAAATGATGAAGATAGCCAGAAACGACATTCAGCAGAACAACGGACGAGGTATACCTAGTTTATACCTTATTCTAAAAAAACTATGCGAGAGTAATTCAATCTTACCTGAACAAGACTTGCGAGCTGAAGAATTCTAATTCAAAAACTCAGTTCTAAAATTCTATAAAATGATTGAAATTCGTACTTAATTTCTACATTGCGCCGGTTCTTCCCAAATGCGACTCAAACCAAACACAATATAATATATTCTATAAGTAATTCGGTATATTTACCTATAGAGGGGTGTCGGTGGTGGTGGTGGTGGTGGTTAGGTCTTCCGTCCGGGAGACGCGGGTTTGATCCTCACCACATACCAATGTGTTTTCGAATTTCGAATTCATACTAATGTAGGTACGTTTAATCGACGCTCTTACGGTGAAGGAAAACATCGCGACGAAACCTATACAATTCTGCGAAGAAATTCAAAGGTTGTGTGTTAAGTCGACCAACCCGCACTAGGCCAGCGTGATCGATTAAGGCCTAATGCCCTAATTCCCTAATTCAGGGTAGGCTCAAGCCCCTCGGTGGGGACGTTTATGAGCTGTTGATGACCTAATCCTTACTTCCTTACTAATATTATAAACGCGAAGGTTTGTTAATATGGATGGATGTTTGTTACTCTTTCACGCAAAATCTACTGAACGGATTGGGATGAAATTTGGAATAGACATAGTTTGTACGATTAACACGTAGAATACTTTTTACGGGAGTCTTATTCCCATGGGAAAATCATACACAACGCGAGCTTAGCCACGGGCGGACTGCTAGTGCTAAATAAAAATGTTGTGTTTCAGACGCAGACGCAGTAGCTCTGCTTAGCTCCTACTCTATGGTACGAAGAGAGTACGCCGCGAGACCTGGCCGGCAGCTAATTTCACTACTCTGGAGGGGCTGCATAGGAGCCCTCAGGGATGTGCACTTGACACAGGTGACATATTCTTTTGCTTACAAGAAGCATTTATTGGCCCAGATGTATTCCATCATGTATTCCAATCTTCTAACGTTTTTATAGGTCGTTCCCTGTTCAATATGTAGTCCCTAAGTCGCCTCTTACGACACCCACGGGAAGAGTAGGGGTTGGTGACAAATGTATTCTACTCTGCCGTCACCACACGGCGGCATTAATTTTGTTACCTACCATAAATATGCAAGCAAGACGAATAACCGAATGCCCACCGATTCTCCTTGATTATGATCGAATTTCAAATGTTTCCAGATTCGGCTCGCAGCCCATTTACTGGTAGCGTTGCTGCTCGGGGCTCTTTACAACGGCGCAGGCGCAGAGGCCTCGCGCGTCACCTCCAACACTGGCTGCATATTCTTCTTCTTGCTTTTCCTCTTTTTCTCCAACGCCATGCCGACTATTCACACTTGTAAGTGATTTGACCCTAGTAATAGTTTTATTTAGGTATTTATATAAGGTTCATTTTGGAAAGCTAACAGTCTATTTAAATCTTCTTATCGTATCGATATTATGGCGATCAAATTTGTGCAGACCAATACGCAGCCACCGAAATTGCAGTATCAGTGGCGTTGTAGAGGTCCGCGCGCGTGCAGGTGCAAGGACACGCTGGGCAAGACAACATATGGGCCATTGTCTGAGGAAAGACACCACACCGATATTTACCATCCGAGCTATAGCCCCACCTGCACATATTCTCCTTGCTTCGGCCGACTTGGGTCCGGAGTCTGTTTAAAGACTTCCACATCGGCCAGGGAAGGTTACTTCCAGGGGGAAGCTGCTCTGCAAGCGGTATAAGTGTTGTGGTGGGGTATCTCTCCTCCCAAAGCTTCAGGCGGGCTTGTGAGGCTTGTATACTTAGCTCAAATACACCAAGCCTCAGTGATCGAGCGGTAAAGCGTTCGGCTCTCATTGCAGAGACAGCGATTCTGGGTAGATACGAATCCAGGATTATCAAACAAAAACTACTTTCCCTACTTTGTGACTCTTTCCCTAGTTTTAGGAAATTGCATACTAAACCACTTAACTGAAGCGTTTAATATTCCGTTGAGTGATTTGGAAGAAGGCATGCACCTTAAGCCGTTAATCTCGGATACTTCTACGGAAATAGTTGAGTGAGCTACGACAGAGGCTGTATAACTCTGAACCCAGAGTTTGCGAGATCGGTCGTCCATCTTACTTCTGAACTTAATTAACTGTTTTTCCATATTAACTTAACCCAACTCTTTCGTTATTTCAGTCCCAGTGGAAGCAACAGTTGTACTTCAAGAACACCTCAATCGATGGTATTGGTTGTCGACATACTGCATCTCTAAAGTTATAGTGGACTTACCAATACAGGTACTAGTTTTGATATGTAGAGTTATTTAAAAGTAGGTCACTTCACCGCATGCCTCTTCTGGGAAAAATAAATTGCAATCGCCCTTGTAGATCTCGGGGAAGATATTGACTTTTCTGAAGGGATTGACTCAGCTAGTCCAAGATAGGGAACTGTGGAGGACGAACTTTGCCCAGTAGCGAGACAGTTAGCCTGGCTGACCGACCAGGTCTACACAAAATAGTGGTCATTGGCCATGGCCAGTGAAAAATAAATTAGGATGCAAAATGTGCAGCGACGAGCCTTGCTGATGACTATGACATTTGTATAATGTATGAGCACTAAGGTGATTGAAGGTACTTTTTTTATAATGGGCTGTTGTATTTTTTATTTCAGCTACTATGCGCGACAGTGTTTGTATTCCCAGCGTGGTACTTGACTTCGCAGCCGCTGGAGTGGCACCGAATGGGGTTGGCCTGGCTCATCTGCATCCTGGTCACAATTCTCGCACAAACCTTCGGCTTGTTAGTCGGAGCGGCTTGCGGAGTAAAGGTAAGCATACGGTTTCCATTAATTTATACTTCATCATTATTAAATTCTAAAAATCAATCGAAAGCATGTCAAACTTTACACATTATTCTTCTCCTAAATATTTATTATCAGCAAAATCACTTGAACCTGGCTCTATACCTATTCATCTACGCTTCCACTTTCAGCTCGGACTGTTCGTGATCCCGGCAGCGAACATCCCAATGCTCATGTTCTCCGAGTTCTTCATCCCCTACGTAGAGATGCCGATATATCTTAAACCTTTTGCCAAAATATCCTACTTTCGATACGCTTTCGACGCCTTGTTAGAAACAGTGTATGGATTTGACCGCCCGAAACTGAAGTGTACAGTCGCATTTTGCATGTTCAAGGCACCACAAAAATATCTAGATCATCTTGGACTGAGGCTGAACTTCAGCGGCGATGTTTGGGCTCTAGTCATTTGGATTTGGGTGCTGCAAATATCTCTTGTTTGCGTCTTAGCTTTTAGGGTTTATAGGGCTTGTAAGTGATTTATACTTACGTTGGTTATACGACATTAAGACCTTGAAAAATAAATATGAATCAGTCGGATTCAGTGAATCTCTTGTTTGTGATCTGAGACAAGAAATAACATCTTGTGAAATTGATGAACATTGTAAGCTTCTGGGATTATTTTACCAGAATTTTATCGTTCAATCATTTCAAAATTGCAATATATAGTGCCATTAAGGTAGGTAAGTGTACCTAATATATTAACATTCTATGTTAACTTGGAACAAGAATAGACTAACATTCCCTTGTCTGTGATATGTTATTTTTCTTTTCTTCTAGATAATTTATCTAAGATATTATGAGCCTATGCATATTATAGATATAATTACACGGCCTTGCTAGGTCGCGCAACGAATTATGAGCGCTGACTAGGCGCTGACCTAGGAACTGTTCCTAGGCGCTGACCTTGAATGTGACAGTATTTTCTCTCTCACTTACTCCGTATAGTACACAGTCGCGAGGCAAATATTCCCCTCCACATCCGCCGAGCGCTCATGAACTGTATCAGGGTAAACGAACCCATATAAATAAGTACATATTTAATAGGAACAAAAGTACAATTAAAGAAACTAAAGATTATTGTAAACTATTTACTTAGTGTACAGCACGTACGAAATGGCTAAATACAAATTAAATACAAGCGCAATAGTACTTACAATTTTATACAACGAAAGCTAACTAATTATGACTTCAGCAAAAAATAAATGACTATCTAAATAGTGACATCAAAATTATTAATTATAAGTACTTACTTCTAAAACATCACATTGCTATTCTAGACTAGTTGGTTAGGTAGAAACTAAAATATTTTATGCTCCAAACAATTATTTACCTACTGAGTACAAAGTCGCAATTTTGTGCAGATTTGTATTTTTCTTATACATAGGTTGTATAAGAAAAATACAAATCTGCATAAAAATCTAAAATTTAATATTTATGAAATTCGTAAAAATATAATAGAATACCAAATAAAAAAGTCATATAGATTTTGCTACTGGTAGATGTGCGGCTATCTTTCAAATGCAGCTAAGTGTCGATTATTGAATCACATCAGACCCTAGGAACAAGGAACCAGACATCCTTGTTCCTAGATCAGACCGAACTATTTTATTTTGGCATTTACTGGTAGATGTGCGGCTATCTTTCAAATGCAGCTAAGGGTCGATTATTGAATCACATCAGACCGAACTATTTTATTTTGGCATTTTAAAAATATTTTCTCGCAAGCGGTTCTAACAGAAGTGACAACTTATCTGTAAACTAAAAGGTGGCGCTAGTTGCAACGTAAAATTGTATTTGGACCAATTAGACAGTTCCAAAAGTTGAATGTCAAAAATTCATCATTTTGCTCAAAACTTTGCACACAAACGATCTTATTGTACAGTGACGTCACCGTTCTAGTTACTTATGAGTTTAAGAACTATCCTTATTTGACTGACACTTTCCTTTATACATTCAAAATCGTGCTGTATAAATGACCATGAGCTCTTCGTTAATATGCACTGAACAGTTTACATTCAGATGTAAAATCAGTGCATAGTTACGATTACGATAAATATAACTTATAATTTAGCATTGTTTAGCTATCTACGATAAGCAGCATGGAAGTTTATGGTTAATAGAGTCCTGCACACCACAGCACAATATACTTCATTTCAAATAACAATGGAAAACAGACAAAAAAAAATTATGCATATAAAAAATTTTTCATTCATGATTCACAAATTCTCATTAATCAAGGTAGAGACGACATGAGTTTCTTAAAGTGTAGATATCATATAACAGATTTTTCCAATGTTATCTGAAACAAGATATAGTACAGTGAAAGAAAGCGCTCTTTGACTGATATATTTAAATAAATGTAATTTTTCTGGGCTATTAAGGCTAGCTAGCAAGCACACACTAAGTGGCAGGACCAGCAGTACTAAATGAAACTTATAGACTGCTGGCGTGACGTGACATTCTCGCACGCTTTCTGTGAGTTAATCAGACAAGCAAAATATGAGTACAAAATCGCCACCGGCAGAGGCTAGCTGTTTCAAACAGTAGTGACCTGTGTGTGCGGTTCGTATGCCTAGCCTAAACTGTGCCTAAACCACAGAATAAATAATAACTCTAAACGAACGTGGCCGACCAATGTCAATACACAAGGTGGCGCAGCTGGAAATTTTTTGAAACAATCACGCACCTATCAGCTAATCTGTGAAATTAAAGGCGGCGCTAGTAGTCTTAAAAAATGTATTTCAAAAAAGTTCTGAAAGTAAACATTGTCATAGCAAGGGCTATAGTTCAGTTTTGGTCTTTTCACAGAAAGGTTGGTATAAGCCGAGCAGATAAAGTATAGATCTGAAAATGGCGGCTACTTAAGGTACAGTTGGCAAAACAAGTTCTCAAAATCGATTTTGTTATTATTATTATTTATATAATGATTTAAAGCGGAACGGGACGGGTTTATTATTATACTATTAATAATGACAAAATATTAATAAAATAAATAAGGAGCAAGGGTAAATATAACACTGGATTATTTAATTTGCCTTTATTAAGTATTTGTGTTTAAATTGCTTCAGGAGGCGAGAAATGGTTTTATAAACCGCTTGTGTGATAGGAAATTTATATTTTCATTAATTTATTTTCAATGTCTCCTGAAGGTTAAATTGATGTAGCGAGATTCAGTTAAGCCCTCTGAACCTCCCCACATACTCAGTTTCCTCCGATCGACTCCAATTGTTTCTAAATCCAACCCAAATTATTATCATTATTTTTTTGCAGCGCTTTCTTCACTGTGAGTATAGACAGCGATAGAGCGAGTTAGCATGCGAGCGGACGCCATTTTCAGATCTATTCTTTATCTGCTGGGGTTATAGGTCTGTATAATTCAATCCAGCCTGTCAGGCATGTTAAATACATCTTCAGGCATAATTTATAAGTAGGCGTTATGTAGGTAAAGTTTTAATGTAATTTTTAGTGTTTGTTCGTTGAAGTTTGTATTGAGTTGTAGGAACTATGTCAGCAGAAAGTATTCGTATAATGGAAACTATTGGCTAAGAATTCCATCATGCAAACACAGCCTTATCTAACTAACATAAATATCTATTTAAAGAATGGCTACTATTTTGACACTTACCTAAATAGCAGCCTTTAAAATTCAGTAAAAAATAAGTTTTATTTTAACTTTGAAGAATTATTATTTTAAGATGCTTATCAAAACTAGGACCATAATTTTATTGCTATTTTGTATAAAATATACCTATTGACAGACAGTACCTACGAAAACATGATTGATTTATTTTGAAAGCATTATTTCTTTCATGAGTAATAAATTATATTTTTATACTTAAGTATTTGTTTCATTATTATTTTATTTAGTAATAATAATTGTGTTAACAAGCACCTTCTATATAAATTCACTCATTATTTTATTTGGTTGAATAGTAAATAAGATTAAAATAAAATATTATGTGACTACAATGATTTATAAAATTAATAAATAATATTATATTTTCTAAAATACTTTAAGGCACAGCCGAAAACGCTAAGCGCCAGATTAAAAAAATAAAAGTCTAATTGCATGGTCTCAATTTGGAATGTCGCTAAAAATCTTTGGTGAAATAAATACTTATTTTACAACGACCACTTGTACGACCTTAAAAATCAAGAACTAATTCTCAAAGTCACAAGTTAAAATGAAAAAGTGGCAACACTATTGTTAAGGATTTTGTTATAATGTTGCCTGTTTTTCTACTCGAGATTTTACTAGAATACTATAGTTCAGAAGTCAAATGAGAATATTAGATAATAATTATGTCAAATACATTCCGCGCCATTTAAACATCATACAACATTAAATTTTTACACATGTGGTGTTTACCTAAATGCTTGTCGCAAATAACTGTTTTTTTCTTGAATTTACTATAATGGCACGCTGCTTAGGCTGGATAATTTCCTGAAAAGAATAACAAACATTTTAATAAAGAATATTGTACAACCTAGGACAATAATTTTATGTTTTATGTAGGTAATATCAATAAAAATTACCTGCAACATTCAGGAGGTAATGTCATTATCCTGTACCAAAGGAAGATGCTTAATGCAATACTCCAAGTTCTTAGCGGTCCAAATATGCATGACATAGTGCCATACTCCAACCAGAAGAAATATGCCAATAGCAATTGAATTGACAGTAAAAATATAAAAGGCAAATTCTTTAATACTTTCTTCATACCCCGCAAATTTTGGCTGTACAACCGATAATCCAGAGTGTATGCCAGAACAAACATTAATGGTATATGTACAAACACAAGCTGTACACTCCCATACATATATGTAAAGGGTTCAGGTAAGTAAACTCCTTGTATCAGTATACCCCACGCAAATATGGCGCCTGTGTAACCATCTATCAGTTGACCAATAGCCCAAGGTCCAAAAGGTAAATATATAGCATATAACACCATGGGATAGTAAACTCTGTCAATTTTACTTAGCAACCAGATTCTTCTGAGAACAATTCGACCAAATCTTCGGCTCGGTTTAGGTGGCTTTGTCTGAATTCTCATCAAAAACAGTGGTAGAACATTGATCAGCAAGAGTGTTGCAAACATAGCCTGAAACTGAAACACACACTTGTAATCTTCGTATTTGTACTGTTTATTGAAGTTTATTGCATAATTTATACTAAATAACTTACCACTGAGCCAGCATTTAACATCAGCAATATTCTAGCCTTTATGTCAAAGCCAATTACAGTGCCATCTAAGGAAAATGGGTGATCAACTAACACTTCTTTCTCGATTTCATCAGTAACTAGTACATGCAAATAGTGAAGACCACTTGTGAAAAGATGTGGTAACCAATTACAAACATATAAAGGTCCTTCTGTGTGCCTACATTGCACCCAGCTCACTTTATCAAAAGAAATCTTTACGCTTTTAATGTCCACATCACTAAAAGCTAAAATCCTTATGTATTTGGAAGTGGGAATCAAATTAATAGGTTCTCGACCTGGCATGATATATCTGGCATGTTTTGGACTTGTAACCATAACTATTGGCCATGTGTCATGTTTTTGGTCAACAAATGAAAATATTCCATGATCTATAGCTGCCAGACGATACATTCTGTTATCTTTCCAATCTCCTAGTTCTAGTTCAAGATAACCATTTCTCTGCTTGGTATACATTTGTGTAACAAAACCGCCCATGGAGTGTAAATGCCCACAAACATACACTTGAGATTTAGGACTATTGCCAATCAGTTCACGAAGTTGTAACCTTTCAGATTCATCATTGCGCAAACCTATAATACATGAAGTTGGATAATGCGCAAACCACACTATGTGATCAGCTTTGGAGTCAGCTTCCATTTTAAGTTTTTTTATATATTGTTGCTCATTACCATCAAGAATACCAACAAAGTTGAAGGGTCTTTTGATGCCAGGGTCTGGACATGCATCGACACCCAAGAATGCAACATTGATACCATTTTTATCTTCAAAATGTATATAGGATCTTGTATGCTGTTTTCCTTGGACTGAATAATTTCTGTAATAGTTTTGTGCAGAATTTATGTCTCTAATGTTGAAATTGTCTGAAAAAAAAATAACAAAGCATTAATAGTGTTTTTTTTTTATTTCAGGCTAAAATAGCATTTATCTGTATGCTAGTTTCTTACCATGATTTCCTCTTATATCTAACCAGATGGTGTCTTCAGTCACACCCGACTCTTTGACAATATTATGGTAGTAGATCCACTCAGTTTGCACTTGAGAACTACCTAGATTGTCTTTAGTCTTGGCATCTGTTAGATCTCCAGTAGCTAGCACAACTAGGGGTTTGATTTTTTTTACAGTACTATCACAGAACTGTTGAAATTGTGATATTCTACCTGGATCTCTAAATATACTTATATGTATATCAGATATCTGAAAGATATATTCACAAGTTACTCAAAATAGAACAATTCACAGCAAGGTGGGGCCAAACAAATTTATTAAGTATGCTTTACTAAGTGACCTGGAACTGAATACACTAGTTTCATTGCATTATAACATATTGTGGTTAGAAAAACTATAAAAAGTAAAAATGGGGTTACACGAAACATGCCAGGCAATGCATGAAAAACGTAGATAAGCATCTCTAATGCAATTATGGTCTAAATAGTAAAATAAAAAGTTAGTCTTAGTTTGGCTTTTTACACTTCTGCAGAGAATATAATGTCAAGTTACAACCACAAAGATTATCAAATTTAACTAAACAAAGGCACTCTCTTCACTTTGTCTTTGTTCTTTATAAATAGATGTCTTTGTATGGGATATCGCTATCCATCGTAAAAATTGGTATTTGGCCAAACAATGTAGTATGAAGCTAAGTACTGTTTACCTGCAAGAACCAAATAAGATTATGGGTCGTATCGGTTATTTCACCATATTTTTTTTCCAACTCTTTAGTGTGGTTAGCTCCTTGATTTCTATCTTCAATATAAAAATTATGGTTTGTCGCAATGATGTTGAAGAAATTTGCCATAAAAATAGAGAACAACAATAGCACGCAGATAAGCGTAATGGCGGTTTTGGAAAAAATCATCTTCAAGACCGAAATTTCATACTTTTGATACTAAAATTTTTTTGTGTTAAAATAGAAAGACGTTACTACACTTTTCTTCGCAGTCTATAATACATAATAAAAGCAAAACCACCTTATCGGCAACACAGCGCAGCTCGACAACGCTATGCTGCTGGCTGGTCGACCGACTGACTGACAGTGACAGTGACAAACAGACGACAACAGACAGACCCTGCGTTCCGAGACGCGCTGAAATCAATTAAAGCACCCGTAATCGCGTTCTGAATTACTGTCAGCTGTCAAAACTCATGCTGCATCTGTAAAACGAAAAAATCAGCATTTTACGGCGATTGATGATTAAAAGGTTTGGCATACTGAATACCTAGAACCCTTAGATAATTTTACGAAGGGTAGTCATCTAGTTTTTTCATGTAGGGTGGACCCTGTGCGAAAGACCCTGTATACATAATGAGGAACACCTGTAGGTTCTAATATTGCATCACAATATGACTAATAAAAGAGTTTGAATCATACACATCACACTAGTTTTTATTTCACCTCAATACGTGCAGTTATTTCCAAAGTTATGACTGCGAGAAGTTCATGCACCTTTATCAAATTTCCAAGATTTCGCGCGCTTGCATATAAAGTAGTACCGGGTGGCACACTACTGGCTAAGTAGGTAGGTACTCGTACCTATACCTACTTGTATGCACCTTAAACACCTATGTAGACTACTTATTAAACCTATATACCAACAACGCACAGCTATATAAACTTATTGCACATTAGTTTTTATAGAATAAATAAGCAAGTAGATACAACTATCGGCTCGGCTATTCAACGGTGGAAGACGACATTACAGATGTCAATCAATCAATCAATCAGCCCACTGCAGTCCACTGCTGGACGTAGGCCTCCCCAAGGGCACGCCAAAGCGCATGATCACCCGCTTTCCTCATCGTCTGTCGCAGAACCGATGAGCGTTGGAGCAGACGGGTTCCCGAATGGAGACCACATCTCCGAAAACGTAGTGAGGGACGCCCCTTGCCAGGTGGACTGGTGACCTGAGGAAGGTCGCTGGTGGTGGCTGGATTACAGATGTATCTCGATACAATTTAACAAATAAAAGTTGAAAAGTAAATATATAATTGTTTGTTTTATTTGTAACTTAATCTTTTTAATTAACGTGTGCCCTGTTTTTAACTACACCAATCTTTTCTATGAGGTAATCACGAACGTATATAAGCTGTTTTCGAGAGTCCTCACAAACCCTTTCGCCACAAGACTTGACGCCTTCCAGCCTCCGGAACAAGTCGAGTTTCGAAAAAGTTTCAGTATCGTAGACCACATCCACACAATGAGACAGGTTATTCAGAAGTCGCAAGAGTATAATCAGCCACTGTATCTAGCATTTCTATACTACGAGAAAGCCTTCGATTTAATCGAAACCGAGTATGTCTTCAAAACCCTAGACTGGAACGGATTGGGCATCAACATTAACGGCGAACATCTCAGTCACATCCGCTTTGCTGACGACATGGCTGACAATGGCTGAATCGTTGCAGGATCTGCAAAAAATGCTGCACCGTCTTAACGCTGCCTCATTGTCAGTCGGTCTCCGGATGAATTTTGACAAGACTAAGGTCATGTTCAATGAACTAATCATTCCAGAACCGATATCGATCAATGGCAAAGTGCTCAAAATTGTCCAAGGATATGTCTACCTCGGGCACACATTGCAGTTGGGTAGAGACAACTTCGAGCGTGAAATCGCATGAAGAATACAGTTGGGCTGGGCAGCATTTGGGAAACTGCATCGTATCTTCTCGTCGCCACTAAAACATGACGGTGAAGCTGGCCCACCGGCTACATGTCACTCAGCGAGCTATGGAAAGATCTATGCTTGGTATTTCAGTAGGTACGGGATAATATCCGAAACGAAATCATCCGGCAGAGGACCAAGGTAGTTGATATCGTCCAGAAAAGTAGCAAGCTGAAGTGGCAGTGGGCTGGTCACGTCTGTCGCAGAACCGATGAGCGTTGGAGCAGACGGGTTCTCGAATGGAGACCGCGTCTCGGGAAACGTAGTGTAGGACGCCCCCCTGCCAGGTAGACTGATGACCTGAAGAAGGTCGCTGGTGGTGGCTGGATGAGGAAAGCGGGTGATCGTGCCCTTGGAAAGTCCAACAGTGGACTGCAATAGGCTAATTGATTGATCGATATCACGAAAAGCAAGTCTATGTAATTTATTATGTTCTTGCTACACTGTGTCGAATAATATTTTTTTTCGTTGAAATTAATACAATCCATACATTATGTGTATACTTTTTTTAAGAGAAGATTAGTTGGGCTTTCTAAATTATTAGTTTTTATTTTTTTTATCTATTGAATGAAAAAAGATAGACGTTTTTGAAAAAAAATACATTTTTCAAATTTCCATTTATTATCATTTTCTTCATTTTTTATGCAAAATATTGTCATTTAAATCGTGGAAATGAATTCTACATGTTTGATTTACATGAAAATGACACCAAACTTGACCTTATAGCAACACTGTTAGTAACAGAAACTACGAACCCCCCCATTCCCTCAATAGAAACTTACCTACATTAAACAAATTTATGGCTTCCCTTCTTAAATCAATCTTTGGGTCTAACTGAACAACTCTGCAAAAGGAAATGTCTTAATCATCAATAGCCGTATGAAAAAGCGTACACCGGCTGCTGTCATACGTTTTTTTGCTTTTCTGATCGCTGACTGCGCTGAAAGTCTGATTCGGAATGCGCCCAGAATGTACAGTCAGGTACACTCTCCAGTACATTTTTTTTGTTCGAAAACGCGTTAAAGTTGCGCAGAAATCAGAATGTCTCGTGCTATCAGAGCGTTATCTCGTGCGTATCAGGAGGCCACGCCCACTTGGCTTTCTTCTGTAGGGTTCTTCTTCCCATCACAAGTGTCTATGACTACTTACTGGGAAGCCTCGACACTGTACTTGTAAGGATTTTAAAGCATTTTTTTTTCTTTTTCGAGTGCCATCTCCTATCGGAGGTCGACTATCATTAAGGCTATTTGTGCCCGTGATGTTGCGGCACGGAATATATCGATGGATGGGTTCTTCTGCGGCCAGGTCTTCGGCGGCCTCGTATTTTCCCTTGTAAGATTGAGAAGGTGACATTTGCTTCCACGCATTATGTGGCCTATATACTGCAGTTTTCTGGCCTTTACTGTCTTCAGTAGCTCCAAACTTTTGTGCATTCTCTGCAGCACAGTCTCGTTTCTGACTCTATCCGTCCAAATAACGAAAAATCAAAATCTAAAAACACATTTATTTCCATAGGATGTTATATTTTTTGGGTGAATTCACTAACAAAATGGCGGAAGATAATATTGATTTTGGGTATACCTACAGGAATTCTCCTGATTCCAGTTTTCCAAATTCCATGATCCATATTTAATGTAAGTATGGTTATTGTATGGTTTTTTCTGAAACCTCTCTAAAAGCTACCGTACTTTTCTAAAACGTCGCCTCTATCTTTGCCAAAAGTACAGTGCAATTTATTAATGATGAACGCGTAATGTGATTAATTTATTACTTTTTTCCTCCGATCGGACCAAAAAAATCGCACCCTACTGAAATGAGATATTCAGATTTGTAAAACTTTTTGTATATATAGCAACTTCGGAAGAACATTTAACATTTCATTATATGGGACCTACTATGGGACCAAAAAATCGCACCCTCGAGAGAATGCGTATAGAATGGTTTTTAACGTATCTGGACAGAATTGCCGTGGTTACCAGCAGGATCCCCAAGCACTCGGCCTGAAAGACTGTGTTGAGCATACCTAGGGGAGCGGAAATTTTGATGTTTAGATCCTCCGAGAAGATACTTGATCCCGTCCCCGTACTGGTTTTGGAGCCGTCCGTGAAGATCCTCAGGTCCTTCGGATTTAACCCTTCATACCAATGGTCTTCATGGTCATGGAACTGTATTTGTACTTCTTGTCGAAGACGTACTGCTCAGGAATCCCATCACTTACCGCCATGAGCATGGGTAGGTCCTCAACTGCCTCGTTGAGGATTTTGGTGTGAGGGATTGTATTGTTTTTCCAGAGATTCAAAGACCTGAGTCGTACTGCAGAGGAGGCCGCTTCCTGCTTGACAAACAGGTGCAGTGGAGGCAGTCCCAGCATGGCTTCCAGGGTCGCAGTTGGAGTAGTCCTCATACAGTCCGTGATAGACATGCAGGCCAGTCTTTGAAATTTTTGGAGTCTGTTTACGGCTGTGGAGAGATAACACCTGGTCCACCAAACCACCGCGCTGTAGCAAAGCATAGGCCTGATCACCGTTCTGTAGAGCCACAGAACGGTCCTAGGGGAGAGTCCCCACCTCTTACCTATCATCCTGTGGCACTGCCAGAAGGCGACGCTTGCACTGTCAAATTGAAATTGAACTTACGAAGGCAGTAAGCTGTGCGGTAAATATGTTTTACCGCACTAGTGCGATTTTATTACATTTTTTTTTTAATTCCTACGGTCTTCAAAATGTATTATTTAGTCAGGTTCATTTTGACAATAAAAAATATTTAAATCGATTCATACACAGAGAAAAGTATTTTATATTTTTTTATTTCAACAAATTGTATCAAAAATATTACCAGCCAGTAATCACACTAATATTATAAATGTGAAAATATATTTGGATGTTTAGATGTTTGGTTGGATGTTTGTTCCGCTTTCACGCCTAAGGTACTGGACGGATTTGGACGAAAGGAATGAAGATAGTTTGTAACCTGGATTAACACATAGGATACTTTTTACCGGGAAGTCTTATTCCCACGGGAAAATCTTACATAGCGCGAGAGTAGCCGCGGGTGGACTGCTATAAATAGATAAAAAACAACTGCATGGGGAATGGGGTAGGGTAGGTGTAGGATAGGTGTAGGGTAGATGTAAGGTAAGTGAAGGGTAGGTGTAGGGTAAGATCTAGGGTAGATGTAGGGTAGATGTAGGGTAGATGCAGAGTAGGTGAAGGGTAGGTGTTGGGTAGGTGCAGGGTAGGTGCAGGGTAAGTGTAGGGTAGGTGTAGGGTAGGTGTAGGGTAGGTGTAGGGTATGTGTAGGGTAGGTGTAGGGTGGGTGTAGGGTAGTGTGTATTTGTGTCGCATCACTCTGATTAGATTTCAAAAACAGTTAGCACACATTATAATTAGGATGCATTAAGTCATTTGGCAGTATACATAGTTAATTTTGGACCGAGGCCCTTTGTTTTCTGCCCACTCTCCTTTTGCATCGCCAGTGGAATTTCGTGTTCGGAGTCACTGAAAATGTTACAGAAGGCTTACTGTGAATCGACTTTATCAAAAACACGTGCTTATGAGTGGTACTACAAAGCGTTCAAAACCGGTCGAGATGTGATGAAAGATTTGCCTCGCTCTGGTAGGCCATCAACGTCTGCAACTGAAGTTAACATCGCAAAAGTGAAGTAAATAGGGACTGAAAACCCTTATCTGGGAGGGAGCACGGCAGTGCCCCCGCCAAGTCGAGCAAAAGAGCGGCACGGCCGTACCATCCTTTTCTCGAAGCAGTTCAGGCCATTTTCGACCCCCCTATAACTTCGTCGTGGATAAAACTAGAAGCCTGAGAAAAGATTTTCAGTAACCAAACAGGGATTGTATAAACACGGTATATTTCAAATTTCATTCAATTTAAACTAGTAGTTTAAGAATTATAACTAGTCAAAGTTTCTTAATTTTGTCACTCACTCACTCACTTACTGACCGATCATCAAAACTCTATCTAGCAGACATAGAAGCTTCAAATTTAGAATACAATTAGTGTTTAGTGTATAAATCAAGGAAAAACTAAAATATTTTGCAATTTTGGTCCAGTTTTCTAGATACATCATCTGCATACATTAATAACTTACTTTTTCAATAAATTAATCAATGTACCTGTTGGAATAAGAGGTGTAGGGTAGGTGTAGGGTAAGTGTAGGGTAGGTGTAGGGTAGGTGTAGAGTAGGTGTAGGGTAGGTGTTGGGTAGGTGTAGGATAGGTGATGGGTAGGCGTAGGGTAGGGTAGGCGTAAGGTAGATGTTGGGTAGGTGTAGAGTTAATGTTAGGTATGTAGGTAGACCTACCCTACACCTACCCAACACCTAAAAAATAATAATATCCTTCACCCTTTAAGTGTGAAAATCAAAAATATTAAATAAATTGTAAAGTGTATTGTATTGTATAAATAATTGTCAACTATGTGACCAAATTCAAATTTTACTCATAATTACTGATAATAATTACTTAAGATCTTGACCTGCATGTTAATTTTGATAATATTTTGTATACTGATGAAATCAGTTAAGCACGCTTGAGCCCTACGCTACGGTAGGTGTTGGGTAGGTGTAGGTTAGGTGTAGAATAGGGCCCCGTTTCACGAAGCTACAAGTTACAATTCTTGTAGAAATAAATGGCAACATTGACCTTAAGTGGCAACATTATTGGTTACAAGTGTTTCACAAAACTTATTTTTTACAATTGTTACTTTATAAATAACAAGTAAGTACAAAATTTACAAGTCATAGACATTTATTTCTTTTATTGTTCAAAATTCGCTAAATCGAACAAGTGTTTCATGAATAAAGTTATAACTTTGTTATTTGTAACTGTCAATTTTGCTACAAGTCTACCTAGCTTTTTAGTTAGGTAGAATTGTAACAATAATTAATAAGTGATAAAAACATTTGGATTTCATCCGATTTTTTAAATAAAAAAGAAAGTAAGGTAGAACATACATTCGAAATTAAATTATGTTAATACTGCAACAGCATTCCCGCAGCTGGAATGGGATTCGTCATCGTCGAACTCAGACGATGATTATTTTATTTATTAAGGATAATAAATAAATTGTACAGTAGCTTAATTAAATACGATAATCAATAATGTATTTGTTCTATAATAATTTCCCGTCAGTTTCGAGTACATGAAAGATTTTGTATGAAAGCTGAGAAGATGGGGGAATTGATCAGAATGCTGGGGCCATATTACATCCAATCCAAGAGATAGAGGTTTAAAGGACTAGATTGTGAAAATGCAGTTGCGCGTAGCTCTGAACTGGCTTGGGTCCGGAGCACAATATCACACTGTATCTGACATACATGCATGGTGCTAAGTACCCAAAAAGGACACCTTTCCTTTTGAGAATTTCTCTCAAAAATATCATTTTGAACTCTTTCTGATCCGAAATAAACAAACACCAAACTTAGTTTTCATTTATTTAATTTAAAAAGGGTGAATGATTGAGGGCGCATTCAGCGCTGTCAGCGATCAGAAAAACAATAAAATTAAAGAAAAAAAACCTTTTTTAAAAACAAGCTTTTATTATTTGGAAAATGAACTAAAAAGTTAAAAATAAATTAACTCTAATTAGAAGTATAACACTTTATAAGTTCATTGTAACCTTTAACGATAATTAAGCTTCTTTGTCTACGACAAAATAATTCCATATCGTAATCATATATTTTTAACACCAAAACTTTACACCTTAATTATTAAATCTTCCCGTTTTTATTACAGTCTCAATTTTATAAATAAAAAAGCGTGTTACATTGTGATAGCTTAATTATACCATCAAAATGTAACATGCTTTTATTATTTATAAAATTGAGACTGTAATAAAAACGGGAAGATTTAATAATTAAGGTGTAAAGTTTTGGTGTTAAAAATATATGATTACGATATGGAATTATTTTGTCGTAGACAAAGAAGCTTAATTATCGTTAAAGGTTACAATGAACTTATAAAGTGTTATACTTCTAATTAGAGTTAATTTATTTTTAACTTTTTAGTTCATTTTCCAAATAATAAAAGCTTGTTTTTAAAAAAGGTTTTTTTTCTTTAATTTTATTTTTAACTTTTTAGTATGTTTAATTCGAGATTTACTACGACGTAGTTAGTAGCGCGTAGCAGCGTTTTTCCGTTATGTAGTCCGTAGTACGTTCACATAATAATGTGCTGCTTAGAGCACTTAAAGTTTATGTATTTTATTTATATTTAAATATTTCATTTTTTTTGTTTGTAGTAGGGTAAACTAATGTTTAAATTAGTTATGTAATCACAAGTTAGTTATTTGTAACATTTCTCATTCTATCCATTTCTTTTAATGCATCAACATTACAAGGTTTCTTCGAAGTCAACTTGGAGCAGTCAAGTTCTTCGATTCGAAGTCCTGCTAAAGACTTAACTCTGCTTAAAGCCACATAAGCTTGACCAGCAGCAAATAATTTAGAGCCTAGATAAATAACAGCATGATCTACAGTAGTTCCCTGCATTTTGTGCACAGTTGAAGCCCAAGACAAGACAATCGGAAGCATTCTTCTTTCAGCTGTGCCGTAATTAAATTTAGCAGGAAATTGAATTGATTTAGGCTGTATTATGTGAATGCCATCCTTGCCGAGGTCCATTGTAGAGGGATAAGGGCTTCAGTACAACAGGGTTCGCCCTGGTACCCTGAGGCGCAACGTTAGCAATATGAAATGTTTATACACTCTCATACCATTCAGCCCTCGGCACGTGCTCACCTTGGCATTGGGGCATCCATCTAATCAATCAGACATATAATAATCCACATTCATAACAAACGGAACGAACTTTTTCCCAAATCTGTTGGAGTTGCATATTCACGCCAACTAAGATGCTCGTCAAAACGAATCAAATGAGCGCAAACTCGATCGGGTTGCGTCGTTTAATTACGGAGTTCCTATGACCACCTTCCAGCTCCATCATCAGACCCTGGTTACCATATAGTATCAAAGTACTCGACAAGACGAATCAAATGGGCCTAAACTCGATGGAGTTGCGTCGTTCCGGAGTTCCTATGGCCACCTTCCAGCTCCATCATCAGACCCTGGTTACCATGTAGTATCAAAGTACTCGTCAAGACAAATCAAATGGGCCCAAACTCGGTGGGGTTGCGTCGTTTAATTACGGAGTTCTTATGGCCACCTTCTAGCTCCATCATCAGACTCTGGTTACCATTTAGTATCAAAGTATTCGTCAATACCAATCCAACAAGCCCAAACACGACTATGTTATGTTGTGTATTTGTGGAGTTCCTGTGACCACCTTCCAGCTCCATCATGAGACCCTGGACATCACGTAGGACTGAAGATCTAGTCAAGACAAATCCAACAAGCCCAAACATGACTAAGTTATGTTGTGTATTTGTGGAGTTCCTGTGGCCACCTTCCGGCTCCATCATGAGACCCTGAACATCACGTAGGACTGAAGATCTAGTCAAGACAAATCTAACAAGCCCAAACATGACTAAGTTATGTTGTGTATTTGTGGAGTTCCTGTGGCCACCTTCCGGCTCCATCATGAGACCCTGAACATCACGTATGACTAAAGATCTTGTTAAGACAAAACCAACAAGCCCAAACACGACTAGGTTGTGTTGTGTATTTAAGGAGTTCCTGTGGCCACCTTCCGGCTCCATCATGAGACCCTGGATATCACGTATGGCTAAAGATCTTGTTAAGACAAATCTAACGAGCCCAAACACGACTAGGTTGTGTTCTGTATTAGAGAAGTTCCTATGGCCACCTTCCGTCTCCATCATCAGACCAGCTCCAAGGTACCATAATATTGCATTGTCATCCGATTTATACACGAATGCAAAATTTCAGCTCAATCGGAAACTGGGAAGTGGATCAAATTTAACTTGCAAGATTTGATTACAGACAGACAGACAACGGGACAGGTGAAACTAAATAAAAGCTTGTAAAAAAATGTATGGGCTTTAAGAAAATCCGTTGTTGGTATTCAAGAAGTAGGAGGTATCGGAAAGGAAAAAAGTAGGACTATCTGCAAAAAGAAATGAGATGCCATCAAAAACATAACTTGTAAAAAAACCAAGTCTCGCGACTCAGTTCTTCTACCGTCAAAAGTTGTGAGATCCATGTAAAACCAAGTCGGTTAATTTATTCAGTCCCTCCCTACTTAAGGGTCTTTCTGTCTTAAGTTATTACGTAATTAGCTAACCTAATAACATAAATAATATCGACCATATCAATATAAAAAATCTCTTATGTTTTAAATAAATAGATTGACTTGGCAATCGCACTAAACAATCAAATTTAATATATCATGTATTACTTGTGTGTGAGACACATTGTGTTTTCATGCGATTGCCAGGTCAATCTATCTATTTAAAACATAAGAGATTTTTTATATTGATATGGTCACTATTATTTATGTTGTTAGGTAAGCTAATTACGTAATAACTTAAGACAGAAGAACCCTTAAGTAGGGACTGAATAAATTAACCGACTTGGTATTACATGGATCTCACAACTTTTGACGGTAGAAGAACTGAGTCGCGAGACTTGTTTTTTTTTACAAGTTATGTTTTTGATGGCATAATATTCTTACATGAATGGTTGTATTGAATTGAACTATATATTAATTATCAAGTACGAACTATGAGTTAAACAACAGACAGATTAGAGCCTCTAATTTAGAGGTGCTTTGCTCATAGCCAGGTCACGGGGCCTCGGAGTTTGGGAGATGTATTGACCGCGCGCATTCCGCCCGCACGACGACGACGACGCCGCCGCCGCCGCCGTCGAGTCGCGTCAGAGGCTCCAGCCTACAGCGGCGGGCCTCGGCTTGTACCCGCCACCGCGCGCCACTATCTTGCCGCATTCCACAGAGCCGAAGTCGCGGCGCACCCCGCGCGTGCCTTCGCCGACCGACCCACGCGCCCGCGCGCACCTCAGTCGGTCCAGCGCGCTCATGGAGATTGTGCGCTCTGGCATCGCCCAACGTATTGTTCTGCTTACGAGATCGCGGACCAAAGTGAAGTGAAGTGCTAATGGATGCGGTTTGCCAAGGATAGTGTTAATTGCGTGCAGCAACATTGGATTTGTCTATTCATGGTGAGTGAAGTGTATGTCGACAACGTCGTTGACGGCCGCTGTAGTGGATGCGCGCGCTTTCACGATGCAGCCACTTTCATTTCATACGCATAACTCGAATTCCGCGCGCCCGCGCCGACCGCGCTGCGGCCGCTGACCCTGCGCCCGCGCGCCCTTCCTCTAGAGCACTACTACAGCCACGCTCGCTCACCAGGTAGCCAATGATGCTGACTTGCCTTGCATCATATCATAACATAGCGATGCATATAAATTTACTAGCTTATGCTACCTACTTCAAAAATAAACAACCTTCGTATTACCAGAGACAGCTCGACTACTGAAACCAAAACAGTACTTCAGTCTTATTACTACTAAATAAAAAAATCATTAATAGCTACTTTAAAAGCATAAAGAAAATAAACAGACAAGAAACAAAAACAACGCACCCTACCATAACAAAAAAAAATACCGCTTATAGGTATAATAATTTTCTCACGAGCAAAATTAATGGTTTTTCGGAAGATACTCGTAAACTTGCTAGTTTCGGTATAAGTTTTGTTGATAAAATGAGCATTGGAGAAAGTAAACTAACATCCAAGTGACAACAAAAACAACAACATAAGATCCACCCAAAATATTTTTTCTGACTATTAAGATATAGGTAGTAAAAAACTAGTCATTTCCTCCACAAAAGAGAAATAAAACTCAAATTATTATTATTTACTTAAAATATTCTATTGTTCTTCTTCTATTATTCGTTTATTATTATTATTATTTCTTAATATTTTATTTTACTAATTCGTGGTTAACACATGATGTTATAAAGGCAACATCTAAGGAAGCCAAACTTACCTAACAATCGTCGTTAAACAATTTTAATTATTTAGGTACTCCGAAACACAACTCACCAAAAAGTGCAAATCTAAACTCAATAAGTAGGTACCTTTTTATTTTACCGCACAGCAAATATCCTAATGAAACCAATTATGTCGTAATGTACGACTTTACCAGATCAAAAATACTAATAGAGCACCAAATAGTCTGATTGTCCTACAAAATTTCTATAAAAACATTCCGGAACATTCAAACTAGCTATTTTACAACTTATAAGTAGTGTTGCGCAATTAAATGACTGTTTCATACAACACTAAACTGAATAGACGGGTAACAAAATAAAAAATATAGTTATAAAAAACTAAATAACACGCTTTTAAAGCACATCAAAAAAGTGAAAAATAATCAATAATGAACGAAAAATACTAGTATTATTGTGAAAAAAAAGCGTGGGTTGCTCGATATAGGTACGAAAAATATGGCACAAAGCACCCCACGCTTTTTTCACAATAATACTAGTATTTTCGTTCATAATTGTTTTCAGCTTATATTAAGAATTATTTTTCACTTTTTTGATGTGCTTTAAAAGCGTGTTTTTTACCTTCCTTCAAGCCTTCTTTGACAGTTAACATTCATCAAATTATTTTTTTATGATTATTGTAGTAAAGCCTACTTGATGTAGTTACTTTTCCTTTTAAATTCATCAATACACTACTACTGTGAATTTTTTCACATTTCCAAATACATACAACAGTCTCGCTGGTAGGCGGGGGGGGTGACTTTGACAAAAATAAGCACTTTAAAACAAAATATTTTAAAGTGCTTATTTTTGTTTTCTGAAACGTACACTAGCATCGAAATATGGTTTTAACAAACCCCTATTATTTTTTAAAAAACCTATCCAACGATACCTCACACTATAAGGTAATCGTGATTAAAAAAATAACCCCTCTAAATAAAACTAAATCGTGAATAAATATTTTTTTTTAAGATTTTATTCTTCAGCTTTGTCGACATGATTAATATATGTCCCAAATTACAGCCTTCTAATACTAAGAGTCTCTGACTGAACTAAGCCGCGAACGCAACGGACAGACGGACATGGCGAAAATTTTACGGGAAAAAGCCTTATTTCCACGGGAAAATCTTACACAACGCGAGCGTAGCCGCGGGCGGACCGCTATTAGATAATAATTAACAAACTGTATTTTTTTAAAATTGGTTTCAATGAAATCATTGCACATTTGTCATTCACACACACACAATCCTAAATCTATTATACGATCACTATTTTATAGTAAAAATAAATAGAAATCTACTATACTACAGTAACGTACTGATTGACATTACAAAAAGAAAAGACAAAAGAAGAAGAAATAAGCGAATTACAAGTTCGAGAAACCGCACAATAAAGGCAAACGTAATATGAAGGGATTAGAAGTACACGGGAATTTACTTGCTTTTTAAATTGAAGGTACAAAATGGCGGCCGAAAGAAAATATACTACCTAATTTATTTATTATTTGCCACTTTTGATTAGGCAATTTCCTAACCAGCAAAAATAATAGTTCGATTTTCGAAGTTAATTTTGTTATGTAATTAAGTCCTTTCTTTCATTCAACCCTACTTATAAGTGATTATTAGAATACTTTCAGAGCAGATGAGATAACAGATGAGAGATGAAAATATATTATTACGTTGATATATTTACGTGACGCTGGTGCAGTAATAAAAAAAGAATTATTATGTATGTAGATAGATGTGCGCATCAGTGATTGATAAAGTAAATGATTCATTAGCTAGTTAGTAATAAGCAACTACAAACACGCGACCGCATTCCTTTGATAGCACAGCGAGCGAATAAGTAAATAAAACTATACTACAACTATAAATTATCTACCTACCTTTCCTTTTCATGTAGCTATGTTTGTGTGATATAAAAATTTTAAGTTATAAATATTATGTTACTTGGTCTACTGTACTAAAGTGAAGCAAATTCGTTTAGTAGGTACTGTTGTATCAGGCAGTATAGTATATGACATGTATTTTCAAGTTTCTTTAGCCACTTACTCGTATTGTGGACTATGCATAACAGCAATAATTATTAAAATAAGAAATATTTTATAACATAACACGTACGCACTTAAAAGTATAAAATAATTTTTATTTTTATTGGTGTAGTAGGTAATGTGGGGTGCATGGAATAGATATTCTAAAAGTAGAGAATGAGGTGATGTGACGCTGTTACCTTTTCATTGTCTTACTTATTTTCATGTCTGTATGCTTCTTGTCTATGTTTACTTATTGATACATAACATATTGTTAATGTAATGAAATGACAATGAATAAATGTCTTCTAATAGGGTACCTATTTGACTGTTCCTAAATTTTATTTACCGTATTTTATTAATTAATTTAAAAATATAGTTTAGTAGCACGAATAAGGACCTATAGGTAGTTTAGTAGCAGACGATTCGCGAAGAAAAAAAAGAATCGGTTTGAAAACTTATTTACAGTGATTTTTTAAAGTTTCAATATTAAATGTCTCTTTTAAAAAGTTTTTTGTATGGAGATAGATTATATGGCGATGTTTGCTTGTGTGTGACTGTCTAATCTTGAATTTCAAACCTTTACGTATAACTCGGTCAATTTTAAAGACAGAGCAAAAAATATTTTAGTATTCCATAGCAGAAACTAGCAAGTTTGGATTTATAAAATAAAGTTGTCAAATATTCTTATTAGGTAGTGCCAGGTGTTGTTATGTGTTATGTTAGATAGATAAAACATTTATGTCTTGAAAACTTACATTTAATAGTTATTATTAGTACCTATATTATTTGCAGTGCAATTGAATTGTTGTTTTTTTTTAATATTGGAAAGACTTGCTTTTGGCCATTATCCTAGCTGATGGAAATTGATTATGAGGTGAAAGATGGATCACGCTCGCCTAGAAGATGTACCTATATGATTTTTTTATAAAGGGTCTAAGCTTATAATTCTAATCTGTAGTTTTTTGAGAAACACAATTCCATGCACCCCACGTTTCTCGTTTTAAGTCCTATAAGAGTACTACAGCAATATAAATCACGATCAAAATTATTTTAAACTTTTTAGTGCGTTAAAACATGTTATGTAAAAAAAAAATTACTTTAATAAGTAATTATTTTGTTCTTTTTAGTCCAGCGTATGTGAAATTTTGCAAGATACCCTAAAAAACAAAAGACCAAAAAGCCCAAGCACGACGAGATTATGTTGTTACGTTGAGATTACCTTCCGGCGGCCATCATTAGACTCTGGGCATCACGTATGGGTAAAGATCTTGTCAAGACAAATCTAACGAGCTCATACACGACGAGGTTATGTTGTGTATTTGAGGAGTTTCTATGACCACCTTCCGGCTCCATCATGAGACTCTGGACATCACGTATGACTAAAGATCTTGTTAAGACAAATCCAACGAGCCCAAACACGACGAGGTTATGTTGCGACGTTGAGGAGTTCCTATGGCCACCTTCCGGCTCCATCATGAGATTAGAAATCAGAAACATTTATTTGCAGGACATCACAACACAAAACATATACATCCTATCCTAGACATTACATATGACTAAAGACCTAGTCAAGACAAATCCAACGGGCCCAAACACGACTAGGTTATGTATGTTGAGTATTTGAAGAATTCCTGCAGCCACATTCCGGCTTTATCATGAGACCCTGGACATCACGTATGACTAAAAATCTTGTCGTGACAAATCTAACGAGTCCAAACACGACGAGGTTATTTTGTGTATTTGAGGAGTTCCTATGGCCAAATTCCAGCTCCATCATTAGACCCTGGACAACACGTATGACTAAAGATCTTGTCAAGATAAATTCAACGAGCCCAAACACGACGAGATTATGTTGTATATTTAAGGAGTTACTGTTCCTATGGTCACCTGCTGGCTCCATCATCAGGTCAGCTCCATAATCATACCACCATAATATTACATTGTCATCGAGGTTACGTAAGTGTACCATATTTCATCACAATCGAATGACAGCAAGTGCTCCAAAAATGGGTTGCATTGTTTTCGAATATGCAGTGCCCACGGAAACTGCGTTAGACCGTCGCGTCGGGCCTCTTACCGTCCGAGCTTGCATGGGGGCTCCAAAATGCTGGGAACATCCGCTGATACCATCGCCCGCCTGATAATGTCGTTGATAGCATAGTGACGGGATAGTCTGCCCGCAAAGCGCGCAGCTTAGACCGTGATGGCTATTAGCCTCCACCACAAACTCACCGGTGAGGCTCGCAAACATCACATCCCAACCTGAACGCCGCCGCCGCACGCAACCCTCAACGAATCATTGTCCAGCAACGTGTCCATATACGGGGACGGCAAGGCGTGAAGCCAGACATCTGACTCAGGAGCAGCGACAGCGCAGGCGGGCAAGATTAGCTCCAGCAGTTCCGACCAAAAGTTCCGTTATAAACCGTCCAGAAGACAGCTCAACCCAAGCTCTCTGCCTGTTTAGCATAGAGGGCAGATCACAATCAGGACACGACAACCTCCATGCGTCCAAGGCCTGCTCAGCATAGGGGATGTGGATCACAGCACCTTCAGAAGGAATAAGGCGAGTGACGAGATCCAGAACCAAATGGGAGGAGGCCAAGAACGCAATTGGACTCGACTCCTTTAGACGGCGTATGTCCAGGCCTCCATGCCGGACCGGCAGACTGGCCTGCAGCCACTGGGGGTCACTCAACCGCACGTTAAGAATCTTTTCCAGGGTGGATCTCAAAACACTGTCGAAAACCAAAACTTCATCCGGACAAGTCCAGGAAGGCGCCGCGCCGTTCTTGCCCCGTAGCGTAGGTGAGTTTAGGCATCGCGAAACAAGTTCTTAAGAGAATCAACGCTACTCGTACGTGTGCAGGAAGGTGTTCAAGGCGCTCTGCAAGAAAAGACAAGGCTTGCGTCGTAGTCCGAATGCAATCCCGTACGCCGTCAACAAAGATTGGAGCCCCCAGTAGGTTGACGGAGAATCGAGTAAAAGATGGCAGGGAAACCGAGTGACCAGCGTAATACTCACATTTGCTGCTATTTACCTCCAGACCCAAGTTTTTTAAAGCAGGAATGATGACGCCTAGATCCTCTAGCACCGCTTCTGGGCGGGAGCCCAGCTTCTTGGTGGGAACCAAGTATACCGTCGTCCAAGTACCAAACGTTCAGGGGCGATGATTACCTTGTGGATCGCTAAGCTGAAAATAAGCGGACCCGAAGGGTCTCCTTGCTGTACCCCAACTTGAGATGGAATGAGGGCTTCGTTGTAGATCAGATTCGTGGAGTTTGAATAACATTGAAACAAGAAGGGGTACACTGATGGCAGAAGGTCCCGAACCTCCGACAGCAACGAGCGTTCGACTGAATTGAATGCATTCCTGATGTCAAGTTTGACTAAGACTTTTTTGGAATCGTCATTCAAAACAAAAGCACTAGTCGCGTGAATGGCCGGCTCGCATCCCACAGCGGTGCCAAAACCCAGTTGGTGGGGTTAAAGGTACAGCGACATCTCTAAAGAAAGTTTACACGCTAATATATTATAACAAACACATAACAAAATAAGATAGTATGTAGGTATTTTATAGTAAGATACTATTGCCTAAAGATCAGCCGACCAATGAATAAAACAGCTTCACAAAACAAACAATCATACACTTGTCATTCAATACTTCGGTCACCGAAAAATTTGTTGAAAATGACTTTTTTAATAGAATTAGGCTTAGAATTAAAAATATCAATAAAATGGGAGAACTCATCGTCACGACAGAAATAGGTACCACGTTTATATTTAGTTACCTACTGCTTTAGGAAGAGAAAGTCGAAGATTATTATTCCTAGAATGGTAAGCACGGACACAAAGTTTGATTCGAGATAAGAGCTTTTTTCTTGCTTATTAATACTGCGTCACCTAAAATTGTGACAGGCATCCAGTTTGAATTTTTGAGATAAGTATAGCCATTTAGCTAAAAAAACAACGAAAAGCGTGGCCAGCCAGCCTGAACTTACGTATTAAATTTCTGGCTGGTACCTCTGAATCTCGACAACGAAAGCGTTTTCGAACAAGGTTCTTTTACTAGCATTTAGTGACGGAATTTGTGACAGTCATAGCGTTTGTTTTATGGCGTCACATAAAGGCGTTTACGAGAAATCGATGAAAGCCAGCCTGATGTTCTGGCTGGCTGGCTCGTTGTATGTATCTGCGCTGTCTGATGGTCTACGGCTTCCAAATTTTCTTCAACATTTTAATGACGGGGACGATTAAGATAACCTGTAAATGTGACGACGATCCCTCCCATAGTTTCAGAGATATTGATCATTGTTATTTTCCCATACAAACTTAGCAGTACCAATATTAAAGGTGAATGTAGGATTACGTATAATTAAGTGTTTTATTTTAAGGAATGAAAAGCCACAAATGGATGATAACCCTAACGTAAGATCATGAAATTTTGGACAATTGTATTAGTTATTATTGTTCTCCCTGTAAAATACTATTTATTGTAAAAAAAATGTTGCAAACTTCATACTTACTAGGTACCTTGAATTTATTTATTGATAGAATAAACCTGCCAGAACATCAGGCTGGCTGGCACCAAGTCACTCTAGGAAAAATAAAATGTCCTTTCAAACACGAGTCATCATGGTCACCCTAGTGACAATTTTTAAACGAGAAAAGTGTTTTGTCTACAGTTTCGTGGAAAAGAAAAAAAAATGACTTTTTGATACACTCTACATTTTTCACATAATAAAACCTGTCAGTTACAAAAAGAATTACATTTCCACGAGGTTTAGTTTAAGAGTAATGCGTGGCCGCGCAGTCCTCCGCGTTTCAATGGCGCGGCCATGACTTTGAGGTTCAGTATTTACTAAAGTATTAAGCCTTCGATGTTTTTTGTACTTTCCACATTTTAAAAAAGTAAAACCTGTCGTTTACAAAAAGAATTAGATTTCTACGAGGTTTAGTTTAAGAGTAATGCGTGGCCGCGCAGTCCTCCGCGTTTCAATGGCGCGGCATGACTTTGAAGTTCAGTACTTTCTAAAATATTGAACCTTTGATGTTTTTTGTACTTTCTACATTTTTTACAAAATAAAACCTGTCAGTTACAAAAAGAATTAGACTTCTAGGAGGTTTAGTTTAAGAGTAATGCGTGGCCGCGCAGTCCTCCGCGTTTTACTTTCTAAAACTTTGAACCTTTGATGTTTTTTGTACTTTCTACATTTTTTACAAAATAAAACCTGTCAGTTACAAAAAGAATTAGACTTCTAGGAGGTTTAGTTCAAGAGTAATGCGTGGCCGCGCAGTCCTCCGCGTTTTACTTTCTAAAATTTTGAACCTTTGATGTTTTTTGTACTTTCTACATTTTTTACAAAATAAAACCTGTCAGTTACAAAAAGAATTAGACTTCTAGGAGGTTTAGTTCAAGAGTAATACGTGGCCGCGCGGTTCTCCGCGTTTCAACGGCGTGGCCACGTTTATACCCATATAACTTCCGAACAGTTACTTTTACAAATTTTTGGTTTTGAGCGTTAGAGTTTTACATATTTCTACGAGAACTTATTGAAGTCGTTTTTCTTATTCTCCGTCGTGGCCGAGCAATCGAAACGGACAAGCCTTAATGGACTCGCCAAGCGCGAAAGTTTGTACGTATGAATGTATGGATGTTTGTTACTCTTTCACGCCAAAATTACTGAGCGGATTGGGATGAAATTTGGAATAGAGATAGTTTGTACCCTGGATTAACACATAGGATACTTTTTACTGGGAAAAGTCTTATTCCCACGGGATAATCTTACACAACGCGAGCGTAGCAGCGGGCGGACCGCTCTAGTATCTAATAATGGTAAACAACTTATACAGTCAAACACGGCATCTTTACCTTCTTATGTCATCTTTACCATACTCCATTTCTTGCCAAAAACTCACAAATTTCTTTAAAACTATACAATATATACTATAAAGAAAATGTGGTAGGATTTTTAATTCACTGGTGGCAATACAAAAAAAATGCTCAAGATGCCAGCATTGTCTGTTAAAAAAATATGGCCTTTATTTCTAAACTCATCTAAATACTAATCCAAATACGTAGTCCATAAGTCTTCTTTATCTAAATTTAATACCACTACCAGTTTTGTATGGAAAATTATAGTTAGGTAAAGATGCCACATTGTTATGTGGCCTACGTGTCAACTTTACCGCTAGCTTGAAAATTGCTTAAAATCTTAATTATTGGGTGATTTATGTGTTAAATTAGTGAAATTAATTGCTAAGTGCATAATTAACAGGTTATGTCTTATTACTTTTAAAATTGTTCATTATTTATGATTTTATTTTAATTTAAGTTCAAAATCATGGTAATGTTGCTAGTTATTAGTGATGTTCAGAGGACAGCCGTGGTCGAATGCGACACCTGCCCTAAAGTCTATATTCAATAAGCAAGCCTGCGACCACACTCTCCTCTGAACATTACTAATACCTATGCGTTAAATTGAAACATATACAAGTTGTTTACTTATTAGATATTAAATAAATAACTGAATAATTAATAAATAGATAGGCAAGAATTTGAAGATATTTTCTTGTTTCAAGACTCTTAGAGCTCGTTTTTTTCGTAGTCGGGTTTTAGTTTTTAAACTTATTTTTTTGTAGATTTTGTTATTTTTTTGGAAATTTTATTTATTTTTTTGTGTCCCTGCCCCTAAACGTCTTCGCCGCTCCTCAGCAAATTCCAGAAAGACAAACTTACAAGGTCCAAATATTATAATCTTAGAATAAAAACTAATAATTCGTATTTCCTGTTAAAAAAACAAGTTCGTCCATCCACGACATGAAATCGACATGCGTCATACATAAAAGAATGTTTTAATGTGTTTGTCCATACCACGTTTAAGCAGTTCACCGTATAAATTATAGGTAAATCAGAGCCTTTAACTTCGTCCAGTGATGAAACTCAGTTGGGTTGGGTGTATGTATATTTTACGCCGATGGACCTTAGCTAGAGACACGCGGCAACCCAAAAATTCTTTCATTGCCTGTCATATTTACAGAGTGTCAAATGTGATGGCAGAATATCGAAAAGTGGAAGCAAAGACGTCCACAGGCATGCGAGGACACAAGATGCGGCTCGCGTAGGGGGAGGGGCGCTCGGCATCTGAAGGTCGTCCGCATTCCTCGCGTCGCCGTCCGCTGCTACCGCGCTTACGTAGCGACTAGCGCCCCCCCGCGCCTCGGCCCGGCCGCGCGCCGACCGGTCTGCCCCCGCCCCCTGCGCCTGACCGCGCCGTCACAAACTATCGCGCATTTACTAAAACAAAAAACATGTTCTTATGGCTATCGAGAACCGAAGAGCCGCAGAGGTACCGGACAGGATGAAATTTATTCGCGTCTAGTTTTTTGAACTTGATCTTGTGCTTCTACATTCCAACAGAAGTATCCAATAGGTTATCCATCTACGGTGAGAAGCAAATGTATATTGTGGGCTGGCTGACTCGACGGACACGGTCGCCGCAGCGGCAAAACTGAGCAGTGTTTAGGAAAAATCTATTTAATAAGAATAAAACACCATCCAATCCTACAAAAACAACAGCGACATTCGAAATCAATGCTCATTCATAACATAACTTTCAGGCTACATTATACGTAACTACCCACCTAACTTATTATGATGGGAGGGAAAATTCCAACAAAACGATAAGGAGTAGGTAAGTATAGTATTTGATGAATTGAATACATAGTTTTTAATAATAAGCGCAACAAAATACAGACGAAAATAATAATAACTAAACATAAAACTTCCCAATGTAAGCCTCAAAAGAAGCAGGTAGCAAAAAGGAGACTGTCGAAAAAAAGTTCGTGGAATGCACAGATGGTGCAGATCCGGACATTCCTGTGCCTGCGCACGCTGGCTATAGGAAGAATACTTACATACAACGGATGTGAAGTTCACATCTTGAACACAAGCCTTCCCTTGATTTATGAATACTAGAATAGTACTCTTGTTTCAGTGAGTTGATTCTTCTTATTTAGTGAGTTGATTGTTGAAATTGGCAGCCAGCGTAACATGTCGGAAGCGCCAAAATCGCTTATACAGTAAAATGTGTTCAACTGTATTTTAATGTGTACCATTTTGTTTGTTGTAGGGCGAGTAACAGTGGTCTCGAGATGCGACATGCGTGCTCTGTGTTCGGTTCGCGGGCCGCTGGGCGGCGAGACGCGCACGCTCGGCGCGGGCACTCGCCTGCTGTCCCTGCGCATGCCGGGCCAGCCCCAGCCACTGCACTTCGTTGTCGAAGCCAAGGCGAAGGTCAAAGAACTAAAAGCCTTAGCCAGCGAACATGCTCAACTACAAGGCATGAACGATACGGAACTCTTCGGATTAGCTGTTATGCAAAGTTAGTATAAATAAACTATAAAGTATAGCCTCTACTAATCGATCATTAATTCTGCAATTAAAGTAGTGTGAGAAAATTACCTAAAATTCGGAACAGAACATAAATGCTTTTTTTTTAATTGGTTGAAGTGTTCAGATGATGTCCTTGAAAATGGATCTGGTGGGTCAAGGTAAATATGGGAGAGGGTTTAATTACACTTTTCTGTGGTTTTTGTTATCAGAAATACTTCTAATTTTTGTGTCGTCTGTTTCATCATCACTTTATTTTTAATAGTATAAAAATTGCCGTATTATTCCTAAAATATTGCTGTGATATTTCATTATGCAATAAAGTACCTATATAAAAAAATAAGTGGGTAGCAAAAATAAGAGTGTATTTTCGTGGAAGTAATCGTACGTAGCAGTGTATTTGTGACGATTTCGAGATATGAGCAAAAACCTCAGAAACCTCAGAAAAGTGTAATTAAAAATACCTTACTCACCGACCCTCACTTAACCCAGCTGCACTCTCCTTCGGCAATTTTTAGTATTTTTATTTTTTCTTTCATGTAGGAATTCCAATAGTACCTACCATAATTTTCAAAACAACACGTTAGAACGTCTTATTAGGTTTGGTTGTATAATGTTTGAAATAATTTAATGCTACAAAGATTTAGAACTTATTAACTATGTCAGTTATCGCGTTGATTAGCAAAGGAATAGGACTTGCGGACTTGTAAAATAAAGTAGGTACACAACCCAGTTAGGTAAGCCTGCAATGTTGTATAAAATACGAATTTTGTAGTACCTAGTTAGCTAACTAGCATCATTGCAACTAGCTAACATTCTGCCTATGTATGTAAACAAAAGGCGTTGAGCAATCAATGTTTTATATTTGTATAGTCAGCGAGTCATGTAAATAATTTATTATATCCGTATCCTTGACGAATAACAGTCTCACCTCAGTCTACTTCTATATATTTTACCTCATTCATAGTTTATTAGGCAGGTATAGGATTTTTGTTTTCAAACATAACAGGACGTACGGTAAAATTCGATTCAATATAACGTACGTGATAGGATAGAGTAGGTATTAATAATAAAAATTGGAAATCTAATTAATAGAATTTGTACTAGAAACCAGAAGCCAAACCAGTAATACTATTGATTTTTCAAAATATCTAATATCGAAATTAAACTTAATTAATTTATCATAAATTTATAGTGCATGCTGTGCATACTAGTAAGTTAAGTAGTCACTACACTAAGCATAAGATACCGGATATGATTTTTTTAATAGGATGTCATTGTGTAAGTAGACTGTTAGTAAGCCAAATAATTTAATTATTAATTTCATTTTTATACGAAGGTTTTAAATAGTTAGAGGCAGGTACAGCGGTGCTAAGTCATAATAACAATCTATGATATAAGATATAATAAATAAACATAAAATATAATAGGTATTTTACGTATATGTAAAATAGGTCTATAAATAACAGTTATTACAATGTCTTATTTTTTTTACTTTCAGATGGAGAATACTTCTTTGTTGATTTAGAAAGCAAACTATCAAAATATGCGCCAAAGAGCTGGAGATCGTCCCATACTCATGTAAGGATTCTTAATAACAATAGGTTTTATCTTAACATTCTTATTTACTGTGAAAGTAAAACTAACAAAAAATGTTTTTGTCTTTTCAGGGGCTGGATGCGAATGGGAAGCCACTCCTCGAATTGCACTTGGTCGTCCAATTTCATGTGGAGAGTCCCCTGCTATTGCACGACGAAGTTGGCCGCCATTTGTATTTCTTACAACTGCGACACAACGTGCGCACGAGGGACACATTACCCGCTGAAGTTTTCTTACTCCTCACTGGGCTAGCACTGCAAGCTGAATATGGAGATGCGGAAGCCTATGAAGATCGGGACTACTTTAAAGTAGAAGACTACGCGTCAGCCTCATTAACTGGTGATTGGGTCGCAGCAGCGATGCGAGCTTGCCATCGTGAACACCGTGGTCTTTCTAGGTCTGACGCAGAAACAAGATTTATTAGAGAAGTGTGTCTTTTACCTGACACTATGAACACACATCGGTATCGATTTAAGCAAACTAAAACTGAACCAGACACTGGAACGATTTGGTTGCTCGTTACAGCCAAAGGCATCAAAATATTACCTGATAATGGACCTATTTCGACATTTATTTGGAGTTCTATTGGAAAACTGAGTTTTGATAGGAAGAAATTTGAGATTAGAACAGAAGGAGGCAAAATAACACTGTATTCATCAAGTGAAGAAAAATGTAAATATTTATTTTCACTATGCAAAGAAACACACCAGTTCTCAATGAAAATTGCTCCAAAATTTAATGACATAATGAGAAAAGAAGAAGAAGAGCGCAAGACCTGCTATGGATATTCAAAATCATCTAATTTGCACTACAATGCAAATAAAAGTGAACAAAGAATATCGGTTATCTCAACCACAAGTTCTAATACCACGTCAGGAATAGTAAGCGATCGAGTCCAGTCAGAAGATGAATTAGAGATAATGATCGATACCCCACCAGCACCCTCTACTGAAAGTCTGGCGTTTGCCCATTTGTTAGATTGCTCAAATTCGTATTTTATCCGCCAAGTTTCACGAGATAATCAACCACTAACAAAAACTTCTTCGTTACAATTACAAAAATCTAAATTACGAACTAAAAAGGTCAAAGAAGACATTGAAAATGTTCTAAAGAAAGAATCGTCACTAGAATTCGGACATAGTTCTCGAAATCAACTAGAAGAAACTACCTCTTTACCTGATCAAACTACAACTGAGACTTCAACAGATAGCCCAGGGTCGAACAAAATTAAATGTACAGGGTCGCAATGTTCGTCATCTTGTAGCACAGTTATCATGGCAAGAGCGGGTTTAAGCGCTTTAAGTCGAACCTCAGATGCAAGTAGTTTAGAACTAGGTTATAGTCATACTGCCCAAAATTCGATGCTGAGTGATAACAGTACAATTGGAATTGACGTTGAATACTCTCAAGATACCACGTCTGCTATATATGATGGTTTAGGACAACCTGTAACTGTAACAGCATCTAGTGAAACAAGTGGTGTTTACACTATGGGTAGCTCTGAGTTAACGGCCCGGTCAAAAATTGATACATTGTCGGACGGCAGCAGAACAGAGTATGGTAGTTCACATTATGACAGCTATAAACCACCACAAGAAAACGATCTTGCTGATTTTGACAGCGTGTCGTCCATATTGAAAAATAAGTCAGAGAGAACTAGTCATTCAGCTGGCACTCTACGTTTACAAGGATCTTTATCTAACGCAGATTGTGTGGATGGAGCAACAATGTTTTCGAACGAAGAGTTAGAAGAAAAAGATAACATATTTAGGGAACGTACTAACTCCAACGTAAGTGCTTCTTCATTTCATGGCGACGGAAGTGATCCGACAGACAATAAGCATAACTTGCTGAGCGCTAGTGAATTAAGTGACCTAATAGTGGGGCGAGGAGTATATCCGAAAAGTCAGTCTGTGAGCGATACATTGGATTCTGTTTCAGATTATGTTAGATTGCCATTACCTTTTTCTGGCGACAGTTACCTTCAAGGACACGAAGACACCGCTCCATCAGACGATAATTATCCTAATAATTCTTTCTTTGATCGGCCACCTACACCACCGACACGAACCGATAGTCGTAAACTACTAAATTTATCACTTCCGAATATACTAGACATAGACGGTAATGTACCAAATAGATCAACATTTCCAGACAAACCTCCACCTCCATACGAATTCAACCACAAAACTCTATCATCATACACTTCAGCGCCAGTAAAGGCACCTCCTGCTTATCCCGGATCGAACATTTTTGCAAAACAAATTGGAGAAAAAGAAGAGGTTGCAGCAAGGGTAGTTACATCTAAACCTATGATAACTATCCTTAAAGCTAAAACAGGAGAAGTAAATGCTCCTAGTGAAAGGACGTTTGCAAGTCCTATGGTGTTAGAGCACCGTTTTCAAAAATCAAAAAGACATCAAGCGTCTAGCAGAAGAGCAGAGAGGTCAAAACTAGCACAAGGTATAAATAGTAACCTATCTCCATCGAGGGATCTACCACCACATGGGGTAGATGCTAATGTGCTCGTGGCTATGATGAAACTTCCTCCTCCTCCACCACCTCCACGCCGTTCCCGGCTTCCACCTCCACCTCCAGTAACTCGATTACCCCCACCACCACCACCTCACAATCCAATGTTCCATCAGCAACTGTACAGCGATGTTGACTATGTCTATTATCCACTGCAAGACCCATCAATATCCCAGCAAAATTATCTCGATCATAAGCTTACAGAATCACGGATTTCAAGTATGCACAAAAGCGGTCTCCAATACCGTAGTACACCATTTCTATCAACTTCCTTATCAGCCTCGTCAGTTTATGGCTCCGTTCAGAATCTCTCGGACTCCTATGTCCAACTTCCTGGAATGCGTACGAGCTGGTATTCCTTGACAAGCAATCATTCCGCAAACCTTGAAAGACCCCCAATTCCAGCACGCATACCGGAAATAACCAAGTTTTCCCGCACAAAGTCACACGAAAATATATTAAACGTCAAAGATCCACCTCCAATCAAAATGAGACGTATGCCTCCACCTCCACCACCTCCGTACGAACACAAGAAGAAACTTCCCTCACATCTTAGAGATTTAAGAGTTCCCACGCTAAGCTCCACTTCGAACAGTGGTGCGAGTGTTATGAATAAAGTGAAAGATTCGAATTGTGATTTAGATATAAAAACTCTTAGAGAGAAAAGCAAGAATTTGGACTTGCCACTTATTGCAGCGCTTTGTAATGATCGTTCGCTGTTAAAACAAACTAAAGCATTTGGTGCTCCTAAGTTGAGCAAACAAGGTACTGACAGTGACAGTGAGCAAAAGTGTACAAAGTCTGTTCAAAACACCACCGATACTGTAGACTTTAAGTTTAAACAAGATTGTAATATTAAAAAAGAGGTAACAGGGTCTCCGAAGAAGATATTAATACGAAACCCTACAGATAAACTTCCAGCATTACCAGATACTGATAACCACACCCCACGCGCAATGTCTAATACGTATGTTACGCATCCAAGTGTATTTAAAACTAAGAAAATTCAGCCTAGTTCATGACATAAATAATGCCTGATGTTTTACCTATTGTTGCCTACTGTGAATCCTTCCAGTGCTATGATTATCTTATTTCCACCGATTGTACATGTTTTGAATAATACGAGTAGTTAGAAATAGAGAAATCAAATCAAACCAGAAATATTTCTGGAAGAAACATAATAAAAAGTGAAATCTACTAAGTTATTATGCAATAATGTTTGCGGTAAAAGTATTGACATTTGGGGATGGTTTGCGATAAAGGCAAGGGATGGATGTTATATTTTCTATCAGGACTGTGATTGAGACTTATACTTAGGGCTAAGGGCATACTGAAAGTTTCTGGATTCTGATAAATAAGACTAGATATACGACTTACGATGCATTTATTATTTTTTAAAGTATATTCCCTCACAATTATTGCATTTTTGCATTTACTAAAACCACTGTACAAAGCAGTTGGACCAGTCTTCCTTAGGACCTCTTCAATGGCTTCATGGAACGCATTCATCGCCGATTCAGGGCTCGTAAAACGTGTGTCTATAAGTTTAAAAACAAAAAGAAATCGCAGGGTGCGAGGTCCGGGCTGTAAGGCGGATGGGTCATCAGTTCCACATTTGAAGCCTTCAGTGAAGATGCGTTATCATGGTGAAGGAGGACATTGCTTCGATGACACTTTTCGTGAACTTTTTCTATGACTCTGGGCAAGCAAGTGTTGACGTAACAATCTGCAGTCACTGTCCTTTGATCTTCAAGCGATACTGTAGTGTAATGTCCTGATTTGCCAAAAAAAGAAGCAACCATTTTTTTACCAATGCTTCAACTTTTCTGAACTTTCATCGGCAAATCTTCAAAAAAAAAAAAGACCCACTGCCGACTGGTTTTTTCTTTCGTGTTCAAACCAGCAGGCCTAAGATGCGCACAATTTGTAGACAAAACTCTCGGAAGAGAAGAGAAAATTTGTCTTCTCTTTTGAGACTCGGAAGTCTTCGAAGAATAGACACTTACATTACACTTAAATTACTTTGAAAGTGTAAGTAATTTACACAGTAACTCCTTACACAATTATTCACAACTCATAATAATAATAATAAATCAATAAAAGTATGTATTCCCGGTAATACGCAATGACGTTTTTTTTTTTTGTGGCTTGGCTTTTGTGTAGCTACAATTCCGCCAATATCACATACTAGCGCGCTGCCGCCACCTTGTAGATTTGTATCATTTTTACTCTCTTTCATCGCGCGCTGCATAGGTACAAGAAAATTAAGATGTACTTCACTTATTTTATGCGTATAAAGTATGATTCACGTTGCGGAAATTAATAAAACATAACTTTGCTGCCAATTCTTCATTGTCTTCAACTCAATATGTTGAAGACATGTTCTCTTGATCCAAACGTCAAAATAGACAAAATTAGCGATCGTCTTTTGTTCCTCTGAGACAAATATTGAGTACGCATGTTAGGGATAGAAGACAAAAGAATAAAACAAAGAAAAAAGACAAGTTTCTCTATTTTTGTTTTCAATTGGCATGTTAGCCCACGTAGACTTGGCTCTCTATTCTTCCTAAGTATAGAAATGAGCGTAGAGAGACTTTTTGTCTTCGTGCGCATCTTAGGCCTGGAGTACACCCAGGTTTTGTCACCTGGCACGATATTATAGACAGCCAATAACTGTCCTCCGTTAAACTTTTTTATCATTTTACGGGGCACCACTGGACACGCAGTCGTTTTTGGTCCAAAGTCAAAGTCAAAATCATTTATTTCCATAGGATGTTATTACATCACTTAGATCCGTCATTACATTTTTTTGGGTGAGTTCACTAACACAATGGCGGAATCTGTGGAGAAGAGCTCAGCGAAGAAACTCCACAGTCGTCGCATCTTTTGCGTTTCCTTTTTTAAATAAAATATTGTCAATTACAAAATTAATGCTTATTACATATCGAAAAAGCCTGCTACTCAAACAATCTATTCCCATGGACACCTGTCTTCTAAGTAATCAGATATCCTATAGTAACCTTTTTTATACAATTTCTGTTTTATAATTATTTTAAACTTGTCTAAAGGCAAGTTTTTAATATCAGTAGGGACCTTATTGTAATAGCGTATACAATCCTCCGTTAAGTCATGCGGTATCCATCGAGTGCAAAGCTTCCGAACTTTCAGATGCACATGTAAAATGTTTTGCACTTTGGCTCATTCCAATGTCTAACAAAGCACGAATTTGCTGGCAAGTATTTTTTTGTCAGTTTCAATAAGTTGTCGTACGGTATTATTTCTTCTGTGGTACGGTGTCAATATTAGAGTCTGTAACCGCAGTCGCCGGCCGACCTTCATGTACCTCGTCATGGAGATGATCACGTCCACGTGTACATTCTCCAAGCCACGAATACACAAAGCTGCGATATGGTGCTTCATCACCAAATGCCAATTAAAGTCTCTGGCAACTCTCTTGTTGACCACAACGAAAATCATAAAAAATCATTGAACGAAAAAGTTCACGAGTTAAATTCATTTTGATAGCGACACACACTAAGAGTACTGTCGCCACACAATTTTCGAAAGGACGTCACAATAAAAAAAAACAAAATGACAATCTCGCAAATTAAGAAGTAATATGTTCCCCAAAGAGTTCCATTTTCGAATTCCATAATTGCTTTTTCGTTCTTTTATTGTAAGTGGCCAGATCCAGAGACTTTCAGAATGCCTTAAATACCCAACACTTGGGTAACTATTGTTAAATTTTCTTGGCTTCAGACATTTCAAGTCGACATACAGATAATTAAAATAAAGAGATAGTGTTAAGATCAGTCATCTAAAAAAAATGTAATAATTTCTTTAAATATTTATTTTGTTTACAATCATAATGTGTATATAACTTTAGATATACATACTAAGTACATAATTTTTGTTTTAATATGTACAAATGTATATTAAACTTTACATACGTGTATTACGTGTTTTATTTGTCTTTGGCTTATTAAAGGAACCATTTAATACTTAGGTAACTAGATGTTGAACAAACTATTTGTCGCGGCGGCACTTAAATCAGTAGAGTACATACTGACTCTGGTGGAGGGTCTCGCCTCTAAATACTGTTGAGGTACAAACTTATTTCATAAATTCAATAAAATATTAAACTAAAGACTACGGTTAAGTTAAACGGTCAAAAATATAAATAATTTGAAGGACGAGAGAAACATTTCCCACCTCACTTACAATACTTATAAAAATATGATAAATAAGTACCTAGCTACCTAAGCAAGATAAAACATAAGTACAACATCCTAAAAATAAGATAAATATAATCACGTAAGATACTTTGATAATTATTAGCATTTTTTAAATATATCTAGATATGATTAGGCAGGGATGCTTTCATACCCAAAAATATGCCATAATGTGGTTTAGTATGTGCTCCATAGAAGCCCACTAAAGCTCTGCTCACCCCTTTGGGGACATGAGCGTGATGTTGTGTATATGGATGCTATCATTATGATGATATTAACAACATAAGATAATAAGATCATGATTTGTGAGATTCTAGTTTTGTTCTTTTTGTGAGATTCATTTTAACAACCTTAAAAGTACTTATTTTACAAAAAACAACTTATAATGGTCTTTGATTAAAAACAGAATTGATTAAATCCATAAAATTATGGGTAAAACGCCAATCATTACATGATTACTTCTCTAACTTTAAAATAATAGCAGAATTAGTGGAAATGTTACCTGATCAAAATAGAGTACGTGCCCAATCAACGATGTGTTTGTACCGGCAACTACTGTCCCACCGTAGAACATCGTCGACAAGTCGGTTGTTATGGCTTTACTGCCCAGGTTGCCCACAAAGACACAAGTATTTCTACGTGGATACCACCGCTCGATAACAATCAATTCCTCTTCAGTTTTACGAATTTCCATATTTTTCAACAAATGGCCTTCTTTGTAAATAGCACGTAAGTATATCGTGGGTGTATTCAGTCTAAATTCAGTAAAACCTCTTATGATTGCCAGAAAGTGGTAGCTCGGGTTCATCGCAGACTTCGAATTCCATGGAAGTATCAGAATATTATTCTCATTCTTATCGCTGGTAGCAAAAGTCATTGGCACGAGATTATGTATATGCTCATGTTCATGAAAATCAGTTTCCACATCATTCTTAGATGTACCGCTCAGGCCTATTTCATCACCATAAAATATACTGATTGTGCCTGGGAGAATAAACTCTAGTGCAGTAAGCGCCAACGTGTTATTTACATGTTTGGAGGATATTCTTTCGCTGTCAATATTGCCTATATTCCAGTGCACCCACGGATAGTGCGGTTTACTCCATAATTCGCCAGTTATGACTTCATCGATACGATTTTTCAAGCCATTTATACCTTTACTCAAATCTAGGTGAATATCAATTAGATCGATTCTCGACAGTAAAACATTCAGTGCGGCACCTTTTGCGCTTTTATAAGCTTTTTCACTCGCAATCAGTATTTTGCCACTTCCAATAATTTGTTTCCACAATTGGAGTGTTCTTCCAAAATATGCATCATCCACGTAATCCTCTAACTTTTTCAAATAAAAACCATCTACATTCTGAGCCTTCGCCCAGTGAGCTATTGCTTCAGATGTCGGATCAAAGTACTTTTCTAATGTATTATTTGAAAGTAAGAATCCATGAGTTGAATTCGAGATTGCAACGGGAATCGCCATTGATTGAACAGGTATATCAAGAATTATCGACATATTACGTTCGTGTACTGCAGCTACCAAATTTTGAAAGTCAGGAAGTGTTCCTATACTCCTGTCTATTTCCTTCAGCGAGCTTACATTATAATAACGTTCAGGATAGCTATGTGCTTTAAAAATTGAATTTAAACGAATACAAGAAGCGCCAAGTCCGTGAATATAGTCCAGCTTTTTAACGAGTCCTTTTAAATCCCCTGTGCCGTCATTATCAGAGTCTTTAAAGCTAGCAGGAAATATCTCATAAAACACTTTGCCTTGATACCATGGAAGATCAGGATTGCAAGTTTTTGGTATGGTAACCACCATAGCAATTATAGCACCAAGACAAGCTACCAAACCTGATAGTACAACCCACAAAAGTATCTTCCTGATGATAGGCCAGTTCCAGGTTACAAAGCTGGGAAGCTTTCTGTTGCCGATGTTGAGATTTCCATTGAGCTTGCAATCTTGTACCTAAAAAAGGAAAAATTAAAGTACAAAATATTATTCTCATGTTAAAAACACAATAGTCTAAATCCAAGTTGGTTTCATTCAAACAATTGCCTGTCGGCTTTTACGATAGATGACTCTGATAAACGAACTTTGTTTCAGGGGGAGAAATAAAACGATATAACGTTTTATTTCTCCCCCTGAAACAAAGTTCGTTTATCTATTTGGCATTAAGGTTGTTTTCCAAAACATCGCTGTCCAGTCCAATAAATACACAAATAGCTCTAGAACCAATTAAGATCCACAACATACTTGATATATTTCATGGGAGAATTAGAGCTTTTATAATTTTATTAATATTCGTAGAATTTCAAGGATATTTTATTTGCTTTTTAAGGAGCGATGAGCGATGATAAATCAATATAAACTACTCGCCTTAATTCGACTTACCTCTCCCATAATGAGGTCCCCGTTCTTGCTAAGCGTCTGATAATCCAGCATGCTGATATTGTTGATCAGTTGGGCGCTGACGGGGTCTTGGACAACGGAGTTAGAGTCACCAGAGGAGCTGGTGTCACCAGATCTATCTGCAAAATATTGGAGCAACTAGGCATTATATTAACAGACGGATGAGCTATCAGCATGGCACTGACAAAGGACAAGAACAGATGGAAATTATTGAGGGAAACTTATGATGCCTGATAGCGTCCATGGCCGAGTGGTCGAGATTTCGACGCCCATTACGGAGGTTCCAGGTTCGATTCCCGGTGGGGACACTGTCCAGCAAAAATCTATTTGTGAGACTTTCCACAGTTTGGTTAGGACATTGCAAGCTGTATGTATGTGTAAGGGAGGAGGTCTGCGAGGAGCGCAGACGGGTGACCTGCTCTATGGATAAGAACTATTTCACCCTTAATCCCAGTTTTGATGGATGCTCCTTTCATGATAGCGACGCATCAGCCGTACCGCGTGATACCCTCGGTAGGTGAGTTGTAGGTCTATCCCTTGTTCTCTCCGCATTCTGGCGTGGAATGACCCCAGGGGCCCCCGCGACTCCCTGGAGAGAACCAGCTTGGCGACGGTTATTGCCACCACCAGTCAACCCACCCGAGTGCCGCGTAAGCCCCAGTGCCTCCCCACACCTTGTACTTCAAAAATTCCGGGTTTCCAACACGGTTGTTCTCCCCCCATGAGATCGCAGTCGGCCGGGCCTGTCATCGCCCACCCTCGGAACACCCATCGAAGGAGTACCGGTTTTACTGTAGCTCCTGCGTTACTGCGGCTGAATCACCCGATTGTCCGAAAAGAAAGATGATTCCATGCTTCAGAAAGCACGTTAAGCCGTTGGTCCCGGCTACTATCTAGTTGTTACATGAGCCAAGTTAGTGGCCTTTGGCGGCTCTTTAACACTGACACCAGGGTCGATTGCCGACCTTACAACCCACACGATGATGATGATGATGAGGGAAACTTATGCGTCGTGTTCAGTTAATGATGCTATCGATAATTACATGTTAATTGTCCATAATTAAATAGAATAAATTATTACAAAACAAAAAAAAAACATAATGTAATGTATAAATTATATACAGCTTATAAATAAATAACCGCGACGTAGATAGGATAGTAAATATAGAATAACACAAAGACAAAAAATATTTACAAAATTTTAAGAATCTAGTAATAAAAATATGTTAGATTAGTAAAGATTGTGCAAAGTCTATTTGAATCTTGTATGGTTTACGCTGTGCTTTTTTGTCTGTGGCCATACAATACGAAAAAAAAAGTTTGCATGGAAGAATTGTTATTTTAATAGCATTGCTAATATGTTAGATTAGGAACACCTTTATTTGTTTGGTTCCATGCATTTTTAAAAGCCTTTTTGCATTAGAAATAGAAATATTAACCAACTGTTTGCAACCTGTGGTTATTTGAAAATGATACCCAGCCTTAGTAAATATTCTCCCACATTGAATGTAGTAACTTGAACAGATTACAACTTAAAAATATTATAGTTATCCGACAATTGAAAAAATTAAATATAATGAAGGTTGCATAAAGTATGACTTTAAAATAATTCACTGTTATTTTTATTCATCAAAATGTGATACCTGTAATTTTGGTAATCTTTTCTGCCTGGCAATATACTCCATCTGTCAGAATTCCACGGAATTAAAAATCAAGGTATAGAAACTTATGTTTAATATAATTTTTCTCCCTTGAGAGAAGGGATTTCGTGTGTCGATTCATATTATTTTTTACTTCCAAGTTCCTTGCTACAAAACTGACAAACTTTTCATACATAGTTGTATTGTAATCCAAGCTCGAAGCAACAGTGACCAAACCAGCCACTGTCTAAATATCAGTAAATATTTTTTTTTAATATTTAATGTTATTTTGATTGAGGTAAAAATCCAGCTAAGTGCAAGTCCGACTCGCGGCACTGATGCAAGGCAAAATGTTAAGGCATTTCTAAATGTAGTTTACCTAATTTAATTAGGCAAATGGTGCCATCCCTAACAATATATATTGCACTATTGGCTCACATTAACAAAAAAAAACAATCATTTTATAGTGATAATAAACTTCAGTCAGTCACATAGTGAATTCAACATTTTGCTGTGTTGTTATTCTACAAGTTTGTTTCCTGTCCACAAAAAAAATATTAATTGACATATACCTATATGTAATTTTTAAAGAAGATGGGCTTACACTCCATAACTTTTTGCATATTGACCTTTAGAAATTATGTTTGAACAATGAATAGTATCAGACACATCACACAGACATGGTATGGAAACATGTAAATAGTAAAAGTTAAAATGAATACCTAACTCATGATTTGATTAGGCACACTTAACAAAAAACATACAGCGCTTGAAGGTTCCAAAATCATCTGAAAGAGTCAATCAAAATATTTTAGTGGTAGATACACTAATGTTTTGGATTATCTACCTAAAAAATTTATTTATTATGCCTTTTCCGATTTGTCTAAGTACCTAGGTAATTATTTAGTAATTTAGACATGGTTCATGTAAAAGTTACTTTTTGTACCTAGTTTACAACAGAGTGGGACCAAATGCCATACTGAAGTTTAGTGGTTTTACTTTTCGAACAATCAGGTAATGATTGTAGAATAATTGTAGAAAATTCCATCTCCAACAACATAAATGACCAAAATAAAAATAATTTCACTAAGTGACTTTTGTTAGTCAGAGGGCCGTCTTCAGGGCGGAGTTATTGTTTGACCACAGTGTCCACACTGCATAGAATTTACTCATAAATTCGCATGAAGAATCAAAATCACAACAAGTTCCTACCTGGGTTTTGCAAATCACCAACATCGACAGGTTCATCGTTAAGTGTCAAAAATGGAGCTTCTACAGCTTCTTCTGACAAGGGGTGTTTGAAATCCAACGGCGTGGGACTCGGGGTCGTCGGCAACAACAGGCACGTTGATGACTTGACGCCGCGAAGGTAGTCCAAAGTTTCCAGCTCGGTAGGACCATTTGTCCCACTTTTCTCCGGCAACTCATTCATGATATAACACGGTTATCAACGGCACTATTCAATAGTCGCCGTAAGTAGCATGTAGAAAGTTTCCTTTTCTAGAATCTAGGTTTAGGTACGCACGATTGATTGAATCAAACTATCGATCGAGCGAGACAGACCCAAGACCCAGAGCCAGACCTATAATAATTCAATTTTTTGAAGAATATGTATAATAAATAGGAACAACACATTGACTGACAATGACATTTTGACAGTTTCAAAAATAAACAGGGCTGCCAGCCTGTGTTTATTTTTTCCTCGTACGGCCATTGTACGCAAACATGGGACAGGAATTATCGGGGCATACATTACTGCCATGCTCAGAACAAGGGCGCATTCTGAATCAGACTTTTATGGCTGGTTTACACGTATTAAGTTGTTAAGTAGTTAACTAAATATTAAATTAATTTTAAGCAACTAAATGCGTGTAAACAGCGAATTTAGTAGTAAGTTGCAAGTTAAAATTTAGCGTGCAAGTAAACAAGTAGATTAGAACTTTTTCTATTTTTCGGGTAAGTTGGTGGGCGTGGCCAGTCACTTGACACGTTTGGACAGGCACGATTTAGTTAATTTTAAGTTAAATGCGAAGTGCGAAGTTAAATGCGAGTGTTTTATGTTTATTTAGGCTGACGTCGATCTAGAAGCCTCAGTAAGATACTCAAATATCTTCTGAAATACAATCAAACTTTTTCTGAGACTTATAAACAAATTTAAACCTATTCTTAACTATTTTTTGACATGGTTAAAACCATCAAAATCGATGGTGAGGCTGCTAACTCAACGCAGACGTTTTGACAGCTGACAGTAATTCGGAACGCGATTACGGGTGCTTTATTTATTTATTTATTTATTAATAATAGGAAGACCAACAGCTAAAGTTAACTTGTTGATCGATTGTTGTTTGTTCATCGATTTCAGCGCGTCTCGGAACGTATGGTTCAGGATGGGGGTGTGTTCCGAGTCAAACTGTTAGCGCCGGGTTAGGGGGCAAGTCGTCCCACCAAAAACTGGGACCAGGGACCAGTTCCACCTTATTAATTTGATAATAGGCAACTGGGCCCACGTTAGTAAGCAATTGGGACTGGGACCAGGGACCAGTTCCACCTTTTCAAATTGATAAATAGGCAACTGGGCCCACGTTAGTAGCAATTGGGTAGATTGTACTACCTTTTTATTTTGTAGGGGTTTATTCGATCCCTAGCTGGCTTTAGCAAAGGGAAATATAACTCAGGTGAGTGTTGGTAAATATTATTCATTGTTATATATTAGTTTATATATATAGGCAACTGGGCCCACGTTAGTAAGCAATTGGGACTGGGACCAGGGACCAGTTCCACCTTTTCAAATTGATAAATAGGCAACTGGGCCCACGTTAATAGCAATTGGGTAGATTGTACTACCTTTTTATTTTGTAGGGGTTTATTCGATCCCTAGCTGGCTTTAGCAAAGGGAAATATAACTCAGGTGAGTGTTGGTAAATATTATATATTGTTATATATTAGTCATTTATCATAACAGAAAAAAAAATGAAAACAAGTAAAACTAACAAAATTAAACCTTTTTCTCAAATACAAATAGAATAAAATAAATAAATAAATAATATTAAAAAAATATTTAAAAAACAATAATAATCAAATCAAATCACCGGCCCGTTACACTTCATTTTATTCCATTTATGTATTTATGTAAACACTGTCAACATCAACATCAACGGTCCGTTACAGTCCATTGCTGGACCATGAGCCTCCTCCACTTATGTGGAGGGTTTTGCCATAATCTCCACGCTTGGCAGCAGCAGCGTTCTCTGATACAGTAACCTTTTAATCTGCGATCTCCAACCCGATTATGATTATGGCAAAACCTTCCACTTAAGTGGAGGAGGCTCATGGTCCAGCAGTGGACTGTAACGGGCCGGTGATTTGATTTGATTATTATTGTTTTTCATATATTTTTTTATATTATTTATTAATTTTATTCTATTTGTATTTGAGAAGAAGATTTAATTTTGTTAATTTTACTTGTTTTAATGTTTTTTTTCTGTTATGATAAATGACTGATTATATTTCGTTTTTTTTTAATCACTATTTGTACCAGAGTGGTAATATAGTGGGCGCGGACTTGCGGGGGAGCAGAAGGCTCGTACCCCTTAGGAACTTTATGACAACGTATCTGGGGGCGCCCTCAGACGGGCTCGGACCGCGGCCCAGAACGCTGCCAGGGCGAGAAGCGCGTCGGAGAAGAATGACCCCTACCGGGTCTTACTGAATTAATTCTACTATTAGTTCCGCGTCCCCGCCGGCGGGGGCGGTTGCCATTCTGTAGTAGTGTTTGGCCTACACGCAATGGCAGCTTTAATCGCGACGGTGATCTCATCGTCCGGATCTGTGAGAGCGTGTCTAGGACGACGCTTGAATCGCGTAGTGGGATGCGGAAAGTAAATTGTCGCTTTTCTCACCAGAAAGTTCGGCTGAATCGAAATAACGTTTAGACGCTTGACGCATATACTCCTTAATGGAGGGGACCTCAAGGTCAATGTGGAGATTCGATTATATTTCCCTTTTCTAAAGCCAGCTAGGGATCGAATAAACCCCTAAAAAATATTTGTTAGTACAATCTACCCAATTGCTTACTAACGTGGGCCCAGTTGGCTATTTATCAATTTGAAAAGGTGGAACTGGTCCCTGGTCTGTAATAATATTGATATTTTATGTATTACAGAGCACTTTTTAAAAAGTTATCAGTTTATGTTCAGCTTTAATAACCACCACGTAGCTAGTTCGTTCAACAGAAAAAAAGCAGAACGCGGTGGCTCCTTAATACTTGTTAATAATAGTTTTAAATATAAGGAACGAGTTGACATAGTGAGCCTGTCTGTTGAGCGTACTATTGAAATAGCCTGTATTGAACTTGAACAACTCATTGTAATGAGCATAGATGATACACTATATAGACGGGTAATGAGCGTATACAGACCACCAGATTCATCTTTTGATTTATTCGAAAAGATAATGGATGAAGCGTTGACTAAAATCAGCAATAAAAACATTTTTTTTATAATTTGTGGTGATTTTAATGTTAATCTGTTAGAGGATAATAATACTTGTACTAGATTTAAATCTTTATTTTTATGTCACGACATGAACTGTCTTTTTTTGGAGCCTACTAGAATTACTGCAACATCTGCTACTTGCATTGATAATATATTTTCTAACATTACGCCCACTTACACATCGGTCATCAATAAATTAACCTCTGATCACTCTGGTCAGATAGGTATATTCAATATTAAAATAAAAAAGGACCAAAAAGAGGATATTACATGTGTGCCCATTAGTGACACTCGGCTGGTGTCAGTCAAGGGCATATTCCGATTCAGACTTTCAGCGCTGTCAGCGATCAGAAAAGCAAAAAAACGTATGAGTTTTGACAGCTGACAGTAATTCGGATCGGAATGCAATTACGGGTGTTTTAATCGATTTCAGCGCGTTTCGGAACGCAGGGCAAGACGTCAAGAAGTTGTTTTCTTTCGTAGTCCACATATTCACTTTTTATTATTTTTTACTTTCTATTTTGATCTAATATAGAGTAGAAATAGCTTAATTATTATAAAATGATTTCTGTTAATAAGTTTTCTAACAGTGTTGTGATAAAAAACTTCTCCACAAAAAGAAACTTTGCTAGCAAAAGTACTAAAAATGTTTGTGATGCAAACTATCAGTACTTACAAAGGAGTAAAGTTCCTACCATGCATTTTCAGAAGTCTTTACCTCGTTTACCTATTCCTGAGCTTACCAAATCCGGGGAGCGATATTTGAACGCTCTACGACCTCTTCTAACTGACACTCAATATACAGCAGCAAAGCATAGAACAAATGATTTTGTTGAGAATAATGGAAAAGTTTTACAAGAAAAGCTAATAGCTAAAGATAAAGCGAACAAAAATACTAGTTACATATCTGACTATTGGTTTGATTTGTATTTAAAAGACAGAGTGCCTTTACCTATAAACTATAATCCATTGATTGTATTCCAAAATGATGTGAGACCAGAGTATAACAATCAGTTGTTAAGATCTGCAAATTTATTGACCAGTGCAGTGAGATTTATGTTGTCATTGAGGGAAGAAATCTTGGAACCTGAAGTTTTCCATTTAAATCCTAAGAAGAGCAACACTCCCCTGTTTAGAACTGTCACAGGACTGTTACCGGAGGCTGTTTCCTGGTATGTGTTCTATTAATCAAATCAAATAAATTTATTTGCTGAGAATGGGGTTATACATAGCTGACAATTATGAAAAAAGTAAGTTTCTCCCACTCAGTCATTAAAACATCATGAAATGCAAATACAAATCACATTCCAGGTAGCCTTAAATTACTTATAATAACTTATCCAAAATTCCCCTATAGAATATAAGTTAAATTTCTGTAAACATTCGTAATAATAATAATAACTTTCGCTTAAACATTTTTGTATCTAGGTCCTTAATAAAGAATTCTAAAACTACACACATAAAGTAACAATTACAATAGCCCTTCGATCCTGAAACTCCTTGACATTTGTTGTTCCTTTTCCTTGCATTATAAAATATCTCGGAGTACAGTGTGCCTCCTGGCAAAGGCCTCCTCTAAGGAGTTCCACTGCTCTCTGTCCCTTGCAACTCTTCTCCAGTTTGGACCTGCTGTAAGTTTGAGTTCATCCTCCAAATTTTTACGCTGTCAACCTCTATTTCGTTTTCCATCTCTAGGGTTCCATTCTGCCAGAATTTTCTCCGTAACATATGACCATTTCATTTCCATTTCATTTGGTCTATCTTAATGAGGATGTCTGTCACTCTTGTCCTAGCTCTTATAGATGTGTTGCTCATACACATAAAGTAACAAATTTTCTTAAATCGGGATGTTCTACAAATTGCACCAGTTACTAGTTCATTTGGATTTTTTATGTTCGCAACACACACATCTCTAGCTTTTTAAACAGATGTAAATTCTCTGACAAAATTTGGCAACCTCAAATATGTACAGACTTGGTAAAGACCTTTAGCTTTGTAAAGAGAGGTTTACAAGAGACCCCACAGATAGACCTGATGCACTTTTTTGGGCAATGAAGGCTTTGTTTATATCATCAATACGGTTACCCCAGACCAATAGACCATACCTCAAATTGAACTGTACATATCTGTGATATGCTGTCATAGCGGTCGCGGTTACGCTTACTGTTTTACATAGCTTTTATAATGGGTAGCTGAATCTGTTAATTTTGTTACGTATACATTTTTTACAATATGCTCATTCCATTTCAATTGATAGACCGAGTCTTTTCCAATTATGGGGTGGTTTTTATATTTAATATTTAGCTTTGATTTTTGATTATTCAAATTAATGTAAAAATTAGTTTTATCAATATTAACAAATTTTTATTAAGCCATTCTATTATGTCAGTGATTGTTTTATTAATTTCAAATTCATTACTTAAACTCAAATAATAGGTTGTATTGGGCATGATACTTTTTAATTGGGTGTACAGACAAACTTGAATAAGTTTTTGTTGCACCCTTTTGTGTTTAGTTATAAGTTTAATTGTATTTTCATATAAATAAATAAATAATAATTAAAGTAGATGAGCAGTGAGCGGGTGTGGTGCCATGACATTAGCTGCCCAGCTCCATACTTTACAATTGTGTAACAAAAATTTTTTAGAAAAACAAAAACATTTTAATAAATCTATTTATATAACTTTTAGGTATGGAGCATACTTGTTCAAAACCTTTCCTCTGGATATGAGCCAGTTTGTTGGTCTATTTGGAGCCACTAGAATTCCACAGCTTAGTAAAGATAGGATCTACAGAGACTCGGCTAGCAAACATGTTTTAGTTCAACGAAATGGAAACTTTTATGTATTTGATGTCCTGGATGCAGATGGTAATATCTATATATACTAATTATTATTATGCTAAACCAATATACTATGTTTTAAGAAATATATTTATCTATCCATATTAAAATATTTTAATATTGTGAATCTTATAACACTTCTTTGTTGAGACATTTTATTTTTTAAGGAACACCATGAAACATGTCAAGAGTCATTTCTAGGCTTCACTAAGCAAACAATTTAATGAATTCTGCAAGTAAAGAGTGATTGGATATCTGACGAGTAAGTCGGAAATGGTGTTTATTCGGTATACCCACCCTAAATGTGTAACTTCTATAAAATAATAAAATGAGAATCTCAATCTCTTATACTAAATTTGCTTGCGTTTTAACAAAAAATTCAGCAATATGTATGATTATAATTTATGATTATGAATTACTCAAGACATACCTATACTATATGGTGTTGCTTATTAGTTTATTATTATCAATTAAGTAGTGTAGGTAAACATCTCGCAAGATAGCAGTATAATCTACATAAAATGGGTGGATGGGACTACAAAGTTAACTTGGTGCACAAAACTTAATATTAGGCTCAAAAAAGGGTATTGGGGGAAGCTTAATGGACTGATACAGGCTGATGATCAATAGACTGATATATGAGATGTAATAACTATAAAAGTAATCTGTTACTATAGTATAGTAGTAATCTACACAATATATAAAATACACAATATCAATGCATTTTATAATTAAAACTATTATTTTATAGCTGATTATTTTGTATATATCCCTAGAATATTTTTTGTTTAGGTAAACGTGACAAGGTCACTGTAAAAATAATGGGTCTAAAATAATTTCAATTATTTGCTGTCAGGAAACCTTCTTTCGCCAGCGGAGCTTCTAGGGAATCTTAGCAGAATAATAAACGATACTACCCAGAAGGCCGAGCATCCTTTGGGAGTGCTCACTACTCAGGACCGCGACGAGTGGGCGAAACAACGCTCACATCTTGTGGAAACTGGAAATGGGGAAGCTTTGAAAAAGATAGACTCAGCTATATTCAACTTGGTGCTTGATGACGAAGCTATACATGATGACAAACATAAAATTCTGAAGCATTATTTGCATGGAGATGGGTCAAATAGGTACCTATTGTTTTTTAGTGTACATTCCATTTATGTCTTTTTCTGTAACTGTAGACAGCTTAAATGCGTGAATTTAGTCCCAATGCGTGCATTGTATTTGCTCTTTGATAACTTCGTTAATAATAAAGCTCGTTTTATTTCAGGTGGTTTGATAAATCGTTCAGTTTAATTGTAACTAAGGATGGCGTGTCGGGTATAAATTTCGAACATTCATGGGGCGACGGAGTAGCAGTACTTAGGTTCTTTGAAGACATTTACGCTGAAACAACGAAAAAACCATTCTTACATCCCAATAGCAAACCTACTGATACCAACATCAGTGTTCAAAAACTAGGTAAGATGTATATAATTGAACTTTCAATGAAATCTCAATCCAGAATCAGGTATAACGTGGGTATAACAGTCAACACCTCTACAATGAGGCTGCCCGGCTACCTGGCTGGCTGGTTGGATTGTTTGTTTTCCTGCTTTTTTTCGTTTGGTGTCAATAAATTATATTGTATTGTAAATATTGTTATAAATCTGAAGTGATATGCAAGTCATCAACTGGTGTTTATTTTTTTTCAGATTTCAACCTTGATGACAAATCGAAGCACTTTATCGACAATGCTAAAAAAGAATACAAGGATTGGTGTGACTCCCTGAGTATAGATTATATTCTGTACGAGGGACTTACGAAAGAAGCATGTAAGAAATTCAAAGTGAGTCCAGACTGCATCATGCAACTTGGTTTTCAGGTGGGTACATCAATACTTATGAATTTATGATAAACTACAGATCAGAAAACCAAAAGATTTACAATCTTTTCGCCTGCTGACAGTAATTCGGTACGCGCTTTGAGTGCGCTTAAATCGATTTCAGCGCGTCTCGGAACGCAGGGACAATAGGGAATCTTACTGCCTTTTTCTCCCGCTAGAGGCGCCACTTAAACATGACGTAAAATGCCAGTTTTTTATAATTTACGGCTCTGAGTGCGGACATTGCGGAGCTCTTTTTACGTAACGTAAATAGATGTTGACAGTAATGTTGCCGGTACGGATATTTACTGTGTAACGCTTTCCGATACGCGCTTAAATCACTTTCGAATCAAACTGTCGTCAGCGCCGTAAGCGTAACCGTCAGCGATCAAATTGTATGGGTTTCGCCTGCTGACAGCGCTTTGAGTGCGCTAAAATCGATTTCAGCGCGTATCGAAACGCAGGGTGACACCATCTAAAAAGTGCTTTGCGTATGCAACCCTATTAGCCTTTTAGTTCCGAGCGCACTTTATAGATGCCGCTTCTAGTTTTATTAATCTTGCTGCGACGAGATGCTATACCATGGGAATAAGACATTTTCACGCACAGTAAGATTATGTCCGTCCGTCCATTTCATCAAATTCAGTTTAGTGTTTTAGCCGTGAAAGCATTACAAAGTTACTTTTGCATTTTATTAGTTGGAACTTGACTTGATTCTTATTGACCGAGCGAGCGAAGCGTCTCTGTTTCAGCTTGGCCAAAATTGCTTTTGTATATCTATCTGTCTGTCCATCTGTCTGTTTGTTCCACTCTACAGGTCGCGTTTCTGAACCGATTCTCGTGAAATTTTGTGAGCAGGTTCGATAAATTATTCAATTTTTTTTTTGTCGAGTCACTTTTTGTAAATTTAAAAAAATTACGGAGTTATGGGGGTTGCCAGCTTACAAGGTCTACCAGCTTACAAGGTCTACCGCTGAAGCTGTTTTCCTCTACAGGTCACATTGCTCAATCAATTAAAATAAAATAAACTAAAAAAATATATAACAAAAAATAAAATATTAAATAAATTTCAAGAGGTCGAAGATCTTTGTGGAGAAAAAATAAAAATAAATATAAAGAGATATACAGACTCGCGAGGTCTACAGCGCACAGAGCCACTAGTACTTATATATGTAATATAAAAATTGTTTTTTTTAACGTCGTAACTTTATTTTTTTCAGGCAGCTTACCACCTTTTACACGGTAAATACGTAGGAACTTACGAGTCTTGTAGCACCTCTGCATTCAAACATGGACGCACAGAGACTATGAGACCATGCACTGATAAAACAAAGGTAAGACTTGCGTTAGTTATTGACATTTAATTTAACAAAATCTTGGCCTTACGAAAAAAACTAAAGCACAATCTATAGGGCAAAATAAAACTGTTTTTTTTTTTCGATGTCTTGGTCTTGGCAATATTCTCGATTTTATCCTGCCAATCATTTAAAATGGGGAGGAATTTGGGTTGCCCAAAATTACAACAGGTATGTAATGTATGTAGGTAGGGTGGGGGATGGTGTTTGTAGGTAGTTGCATAAATATGCATGCAATATAATTGACTATATATTTATAGAATTTAATCCTTTAGATAAATATGCAACTACCTATAAAATAACTAAGTAGTAGGGATACATGGCCCAACGTGGTTGTAGTGTGCGCTTCATGGTATGTATGTATGTAGTCGTTTCAAATCTTTAATAGAGGGTTTACTCTATTCTTATTTTTACATTAACTTTCAAAGTATTTTTTAATGTTGTCGTTTTTCGTTTTTAGTCTTTCTGCGATGGACTTCACATCCACAACGCTTCTAAGGAGCAATTGCGCTCTATTATGCAAGAATGCTCGACTTATCACTCCGAGTTAGTGAAACAAGCGGCGATGGGACAAGGATTTGATCGTCACCTATTCGCTCTTATGAAACTCGCTGAAGATAATAAACTTCCCAGGCCGGAGCTATATGATTCGTACGAATATAAATACCTCAACAAGTCTATATTAAGCACTAGCACACTGTCATCTCCTAGTGTGTTAGCCGGTGGTTTTGGTCCAGTTGTCAGGGAAGGTTTTGGCATTGGGTAAGTTACCAGCTTTTCTGCGGTAAACAAGTACGTGAGACTACTACCATACTATACAATACATACTATACTCAGAGGAACAAAAGACAGAAATCTTTGATACTAATAACAGACATAGATTGGTCACTCTATATTTTTTTCATTTTTAAAATCAAACAAAGCTTTCGTCCTCCGCACATAGATGGCAGGCATGTCACTGTATTTATCAAAAATCGATTTCTTTTCAGTTAATTTTTATACGTAACTTTCATATTTGTGGTATAGAAGGAACATTTACATCTTTCATTTACTTCTTATTATGATACAACTCCAGTACTATATTTAGGGTAAAATGGCAGAAAAACTTTGATACCGCGTTTTAGGGTTTTTCATAATAACTTCTTTAATTTATCACTCATTAAATTATTGTTTCAATAGATACTTGAGAAACTTAACTAAAACTAGTTTAGTACAAATATACACACAGACACACACATTCTACATCACATACACTTCAACTCTGAACGAGTATATTGCTCGTATATACCTATAACTTTTTTTTTCTTAATTTTTGAAGGCCGTAGTGCACTATCGTCGCGCAGCGGTACAAATTACTTACTTTTTAGCAAATCAGATTCCCGACCGCGGCGAGCAGGGGGCCGTTTCATGAAGCTACAAGTTACAAATTACAAGTACAATTCGATGTACATTGCATAGACAAAAAGATAAAACGATAAGGGTATACAGTTTAGGCGAATTGGCTTCGCAATGAACATTAAATTGTAGCTTGTTGCTTCGTGAAACGGGGCCCAGGTGGCGCTATTATAAATTTATAGTTTCATACCCCTTTTTTTATTACTTACTACTCCCTTTAACTTATTTAAATATAAATTTTGTATTGTTTCAGTTATTCAGCTTTCGCAGACAAACTTGGTGCAGCGGTGACTAGTTACAAAGCGCATAACGACAGCACACAATTTATACAAGCCCTCCAGAAATCATTCATTGATATTACAAAGGTTTTATCTGGATAATTTCAAAAATATCAAGTGTAAGTGACGGATCTCTGCAAGCTGAGGATATCATGATAAAATAAACTACACAAAAAAGTTAAGGAATGTTAAGGTAACAAAAGAAATCGGGTTTCATATAATTTCTTCTGCGCAATGTATCACGAACGTGCGCAGCGAACGACCGGCTGTTGTTGGTTGGCTGCCAGATTATTTTTTTATTAATTCTAGTTAATTTTTGTTAAAATAATGTAATAAAAAGTCTGCTATAGTATTTTAAAATCATGATTCATAGGTTGAATGCACCCTATCGTTCAGGAGAGACCTGTCACACTCTGTATGTTATGTTGTAGGGTAATTATTAAGAAAACCGGATCTTTGCGAAGATCCTAGGCCGTTAGGGGACAACTTGATAGAGAGCTCAAATAATTTATATATGCATGAAGTTTGAACATTTTAATTTTATTGAACATTAAAGATATAAATAATAACACCAAGTTATTATTTTATACAAAACAAACTTCGATATTTAGACTAACATTTCATAGACAGGTGACTTACTTTATAAAGATGTTATAAAGTTCACATTTTCTGTGGTACAACCTTATTCTTACACCATAAGGTTGCCCGGAAGAGATTGCTACTTCAGCAATAAGGCCGCCTGTTGACTCTTTTGTTTTAGATTCTGTTATTTTTCCATTTGGTGTCAGTAAAGAATACCAATTTGTATGGTAAAATCAAATTATTAGATACTTATTTAAGAAAACAAGAGAATGGTGAAATAATTAATTTTCTATGATTTCTTAAGAGTATACTTGTCTGTCTTGTTGATTATAATCAGTAACTAAATTATAACACACTTTTTGTAACAATGAATGTAGTTAGTACAATATGGTGTGCTAAGTATAAACAGAAAGGAGCGGAGTTTGTTTTCGGAGGAGATGTTTTCGATATTATAAATTATGAACTTGTGAACTCTCTGACACGGTTTTTCTACACAAAATCCGCTCTTGTGGTTCCCGGCATTCAAGTAGGTCCAACCCATGTCTTCCCGTGGGTGTCTTACAAGGCAACTAAGGGATTTGGGTATGGTGCCAGATAGGCGACAGGCGTGCAACCTGCTACTAGGTAATCGTTTGGATGTGTAATTAATTGTATATGCCGACCTCTAATCCAAAAATATTGTTAGGAAACTTCTACGTTTCTACATGTGAATAGTTAGACATTTTGAACCAAACTCAACATAATTTTGTTATTTAATTTATAGGTCTCATTCTATGAAAGTGCCTTAATTTAAACAAGAACACAGTTATTTTTCTATGATGCTGTTGTAATAATATCATTATAATTTAGTTTTAAGAGTAAGAAGGAAAATAATAATTGATGTAGATATGTATTGCCGAATATTTTATGTACCTACCTACCATACCAAGTTTACACAGAATGTTTGTTGTTGATGTCAAAGTACTTCACTGTGAGCATTTATTTTTAATAAATATACTTATTGCTTTTTTAATAAACTATACTTTTATTTTTTACAACATTCGAGTATCATTCAAAATTAAAATTTCGCATCGCACGCGCTACCAACCCAACCCCAATCCAACTCCCCTCTTGGGAATTTCCTAAGCATAGTAAAACCTCAGTTAAATAAATTGTGAAACACCGAATATTCTAGGTATGTACGCATAGTTACAATATCTGATTTCTCTAAAAAGGGTCTAATAGAAATTATAATCATTTCAGTATTCAAATCAGTAGCCAGTGTAGGCGGGTGGTAAACGCCATTGGTTTCTTTCCTTTATCATTGGACTACGGTCACCGCCTAGTACCCACTGCTTGCTACGGGGCGGCGGCGCACGGCGAGTGATGTGACAAATCGGTCTTGTCTTGACACTTGCAGTTTAGGGAGCTGTTTTGTATGTACTGTTAACTTTTAATCAAAATAACTACCTACCTATACCTACATTCTCGCCAAAAAAGAGACAAATTTTACCGTGAGTCTTGAGCGCTGTCCTTGAATGTGACAGTATCTTTCTCTCTGATAGTGTATCATCTATTCTATGATGTAGGTATCCAGGTACTGTCTACCGTGTCCATTACCCCAGCAGGAAAGTGCGTCCTAGGCTAAATTTAGTACAACTAGTTATTAGTGCGTATTATGCTGTATATGTGCGCCAAATAAAAGCTGTTTTGTTAGTTTATTTATATCTAATTTAACACAAGACATTGATAGCTAATTTTGGCAGAATTATATAGGTTATTTAACGCACTAATATTAGGTTTTTACCTACTTATCTTGGGGTAAATAGGATTCTTGTATATTGAGCTCAAATCTATGACCATGTTACCGTTGAATTAAACTGGTATCATTTAAAAACGCGTCTATGCACATTTTCAAAACTTAGTGCTGTTGTTAACAATAACAAGATAAACAGAATACCATTTTCAGTAAGCTTATACGATTGCTCAAAAAACACGATTACTTTAAAATTATAAATTTATTTTAAAATCTATGAATGCACAAATTGGTATTATTTTTCCTGTTTTATTCCAAAACGATAAAGCGCACTAATTTTTTATTTGGCGCACATATACAGCATAATACGCACTAATAACTAGTTGTACTAAATTCAGCCTAGGACTTACTTTCCTGCTGAGGTAATTGACACAATCTATAAATAAAATATATCATAAGGGCATCATAGGGTAGCAGCGGGCGGCGGAGGAGGAAGAGGAGGAGGCGGCGGCGGCGCGGCGGCCGCGGCGCGGCGGCGTGGCGCTTTTAGGGTTGGGCCACACTTATCGACGGCGATCGACGGTTTGCCTATACAAAACGCGCAAAGTATGGAAATCCTTTCGCATCGACGCAGCGTACGCGCCCCGACGGCGAAACGCGGTCGACCGTCCGCAGGTATCGACGGCAATCCACAGCGATCGACGGCGGACGACGCGATGACGACGGCGATAAGTTGCACCACAGTGTACAAAGTACAGTAGATCAACAAATGCAAAATAAAAATAAGTTTTTTGTTTTAATAATTTTTGACACCAATGATTTCATATTTTAAGCACAGTTTTAAGCTACTATACCCGATGTTTTTCGCAATATTCGTAAAAGTAAAAGATTTTTGTATTTATTGTGGGTATTCCACTCGAACATAGATACTTTTGTTTCCCTTGAAAATAAATAAAAACAGTCGGGTTTGGTACAGATAATGAAAATTATGATGCACATCAAATAATTTATCACCCATCAGTTTATGTTCATCAATTCAATAATTTTTACATCAAATAAATTACTTTACTACAAATAAACAAATTGTTTAACAAAACTAGTAATAGAAATAATTCGAAAATAAACATCAACAGTGTACTATATTATTTTTTAATATATCTGGTAAATTCTTTGTTCGTGTTAATTTAGAGAATATCCTAAGTAATTATTAAAAGGTTTCACAGAAATTAATTTAGTCGTTTTTAATTTACGGCAATGCAAAATCAACTCCTAAACTTGACTTTTTCAATTTTGTTTTTTAATGCTTGACCAGTGAGTGCTGATATGGCAACATGCTAGGTATATATATATTGTAATCTACCCAAGACGCACTTTCATATGCGTTTTTTTTTTTATTTGGCAGCCATCTTGGATTTCTGGCACAAGGAGTAATAATGTCGAAGTGCTAATAGGGATTTTTTTATTCAGCTATGTGCAAAAGCCCGGAAAAGGTCTCTTAGCAACTTGTTACATCTTTTGCTTCTCACCATGAAAAATAGAAGGAATTCTGAATTCGTATCTCAAAGTCAAAAGAGTTTTATTCGAATTAAGACTTTTACAAATCATTTTTCGACGTCAAAGCTATCATGAATGGCACGTTCACTACCAGTGTACGCCCTCTGTGGAGAAGAACGACCAGAAGAAACTCCACAGGAATTGTATCTTTTGTGTACTTTTCTTTTAAATATATAAAGAATCATACATGAGTCATAATTACAGTCTTCTCCGCTGATTTGGAACAACAGTTGACCAGACGTTTTTATCATCTAAGTAATCATTTATCGTATAATAGGCCTTAGAACATAAAATAGTTTTAATTTTAGCTTTAAATTGGCTATCGGACAGATTTACAAATACAATATCATCTGGTATTTTATTATAGAAGCGAATACAGTTCTCAGTCTAATAGGCAAACCGTCGATCGCCGTCGATAAGTGTGGCCCGGCCCGACCCCTATTCGTTCACTGACGTGACTACTGTTATCGATTTCCCCCTGTTCATCTTGTAAAGGGAGCCGTATTCATAGTTCATTCCAGTCTGGGTTATTTATGATTATTGCCGCGCAGACAAAACAGTGGTTGACAAACAGCTTGAGAAGAAACCTACCCACCTACATCGCGAGACATTATTAATTAAAAGACATTAATTATAAAAGATTCTAAAGTCTTCCTTTCAAACATGCTACAGTAAGTACTACGGTAACAAGGATTTTTTTCGACCGAAACAAGATACAATACTGATTATGAGAAAGATCTATTGATTCGACCACGTCGTACCTACTACGCAGAATCAACAGCGTTCCAATCTACGATCGGGCGCATACGGCGCGCATACACACAAACTTAGTTGTATGTTGTATATTTATTTACCTTATTCGTAGCTCGTAGAACGTAGAAAACTTGAATTCGCAGTGTATTTTCTCGAAAGTGTTAAGACGTTATGTATTTTTGAAATAAAAGTGCATATTTTGGTTTATTATTTTCCTTTATTATGACTGTGACAGATTAGTGTACAACGTAAAAAGGAATGGCACTTAGGCCGTTTTGACATGGGATGGAACTCGTAAATGTCAAAGTTCATCGGTGGTGAATTGAATTTTTGTTTTAATACATAAATTGTGGAATTATGTATTTATTTTGATGAACTATTAAAGAAGATTTAAGTAAGTATCATATTTCATTTAATGGGCAAATTTCTTTCCGTTAGGTGATGTGTTCCATCATGACCATTGTGATACGCAAGATATAATTTCCATTTTCCAATTAGTTTAAGTTCGCTAAAATGACTGTCCCACGCCCAAAAAATGCACAGGTAGGTATATCACTGGTTAACTGTGCTATCCATAGGTTTACCCCAATGGATTAAGTTAAATACCTACTTACATAGGTACCTACGCCTTTTCATTCAGAAACAAGCCTGAATATTTGATATATTTTTTGACTCTGGTTACCATTTTACTAGTCTAATGACATATTGATGGTTCATTCTGTATAAAATATCTTCAATTATCAGAAGACCAGAAATAATGTATCTTCCTGAATATATATTTTTTTAATTAATAAAAACATTGTTACAGGATCTTCTTCAAAGTATATTTTCGATGAGGAGAAGTAATATTAGCTCAAAATGTTGATTAAAGAATACAGAATACCTCTGCCATTGACGGTGGAGGAGTATCGTATTGCTCAGCTCTACATGATTGCAAAGAAGAGCAGAGACGAAAGCTCTGGAGAAGGCAGTGGTGTCGAAATCCTAGTAAATGAACCTTATGAAGATGGACCTGGAGGTAAAGGTCAGTATACCCAAAAAATATACCATGTTGGCAGTCATCTACCTGGCTGGTTTAAAAGTTTACTTCCAAAATCTGCCTTAACTGTCTCTGAAGAAGCCTGGAATGCTTACCCATATACCAAGACAAGGTACACTTGTCCATTTGTGGAGAAATTTTCCTTGGAAATTGAAACCTACTACTTTGCTGATAATGGCCATCAAGATAATGTATTCAAATTAACTGGAAGTGATTTGAAGAATAGAATAGTTGATGTTATTGATGTTGTCAAAGATCAACTCTATGGTGCCGATTACATTAGAGAAGAAGATCCAAAATTATTTGTGTCACAAAAATGTAATAGAGGTCCTCTAGATGATTCTTGGCTTGAGGATTATTGGAAAGAAGTTCAAGGTAAAAGTCAACCATTACCTAATGGAAAATCACTCATGTGTGCCTATAAATTGTGTAGAGTAGAATTTAGGTACTGGGGCATGCAGACAAAATTAGAGAAATTTATCCATGATGTTGCTTTGAGAAAAACAATGCTGAGGGCTCATCGTCAAGCATGGGCCTGGCAAGATGAATGGCATGGTCTTACAATGGAGGACATAAGGGAAATTGAAAAACAAACCCAGTTAGCTTTACAAAAGAAAATGGCGGGTGATACTAGTGACGAACAAGACCTGTCAGAAGAGAATTCAAAGTCACTTGCAGCAACAATGAGCAGTTTAGAGAAGAATGAAGAAATGGCTACACCAGTACCACCAAAGAAAAATAATGTGGAGAAAAGGATTCAAAAACATTTGAGTCCTGAAGGTACTCCACCATCAGAACACAAAACCTCTTCCAAAACGAATCTCAGGTCCTCATCCACAGGGTCCATCAAAAGTTTACAACAGCAAGTGGCAAATTGGCGAATGGAGACGCTTGTTAGAGAGTCTGAAACAGAAACCGGTTCTGAAGACGAATTTTATGATTGTGAATCATCTTTAAATAAATGGGCCTCAATGTGTTCACTTGACGAAGCAGATATTGATATTTCGCCTACTCAAGGTGACAACAATCAGGAAGATAGCATATTTAACCCATCATTCTTGAAGAGGGTCACCTCCGAACGGGGTTCCAGAAGAATGGTTCCTCTTCAAAGTCACCAAAGCATTGATGGTGGTCCTGAAACACCAGTACACAGTTCTTGTCCAATCACTGTACTCATACTTGTTTTTCACGCTGGTAGTGTTCTTGATGCTAATGTAGATATGACTGCCAAAAAATCTGATGTTACGACATTTAAAGGCGCCTTTGAATCTGTGATGCGACAGCACTATCCTACTCTAGTAGGTCACATTGCTATAAAACTAGTGTCTTGTCCATCCATTTGCACGGATACTCTTGGCGTGCTTTCCACGTTAAGTCCTTACAGCTTCGATTGTTCGCCATCTACCGTAGAATCTCCATCGCTCACAAATGATCTAATACCTATTGGTGCAATTCCTTTGATAGCCACTTCGTCTCCCGAGTATGCTGATTCAGTAACTAAAACAATCCAAGCTGCTAACGTAGCTTTTACTGAATTCATAAAATCTGAAGATGGAAAGGGGTTCAATGGCCAAGTCTGCTTCGTAGGTGATAGTATGGGATCGGTTTTGGCATATGACGCACTTTGTAGAACTACGCAATATCAGTCACGTCACGATAGCGAAAATAGTATTTTGGATACTTGTGAGATTACTATCCCTAATGATCCAACTGAACATTATTTAAATAAGCCTCATTTGACAGCTCCCCAGCCACGAAGACGTTCTTCATCTACTAGTGAAAATCAAATTAAATTTGAATTTGAAGTCAGTGACTTCTTTACATTTGGCAGCCCATTGTCACTAATTTTAGCCTCTCGCAAGATATCTGATGATAAGTCTCGTGATATAAATAAACCACCAGTCCAGCAGGTGTACAATTTATTCCATCCGACTGATCCTGTTGCTTCGAGATTAGAACCTTTACTATCAGCCAGATTTACAAACTTGCCTCCGATAAATGTTGCAAGATATGCGAAATATCCACTTGGAAACGGTCAACCATACCATTTGATGGAATTAATACAAAGTCATCCTCAATTGTTCGGTGATCAATTACAAATGCCACCAACACCAGTTTTACGAAGGCTTTCTGAAGTGTCTGTTCAAAGTACAGTTAGTGGTTTAGTCGACAATATTCCACTTATGACTATGAATGCATTGCAACAAAAATGGTGGGGATCTAAAAGACTAGATTATGCACTTTACTGTCCAGAGGGTTTAACTAATTTTCCTACAAACGCTTTACCACATTTGTTCCATGCTAGTTATTGGGAAAGTTCTGATGTTATTGCATTCATTTTGCGACAAGTGGGACATTTTGACTTAGCTCTTTATGGCCACGGAGAAGACAAAGAATGTTCAATGCTCAAACCTGGCCAAGAGAGAGAAAAGTGGATGAAAAAGAGAACATCGGTCAAATTGAAAAATGTTGCTGCTAACCATAGAGCAAACGATGTTGTTGTTCAAGAGGGTAATCCTCAAACTTTTGTGGCCAGATTCATGTACGGGCCTCTAGACGTGATTACGTTGACTGGGGAGAAAGTAGATATTTATATGATGAAAGATCCTCCAGCTGGCGAGTGGACGTTACTCTCTACGGTGGTAACTGATAAAACTGGTAGGATTTCATACACTTTGACCGAAAAACAAAGTGTTGGTTGTGGTATATATCCAGTGAGAGCAGTTGTAAGAGGTGATCATACAAGCTGCAGCTTCCACTTTGCTGTAGTTCCTCCGCAAACAGAATGTATCGTTTTCAGTATTGATGGATCATTTACTGCCAGTGTCTCTGTTACAGGCAGAGATCCAAAAGTCAGAGCTGGCGCTGTTGACGTTGTGCGTTTTTGGCAGGATTTAGGATATTTAATCCTTTATATAACTGGGAGGCCAGATATGCAACAAAGAAAAGTCGTGTCCTGGTTAGCGGAACATAACTTTCCCCACGGTCTTGTTTTCTTTTCTGATGGATTTTCAACGGATCCATTAGGACACAAAGCCGCACATTTAAATAGCCTAATCAATGACCACGGAGTAATTCTTTACACAGCTTATGGTTCTGGGAAGGATATCACTGTTTACAATAGCTGTGGATTATCTGCAAAGCAAATATTCGCTATTGGGCGCATCAGTAAAAAGTATAGCAATATGGCGACCACTTTAACAGATGGCTATGCATCTCACTTATCAGATTTGAGGCAGCCTGGAGCCGTTCGGCCTGCCAGGGGTAATGCTAGACTTTTAGTTCCGCGACGATTGCTAGCTACAAATACGTCTGGTAGTCGAAATCGTCGCTAAAGTAGGAGGGTTTTTCTATTATTTTAAACGCTTTATCCGAGTTTATTATAGTAGGATCGTAATGACGTTTAGTGTATTGTATTTAGAAAAATATTAACTACTCTATTTTTTGTGATATTTGATGGGTTACTTTCAGTCAATAAGGTTTCAGTGTATTTTTATTCATAACCTACCTACATAAAATTTGCAATAATTTTATATTGTTGTACAGTAGGTACACACAATCATATTAGCCTTCGATGTATTCTGGGTTTATAAAATATTTATCACTCTGTCACTATGTACCTAACTTATATTTAATTAATTCTACGTAATGACTGTTTAATATACTAGTAGCTTAAGGAATCTTGTTACCTTCTTTCGTAATTAGCTAATAAATTATTTAAATCGAGTAACTGCTATTGTTATACTGTTGTATATCTATTAGAAGAGGGATAAAAATCTCGAAAGTCGCATAACATTTATGTAAAATAAAACGATAATCATTTTAATATACCAACCCTTTAAAGATAACCTTTCAGTTTTGCTCTTGCATTTTCTCTCTTTTTGTCGCGCTGATCAAGTAAAAGTTTACGTTAATCAAAATTTAGCTAAGACGCTACTTATTATATATATGTCGCAGTCATCTGGTTGAATCTGCTATTTGATTGAATGACTAGCGCGTTCATTGAATGACAAATTTCAATTGAACGACTAAAGGACAACTCGTCAAGTCGTTGAATGTAACGTTCAACGTCTTGACTGAACGTCATTTAGCGAAGTCGTTGAATGGGATATAGCCGACTTTGTTGTTCGTATTCAGCCAGTTTCGCCTCAATTTTTTCTTTAAAAGTAGCCGGCGGTGGCGTAAATTCATGCAGTCACGCAAGAAAAAAATATCAACACAGTGCTATCTGTCCGAGCTGTTTGACGCCATATTTGTTTTGGCGACTACTAGCGCCGCAGTGGAAAAAAAAATGAACTAAATTTGAATCACCTGACTGATTTTACGTCCGCTATGTTCAAAGGGCTATGTTACAATCCGCTAACTAGTTGGACGTTGAGTGACGCTTGTTCAATCAACGTTTGACCTAGTCATTCAATCAAATAGGAGATTCAACCAGATGACTACGACATATACATTTTTAATAGATTGTATCTGGTCGAACACGGCTTTTGATCAATCTAAGTCAGTCTTTTCTTGCTTAATAATAATAAAAAGCAATCCTGTTTAATATTAAGTATTGCGTGATATTAAATCTTGTTATTTACTTATACTTATTGTACCTACGTAAAATTACTGGTAAACAATTGTTAGAAGATCTAACAGAATGATAAGTTTTTTTTTATGAATACCGGCGGTAAATATATTCCGCCAAAATAAGGCTGGGTTGGCGTGTGTGTATTTCGCAGTGTATTCAAAATTCTATTCCATATTGTCGCCGAGCGGGTCGTATCCGCAGCCAACAGTTTTCTTTACTATGGGTTGGCATCTAATTAATATATTTTTTATTCTCATTTCTGAATAACATAGTAACTTATAAGATATTTAGGCCGAGTGTAAGGTTTTATAAAGAATATTGTTTATTGTGAGCCAATTAATACTTATTTACATTATTATAAAATAAATATAAGACTTATGAAGTCAATGATCTGTGTTAAATGATTAATAAAATGGGCAATATCATCGTTCCATTTGTATTTGAAAAGTATTAATCATAATAATATATTATTATGTTGTTGATATTATATATAAACCAAATATGATATACTTACCTAAATTTATTTTTATAGTCCACATTTTTTTGTTCTTAATGGACGTTAAATAAGTAAATTATATTAATTGCCCTATTTATAAAATATGTAATTGTATATTTTCCATATAGACACATTCCTGTTTCAAATATTTAAATTATGTAAGACATTGTTTAAAAATAACGGTTATAAAATATAAAGTTAGGGTATCTGTTATCTATTTACAAAGATATAAGTAATTAATAATTATACATACCTTACTAAATACAAAACTGTATGCGAATTCTATTTTGTTGTCCCAATTTCATTTTATTTTAGGTGTGATGGTGGTGGTAGATAGAAGTTTTCTAATTCAAACAATAGCAACTCAAGCGCATATTATGCCTTTGGTTAAGTTTTCACGCTTTTATTTAAGCGTATCTCTATTTGAATTTATATTCATTTTAATTCTCAACATTTTTTTTTGTGGCTTTTGAATTAACGTCAAGTCTAAACCTTTAGCTTTGTTTACGATTTTCTTAGTACTTTTTAGGACTTATTATGTACGATAAAAATGGATAAGATAAATTAATATTAGATCTTCCTGTGTAATCTTCCACACCATGCCTTATATTTCTTCTTCCTATCATATTTTTTTAACAATTATCTACCTAAGTAGATCTTTTATTTATTTTATGAGTTTGTTATATTGTTTACTTACTACAATAATTATTATACCAATCCTATATTTTGGCGTACGTAACGTAGTCAATGTAGGTATAGTCGTATCTATGTTGGTAGCATTCTCTAGTCCGATTAGATACTTACTGTGTTATTACAAGGTGCAAGCACATTGCCGCTTGTGTACGGCTTCGCGCGAGGCCGCGGTTCCTCAGGGCTAATTTTAGTAAAGATTGACGTATCTGCTGATGATGAATGCTACTTTAATCTTAATTTTAAAACGCTTAAAACTGATCGTAAATAGACTGAGTTGCTTCAAACAACACCATGCCCGCCGACCTTTCCGCTCTGCTAAAAGGGGCAGCGTTATAAAAATAATTTACCAACTACAGTTTTTTTAAGTACTGTAGCCAGCATGTTCAGCTATGTAATGTAGTAGACGAATATGGATATTGGAAATGTCCGCGCGCGATCTGAATGCATTCGTGGTCAGTTTTCACAGAGCTGCATTCAAATCGCGCGCGAACTATACAGAGTGAATGCAACGGGATAATCTCGTAAAAAGGCTCCTAAAATGTGTTTGTTACTGTTGGTACCGTAAAAATTGCCATAGAAGAACAAATAAAATCGATCGCATAATTTTAATTTATACTCGAACCTCAACTAACACAGTATTATTTTTCATGTTTTCTTTATTTACTTTTATAATTTTCATCATGATACTCTTTCTTAGCTAGTTAAGGTATTTTATAAGGTGCGCTCTGGTTTTCATTATCCATAAACGTGGAATAATAATGTTATAGTAATTTAACTGTATAAAGTTCAAGTATTTAGCTGACGACTGCTCTTCCCACCCACATACCTATGAAGCGAATGCCTCATCAATTATGAGACATGGGGCCTCGTAAATTATTAAGTATGTTACTTCGTAATACATTTTCATTATTATTGGTTAGCAATACCCAAGTGCGGTAGATCATCATCGAGTAAATGCATGCCAAAGTTCAATTTAAACTCAGTCTAAAAATGGCATTGATACATTTTGTAAACTTTTCATGATGCAGAGCAATGTCAGACTAAATAACGAAATTTTGTACTATTTATTGTACCTAATACCTACTTATAAATTACTTAGCAATTTTTGATCATTATTGTCATATTAATATTTATTTATTGAAATAAAGTGATGTGCTAGCTTCAAATTCTTTTTGTATTGTATGTACCTACATAATTATGTGTGGATAATATAAATAAATTGTTGTTGGCACCTATGTAGGGATGTTTTATTGCTTTAGGGTTGACACTCAGTTCAAGAACGCACGTCGCACGCACATACGGTTAAGAAAATTAAAATAACCACAAAATAAAATAATGGGTATTATGTACCGCAAGCTATAAAATAATTTTGTCACATTAATACGAGTATATACTTAATGGTCTCGGCATTAAAATTAATCAGGATTATTAATCAATAAAAAATAAAATTTGGTTTGATGTTTTGAAGCCTAATTTTTTTTTTTTTGCTCGCCGTTTGGATGTCTGTTCCTCCGCTTTCACGCCTGAACTAAACAGATTTGGGTGAAATTTGGAATAAAGATAGTTTGTCCTTTAACACATAGGATAAGTATCCTTTACGGGAAAAAGTCTTATTCCCAAGGGAAAATCTAACATAACGCGAGCGTAGCCGCAGGCGGACAGACAGCTAGTAGACTAAAACAATATTTCTGTCGAAAACGAAATCTGACCGGACTGTCCTATAAGGAACACGTCCTAAATCTAAAATAATATAGGTGCTTTTTGTGTCACGCGGGCCGCGCATATTATCGGTAATCTGTTTTATTTTATTTATACAGGTAAGTACAATCTAATCCTCTTTCCACGCCTTTCCTATTACTTAAGTGGATTTAACAGTATTAACCGTATAAAAAAATAGATAAAGCAAGTTTTTGTCTATAAATTGTATTGTAAAAATTGTGAACCGTGTACGAAAATCTAACTGAACTGCTGAGGATGGACGCCTATCTCGCAATGGGCAAAGATGTTAGTTTAGCAATCTTGTACCTTATGTTGTTTATGTTCGTCCTTAGGTGGTACCAAACTATATATATTTTGTACCTTGGTTCAGTAATTTTGCCGTGAAAGCGTAACAGACAGACATTTTACTTTACGCATTAATAATCGCGAAAGTTTGTAAGTATGGATGGATGTTTGTTACTCTTTCAAAAACTACTGAACGAATTGGGATGAAATTTGGAAGAGAGTTTGTACCATGGATACTTTTTACGGAAAAAAGTCTTGTTCCCACGGGAAAATTTTACACAACGCGGGCGGACCGCTAGTAGGCAATAGGTAATTATAAAACGAAAAAATATTTTTTTTGTTTAGTATTATATATGAATGTATTGCCCGTAGTGTAGTATGGAATCCATACTATGGATTTAATAGTAAAACAGGAAAAAAAATGTCATATACTGCGACTGACCGAATGTCAAGAATAATAATAAATCGCCATCCTATAAAACTGGACTAGAACTAGCATAATGTTGGTATCGTTGATGTTTTAGGTGTTACGAAAGTTCTACGACAGGTCTAGACCACCAGGGAGCGCTGTGTAGCTGTTCCTTTTTTTTTTTTATTTACATATACTCGTATAAACTGCCAGGGGATTTCAAGCTGGCTGGACACGTTTGCGTTCGATTATCTCGGGTTCTCTAGCGTCGCATAAACTGAAATGAGGGTGATTAGCCGTCACCTAAAATGGTGTATTGACCTACTTAAACGTGGCTCATGCTGAGTCACATATGTCAAATAGATGATTGTGTAGACCAGGCTGTCGTGAGTGTGTTCGATTTGCCTCGAGTTTTTTTGACCGACTTCGATTGATGAGAGAGGCAATAGACATAATATGCGGAAGTTTATTATTAGCATATTGATTTATATATTATTCTATTTTATGTAATTTTAGTTGTTGTTAGCTTCCCTAAAAGGTTAAAATAAAAAATAATAATTATATTACCAACATAATTTTACAGCGCTTTTTACCTCGGGGACGAATATCCCACTACTGTAGGGACAAGGTTAATTAAATTAAAAGTAACTAATAAATCATAATATATAAAAAAAACATTCCATTGATACGAAAATTGTATTTACAATAAATTTTACAGCTATAGGACTTGACATTAAACAAATACCAATAGATCTGGTAAGGAATAGATAAAACAATAAATATTCATGATTTAATATTTTTAATTATATTACTTTGCTTACCAATTACACACGATACAAAAAATTCAAACGTTAACGTTTTATTTTTATCTTGTCTCATATTTCGCTTCTTGTACTTCGACTTTAAGACGTATTGGATTGTTCGTTACGATAAATGAATCCATCTAAATTATAAGAGTCTGCGCTTTTGTAAAATACAAACTTAAATACTAAAATTATTTTATTTAAGGAAGATTTTACGTAGTAATATTTATTTACACAGTTAAATTTGATCGGGCACTTTTTTATAGTTTGGATAAATACTCTGTTTTATTTTTTAAATGTTTGGTAGGTCATTTGTCCTCTGACAGTTTCTCGTTTGCGAAAGTAATGTCCTTTTCAATAGAATCCGGCAATAATGTAAGAAAACCAATTTAAACACGATTACTCCGTAATTATTTATTTTATTTATTTAACCATTTATTGTACACAATAGATGACAAAAATACAAATACATTTGAAAAAACGACACAACAGGCCTGCTTATTGCTAAAGAAATATCTTCCAGCAGACCCACGGAAGAGAAAAGAGATAGTAAGACGCAGATAAAACGTGCACAACTTTATAAAATTACTTACATTTGAGTATCAATCCTGATCATATTAACTTTTCAGCCCCCTATTAACTTCTTTATGATAGTTATTTTAATAAAAAATACTCGGACGACAAAACTTTCAATAATTTGTAAAACTACCATATTAATTTTTTACTCATCAAAGTCTTGTTTGTCTTTGAAAAGTTAGTGTCAAAAAATTATCTTGTTTACATTATTACCGAATTCTATTGAAAGGGACCTTACTAACCTGCTTTGTAACATTATATTGAGACAAGCGTCTATCTTATTTTCGTGTAGTTAGAAAACCTCGGCTAGTGATGACTCAGGAGAAATAATTCCGATATATTTCCAATATTTTCCAAACAAAGTTGCATGATTTAAAAAAAAAACTAAAATAACCCATCATTATCAGTAGCCTCGGTCCAAGATGTTGAACGACAAATAAGTTGAAACTAAAGTCATTTAAAAGACGGAACTAGAACATAGATAACATCAGAATAATGACATCTTGCAATTTGGAGTGAGCTGCACACTTGGTGAACACTATTCACTGTTTGTCTTTAAGATGTTTCCGTTTATACACAACAGACAAAGTCCTTAGGAATAACAAACTAATCCTACGTAATGTATAATAAACAAGACCTCTCCGCGTTTCATCATTATTTTTTGACAACATTTCTCTACAGTTTCTTAAAATCATTCAACAAAATAGGGATGTACGTATGTGGTAGTAAAGTCTATAAAACTAAATAACATTTCACAACATAAAGTTGACCGATTGACTACGAAGTTTTGTATAAGAAGTATCGCTTTATAGATTGAAGTATTGAACACATGGCAATACACCCTTATTTTTAGAATGATTTTAACCCTGTAGGTTCCTACCTCTTAATTTGTGAAAATCACAAGTATCCAAAAAGTTACACGACTAGTTTTGACACAAAATATTCGCTAGAAAGCTAATTTAAAATATTTCAATTTATATATAGTTTAGGTAGGTACTTAATAAAACATTTAATAGGAATAATGACTTAATTTGAAACAAGATTGGAAATATTTAAGCGACACTACACACTACACTGATGCTATCTAGCTACCACTTAATCTACTAGCTTAATATTCGCAAATTGAAATATAAAAAAATACCTGTAGTACATTGTTAAAAATAAAACTAGCTTAGGTATTATTTAATGTTGTGTTTGTTTAGCATAAACAAGAAAACGGGTTAGTAAAAAAAGTGTTATAAATTGTTTTCATTTTTAGATAAATCGGATAAATTATATCTGCTTGACAGGTATTTTTTATCGTAATACTTACATTTACTTAAAACTTTTTTGGGTTGTACTACTCGGGTAAAAGAAGTCGTATTCAAAGTTGTTGTCCTTGTCAACTAAAATACGTCCCCAACGAGGAGCTCAAAGCATTTATACTTAATAAGATTGTAGGGTTAAAAGGCTGTGCATTTACGAGAAAAATTATAATAAATAAAATTTAATTACAATTACATACATCATCATGTTTTTTGAGATCTAATTGTACTGCCCATTCATCATCATCATTATCAGCTTCCTATCACCCACTGCAGGGCATAAGCCTCCTCTTTTCCGTGCCAACCTTTGCGATCCTGTGCACACCTCAGCCAAGTCTGCCCATTAGGGCACAATTTTATTATTTATTTCAAGATACATATCCCGTGTTTTTAGTGACGTCGTTTTATGTTGAATATAATTAAAAATATATTTGCCATTGGCTGCAGTAAGGTAAAAGAAACCTATAACCTGTTGGTTAACTAAACTATCTTGATACGACTTTTTAACAAAAAACACATTTCTAAATAAGTTTTATCTATAAGCCAAGAAACGAATTGTTACCTCTATACAAAGCCTAATTCAAGAAAACAATAAAATAACAGTTGATAGTTAATTTTCTTTAAAAAGACCCATTAAAATTGTTTACCTCTAATTTAGTAACTAAACCGGAGAGGGTGTGATTTATAATGTATCACTGCAGCCGAAACAGACTTGCGGGCATTATTTTGAGTAAATACATCAAAAACTTTTGAATAAATTCAATTACAGCCACTTCGCATTTCTTACTAAAAAGAAAAGGTGTTCCCCCGTTCTTAATACCTAACAGGTACCAAATATTGGCACAATAATACATCTTCGCCGATTTACATATTTCTATTAAATATAATTTAATAAAGATTTACAATGCTAAAAGTGAAGTAAAATATTCAAATTTACAGTTCTAAGTAATCTCGCTACATTCGAAGTTTCTCATTTGAAATAACAACGAAATTAAGTTAACTGTACCCTTTGTGTACACTTTTGTTTTATGTAGCACACAAAAAAAATACGTTTCAATTATATTATATTGGTTTAATTAGTAATACTGTGGTAATATAATTTCATTTGATGAATTTCTTTCATCTCAATTTACTTTGTAATAAAAATATTCCTCAAGTGTCAAAACATACTAAAAAAATAAACTAATAAGTAATAAATTCAGTAAAAAAACCTTGCACATAAATAAACTAAAACATTTAAATCACAGAAACGAAATAATCATGCCACTACTGGTAAAATGGTCAGTCAGTCAATATCAAGTGTTGCGTTTGGTTGATCCATAATTTAAACGAGAACTTAAAATTCACTCTTTTGACAGTTGCGTGCAGTAAATAGCTGCAACTTCAAACATAAAAGAAGAATGACAGCACACAACACAACTGTCAAAAAACGTGAGCAGACGTTCAGTTCTTGCTAAGAGCTAACAAAGCTCATACACATCGCCTGTTTGTGGAAAATGCGCATAGAACTACATTGACCATGATTATTGGCATAGTCGTTTAGCCACATTGAAACCGTTTTCATATCTAACGCCGCTTTCACATAAAATTCTTGTCAATGGGGGATTTTCTGACAACTCTTTAAAAAATAAAAATAATAGTTCTAATTAAGACGATAGATGGCGCCAGGTATACTTCGTGGATATTGTAGGTGTCCCTACATATCACATATTTAGACGGTATAATGATATTTGTATAAATAGAGGCCCACGGCCAACAATAAATCAGTTCTGCACTTGAACTCAAACCTCTTATCATTTACACCCCTAACCAGCTAATCAGTACGCATCTGAATAGCATCCAAATCGACAACTACTTACCAGCGCACGTCTGGTAAATTATATTTTTTAAATCCTGCTCTGGGTGACTCGCTGGATTTCTTCGGATCCACGAATTGTCAACGCCATCTATCGAAGTTTTATGAACAATTTTTTTTAATTGGCTGTCGGAAAATCCCCTATTACAGACAGTACTATTGTATGTGTTACAGGCAATCTGTATAATTCAGGCATTCTATAGAATACCTGGCTCGTCTAGGCAATGTATGAAATACTTTATTTATAGTTTATCATTATATACCCTGCCTAGGCAATGTATACAATGCCTAGGTATTGTATAGAGTGCCAGGTAGAGATCAGGCAAAGTATAAAATGAAGAACAAAAGAAACCTCCTGAAATGAGGCCGAGCAGCTGATATTGGTACAATCTTCATTCTGCACTGCAGAATAGAGCTAGAAGGGCAATTTTCCAACTTCTCTGTCAGTACTCTCTTAGAGAACTGAACATCTTTACTCATATTATGTACGTATTATGTTAAGAAAAATACCAATGAATTTAGTAAATATTCTGACATTCAATTAAGATCAGTAAGTACAGTGCGACACAAAAGAATATGCATTAAATAATGATGGAACTAAATTCTTTACCAAAGGCAACACCAGATAAACTGACCGTGATTGGTAGCCAAAAACAGGAAGTTGCAATGATTGGTTGAAACATCATCAGTGTTGCCAATTAACTCCGTAAAGCGCCCTCATTTTATGTCAACTCTTTTCTGTCGTACTCTACTTCATTTGGGGGGCTCTGTGTACAGCGCTTTAACAAAATACGTTACCTGACGAAATTTTAAGTCTCATCGACCGCTCATATACGTCCCCACCGAGAAACTCCAGAAAAAAAAGTTTTAGTGTAAAGTATAAAAAGTTACTATTTAAATGACCTTATTGGAATCCTTGGATGATTGATATTTTGATACTCCATTAATAAAACTTATATAATCATAAAAAACAGTACAGAACATGCTCAAATCCTGGGGAGATTCTTCAAGTCGTTCGTATGTACTATAACAGATTTTCCCAGTATATGTTTGTATTTTTCTCATGCATTAGTTACTGAACCACAGCCCAAGAGAAATTGGAATTTTCTATTTGAAACAAAAAAACTTATATATTCTGTCTACTAAACTGAACAGCATTCCGGTTTTTGTATGACAGGTTTAAAAATTGACATCGTAAAAATGTTGTTCAGTTATAAAACCGAAAGACATCAGTAAAACACGTTTCATACTTAGCTTAAGCGTGGTACTTCATTTCATAGTACTCGTTCGGTCGAATCGCTGACAAGCTTAGGTGACAGGCCGAGTTCTGTAGAGTTGTATATTGCGCCCGCGTCTGGCCGTTGCTATGAGAAAGCGTGTCCGTTTTTGTGTATGGCGCGAGTGAAGATGACGTCCTCGTCGTCCGCGTTGATTCCTTCCGCGGTCAGCGCGACCGTGTCACTATGTACCACGTGCGGTGATTCGTCGAATTCGTTTAACTCGTCGATGCCCGCTGGAATTTAAAAATCGAAATAATAATAATAAATTTCACAATTATCATTATTTCGCGAGTTGCAAGGACAATGGCATGACTCGTGTAACGACTATTTGCGTTGATATACCCGGGACCTACGGCGGAACTAATATAATACTACGTACAGAAACCAACCATTTGATCATTGTTATTTTCCCATACAAATTTCTATAAATATTGCGTGGTGACCATGATTTTACATAAGTTGAGGAATTATTTTTTATAACTGATTACCTAGTTGTCGCTCGCGGTTATGGCCCAGTTTTTTTCGAATATTTCTTTGGTAATATTATAATATTAAAATGAAATTTGCTCATCTCCTGAAAATGAAAAAGTTAGACAGGCAGAATTAGAGCATTACTTCCTGAATCGGGGCTATTATCTACGTTTAGAAGCTTTAAGTTTTACCTAAGCGGTTTCCATAGAATCATGGGTTCAACACCTGTTCATGATAAATATTATAGCTATCAAAATTAAGCGTAAATATAAAGTTTAGTATCCGTGCTACTAACCGTTGAAGAGTTCCTTCGTGAAGAGACAATCCTAGATGCAGCATCATCAGGTTTATTCCATCAATAAATAAATTCAATGTAGTAAGTATGAAGTTTGCAAGATTTTTTTGACAATAAATAGTATTTTTCAGGGGGAACAATAATAACTAACACAATTGTCCAAAATTTCATGATCTTACGTTAGAGTTACAGTAAATGTTTTGTGGCTTTTCATTCCTTAAAATAAAACACTTGACTATACGTAATCCTACATTCACCTTTAATACTGGTCACCCTACTGCTAAGTTTGTATGGGAAAATAACAATGATCAATATCTCTGAAACTATGGAAGGGATCGTCGTCACATTTACAGGTTATCTTAATCGTCCCCGTCACTAAATCTTGAAGAAAATTTGGAAGCCGTAGACCATCAGACAGCGCAGATACAACGAGGCAGCCAGCCAGAACATCAGGCTGGCTGGCACCAAGTTTTCATCGATTTCTCGTAAACGCCTTTATGTGACGCCATGAAACAAACGCTATGACTGTCACAAATTCCGTCACTAAATGCTAGTAAAAGAACCTTGTTCGAAAACGTTTTCGTTGTCGAGATTCAGAGGTGCCAGCCAGAAGTTTAATACGTAAGTTCAGGCTGGCTGGCCACGCTTTTCGTTGTTTTTAGCTAAATGGCTATACGTATCTCAAAAATTCAAACTGGATGCCTGTCACAATTTTAGGTGACGCTGTATTAATAAGCAAGAAATAGTTAGAATCCCTTCTGTTCGGAGATTGAGAGACCATGCGAAAAGCGGTTTTCAAGCTGGCTGGACACGTTTGCGTTCGATTATCTCGGGTTCTCTAGCGTCACATAAACTGAAATAAGCGTGATTAGCCGTCACCTAAAATTGTGTATTAACCTACTTAAACGCGGCTCATTTGGAAGAATTGTCCAGCCAGCCTGAGTCACATGCGGTGTACCGCGCTCTGACCGCGTCGAAGCCGCCTCAGTTTGAGTCGAGTTCCGAGGACTACCATAATATACAACTGACCGCCACCGTGACCGCCACCGCTGGCCGCGCCTGTCTGGGATACCCTACATGGACGTGGTAGGTTTTTTTCTTTTTTCGGCCTTGGGTACGGAGCTAGCTGGGTAAATGGAAGTTGACAGTAAGTTGCCGGTGCGGATATATATATTTTTACTGCCTAGCGCCATCTACAAATAGCTTTGCGTACGGGTTGCATACTATACTATATTGAAAACATTTGATTTCTAAGACAATCATTGCCACGTCCTGTGGTTCGTTACCAATCACTGCCAGCTTATTATGGTGTTGCCATTGGTAAAGAATTTAGTCCTATCTTTTTTTTATCTTATATCGTGAATCGTTAAGACTTAGTCTTAAGTCGTGAACTACACTATTCTAGCTAGTGTTTTAGCTAATACACATCATATAAATGTCTACATACCAGTGTAATCTGCAGGAGTGAGCAGTAGATACTGTTCAGAGCGTGTTGGCCACAACAGATGCGCCATGACGCAAAAGGCGAGGCAATCCGCCGAATAGGTGATACCTGTAAACAAACGAAACTCATGCTTAGAACGAAAATTATTAATAACTACCTTGTAAGAGCGTTGGTGGTCTAGTGGCTAGGACCGCTGTCTTCCGTCCGGGAGACGCGGTTCGATCCCCACCACGTACTTACCAATGTGTTTTCGAATTTTGAATAACTACAGTGAAGGAAAACATCAATATAAAACCTGCACACTCCTGCGAATAAATTCAAAGGTTGTGTGTGAAGTCGACCAACCCGCAGCGGGCCAGCGTGGTCGACTAAGGCCTAATTGCCCTAATTCAGGGTAGGCTCGAGGCCTTCGGTGGCCCTCGGTGGCTGTTGATGACCTTATTTTAATGGAAATGAGCAGGACATATAGCAAGATACCAAGAAGAAAGATGGACACGACTGATAACAAAATGGCTAGGCCCGACAAGCTAAAAACGCGTGGGAAGACAAAAAAGATATAGGCTGATGACGTTATAGAAGTTGCAGTAAAGAACTGGACGAATGTCGCTACTGTCAAAGAGAAATGGAAGAAGGTGGAGGAGGCCTTTACCTATACGGGAGCCCACAAATAAAACAGAACTAATTAAAAATAATCCTTACTAATATTATAAACGCGAAAGTTTGTATGTATGGACGGATGGAGGTTTGTTACTCTTTCACGCAAAAATTTGGAATTGAGATAGTTTGTACCCTGGATTAACACAAAGGATAACAGGAAAAAGTCCTATTCCCACGGGAAAATCTTACACAACGTGATCGTAGACGCGGGCGGACCGCTAGTAAATAAATAAACAATGGTTAGCACAGTTGCAGTAGCAAGGCTGGAGATGTGGATCCAAACCCCGCCGGAAGGATTTCATATTTGATTAAAATTAAAAATATTCAAAACAAATGAATACTATTTGTTTTAATAATAATCTTGTTCGTTCTAGCGTTGTTTTAGCGTACATATTTAAAAAAATAATAATAATGTGTTGGATAAATAATAAATCAGAATAACAATCTTGTTCTAAACTCATATACTCTATAACGAGGACCTCGAGGTTCCCGAGTGATTGATCAGGCTTTAGCTGACCCCAGCATGGGGTTGGACGAGTTATTTCCGACATGACGACACAAACCGCAATACTTATGAACACCTATGGATTTATATTCCCTTTCATTTATAGATATTCCGATAAATATCTATTCAATAAACTGATTTCACTTCCGATGTGACGGCATTTCGATATTATCACTATCAGTAATAAAATAACTAATCAATATATCAACATTTCACTTATAGATCTAAGTATAGTTCATATAAAAGTCATAAAAGGTTTATTATCCACTTTCGCGTTAAAAGAGATAATATCGCTATTAGAGGTGAGAATCATGAAAGGTGGTTTCAAATTTACCTTTAGCGTATTTCAAATTCGAACTTCCCCACTACATCAACACGGACGGCTGCTCAAGATATATCAATCTATTACTGCTAAGAACTAACTCACCTAATAAAAACTTGAACCGCCACAGCGGACTGATTTGCAGCGCTATCAGCGCGATGATGGGCAGGTACACGAACCACACCAGGCTCGAGGCCCCGAAGTGAAGCAGGAAGTTCAACTTCGGCATGTTGTGTTCGTACATCATCGTGTTCCGCAGTTCCAAGACAAACCACGTCATGATGGCCACGCGAAGTGTCAAGATGAGCCAGCCAGGCCACGTTTGATATTCGTCGATCTCTTCTATTATGTCTACTTCCGTCTGAAATCGAATGAGTAGACAATAATGAGGGCATTGTGCGGAGTCAATGGGGATTTTCCGACAGCCAATTAAAAAAAAGTTCATAAATCTTCGATAGATAGCGTTGACGCTTTGTGGATGGCTTTGCAGAAATCCGGCGAGTCACCCATGGCCATAAAAGGATTTAAAAAAAAATCCACGAAGTACACTTCGCGCCATCTATCGTCTTAATTAGCACTATAATTTTTATTTTTTAAAGAGCTGTTAGAAGATCCCCCATTTAAATTACTATTGTTTTTTTTAAGCCAATTCAAAGCTACTTTCTGTGGTTACCAGTCACTACAGATTTATTTAGTATTCTGCTTGCGATTGCAAGTCATCCACGGGTGACGGCTGAAAATCAGTGTTGCCCTTTGGGCTAATTACACTGAGCCATGGCCCTTTCAATCACTGCAGCACACATGTGCATGCATAGGTACTTCTTTTTTTTTGTTATTTCCTTTATGTGTATCTTTTTTCTTAAATGTATGTACATGTGTTATGTAGATTTTTGAATAAAACTTTTTATCTATCTATCTATCTATTGCAACATTTGTTGAGTTCAATTTAATCTTTATTGGCGGGACCACAGACCGTGAGGGTTCATTTTTCAAAATTTTCTTATTTTTACTCATTTTGATCCCTTTCATTGTGATCCCTAAATCCCATAATGTGAACTTTAATATTCATTCACTATCACTATGTGTTCCGCAATTTTTATCATAAAATAATGCTCCTTAAAATTTTACTTGTCTCAGACTTGGAATTTTAATTGTGACAGGCATAAAATATTACTGTACCTACTACACTCATACTCACAGTATTCCATACATAGAGCAGGATGTGAACAATACCGTAGCCAAGCCACACGCCGAAGACGAGAGGTTTGTATGTGAGCTCCAGTCTAGTCACTGCCCAGCCCTTGGCCAGGAGGAGCAGAAGCAACATGAACAGGGTCTGAAATTGTATGAAAAAAAAAACAATAAAAAAATATACTTGTATAACCCATGCAGATAAAGAATAGATATTAAAATGGCGTCCACTCGCATGCTTTCTCGCTCACAATCTATCGCTGTCTATACTCACACAGTGAAGTACGCGATGCAAAAAAATAATGATAATAATCAGGGGTTGGATTTAGAAACAATTGGAATCGATCGGAAAAAACTGAACATGTGGGGAGGTTCGATTTAACCTTCAGGAGACTTCGAAAATAAGTTAATGAAAATATCAATTTCCTATCATGCCCTTGCTCCTTTTTTATTTTATTAATATTTTTTGTCATTATTATTAGTATCATTAATTAATAATAATAATAAACCCATCCTGTCCCGTTTTAAATCATAATAATAAAAAAGAATAATTAATAACAAAAAAAAAGTCAGTAGGAAAAATAAAAATCTATTTTTGAGAACTTGTTTTGCCAACCGTACCATAAGTACCCGCCGCCATTTTCATATCTATTCTTTATCTGCATGGGTTATATATGTCGGTGCGTAAGGTACTCATAGACTGAACTTACTTTATTTACTACATCTACGCGGGTGTGGGTAGATGTAGGGCAAATCGCAAAAGGTGGGGTTTCACTGATGACGATCAGTGTGACTGCGGCGACACGCAAACTATGGAGCACCTGTTGTCTTGACTGCCCTGTTTTTTTTTTATGTAAAATAGGTTCGCGTTTGACCACAGTCTCACTCTGTTTCTTGCTCTATACAAGACCTAAATGAGGCCAATGATAAGGCAGTAGCTCTGGCCAATTTTTGGGTTGGACTGGTTTAGCCCCCATCGACACGAAAAGAAGAAAGAAGAATTTACTATCTAGCTCATGGATAGTCTTATAGTAACCACTGTGTATGAATAGCTGATTCATCAATCCATTTTGTCTCTCTTTACAATATCACCCATAAGAGACTTTTCAACTAATGTTCCCATTCTGATGCGCGTTACGACATCAGAAGTGGGATCGGATCTTATATTAGCTAAAGGCCCTTGATGTATCGAGTAAAATACACGACTGCCACACGACACGTCACGTACGTCGTTGTGACACGTTTTTTTTTAACTTACTCTGCTCATGATATCGAGGATATCGCCGACGACTGACATGCCCTCAAAGCCTACTCCATCTGCAGCAAACTTCACTGTGTGTAACACATTGAAGCAGAGAGCAATGAACTCTAGCACCAGACTAAAGGTGAATAGTTTCGTCACTGGGTGCTTTTGTGTCCTGGGGAAATAAAAGTTATATTTACCATCTATCTACCTATCTATATTTACATTACAAGCCCATTTATTTATTCACTTAGAGTGTATTGTATGCGCGTATAAATAAATAAGTGGCTTGCCAGCTTGAATATGCATTGTTTGCTTTATTGTAGAGAATATAATTTATTTACTCATTAATAATTACAACTATCACACTAATATTATAATGTGAAAAAAATGTTTGGATGTTTGTTCCGTTTTCACACCTATTTAGGGACCCCCCACACGAGCGTCTTTTGAGCGTCGTCGTCTTGCCAGCGTTTGCGCATCGTCGACGCGGCGTTGCCGCGACGTCGCCGCGACGCCAGCGCTGGGCCACTGCCGAACGCCGGTCTACGCAGCGCTGGCGTCGCGTTTGCATTGTGCCTATTGCGTACAATCAATGTGAAAATGGATTCCGACGAAGAAACACTACTGCTAACGTTACTGCTTAAGCGAAAATTACGTAAACGAAAATAAAGAAACATCATCGTCAATTTTGGGAAGATCCTATGTGGAGTTATCGAATTCAGGAAAGCGATTATTTCGTATTGTATTGTAAACGTATAAAACGTAACAAAAACACTTTTATGATTATTTACGAATGCCAAAACGAACGTTTGACAAGCTTTTACAACTGATCTCTCTATACTGTCAACGTTTTAACTGCGGACGGTGAGAAGGGGAGAGGGTTGTGCATTGCATTGTACTTGCTCGAAAAAAACGATGCGCTGGCGTCGCGTCAGCGCGACGCCAGCGCTGCGTAGACCGGCGTTCAGTAGTGGCCCAGCGCTGGCGCCGCGAGGACGTAGCGCCAGCGTCGCGTCGACGCTGCACGAGCGCTGGGAAGACGACGACGCTCGAAAAACGCTCGTGTGGGGGGTCCCTTAGGTGTGAAAGACACTGGACAGTTTTGGATGAAATTTTTACTAAATTATGTACTTCAATGTTTTTTGTTTAACAATCAGAAATAATCCAGAAAAGTTAATTATAATGTTCAACTCCTTCAATATTTGGATCATCTATGAATAATACATCCAAAATCTGCATGACAATTTGCTCTACTAATTTATCTTATCACCACATACCCACATAGTAAATTTATATATGTATCTACTTATAGACACGAATATAATAGTATAAGCCAAACAAGATAAAATATAGTACTTTAATATTAATTCTGTGATAACAATGTGCCTGTTTGTTACTTAAACACTTCCAGTCCATTATTTCCATGAACATCATTATTATTGTAAACTTTAAAAACAACTTTCGAAATTGCTTTAAGCATTATAAAATATTAAACAACAAAATACCAACAAACACATATCTGAAAGAACAAAAACTCCAGAAAATCCTTCAGAAACAAGGCAGTTTCATCATTGTAATTCGAAATCCTAAACAGAAATAAGATACATAGAAACTCTGAAATAGTTTGTTCTTTGACAGATGAGATTGTAACAGTGATTGATTTCATCTCTAACTCTTTTGGTGACTACCTACTCTGATTAAATTACTGTGTTTCGGTTACACTTGGGTAGTAAATTTGTATTGCACTGGTAGTTAACATCTAATAATTAGGAAAGTATAATTGCTGCTTACAATAAATGGCATAAATAGTGCCTGTTGGCATGAATAAAGCACAAAACAAATGAGTGAAAGGTATTATTATTTGAAATGGTGCCTGTTGTGTAATTTTTCTATGTGTTTGTTTTCTGTCCAGTTTATTGTCTATAATAAATAATAAAAGAAAAATAAAATACAAACCTGACAGCGTATATCTGCACCGGCAATAAAATGACATAGCACAACCAGAACACCAGATACAATTCCAATGTATTTTGGCGATCAAAAGAGAACTGATACAGCAATGTATTGTACAATGACAAGTTTGGACTCCCATTGACCAACCAGAAGTCATATTGGATTGTTTGTGGTATATCTGTTAGAGTTTTGTTGTTTTTTGCTGGAGCTCCAGTGTAATGATGCCAAGTGCAAGTCTCTTCATCAAGATAACATGCCACCATAGAAACATACCAAAACCTGCAAAATGAGAAAGAGTAACTTTCACAATATTCAAGTAAATATTAGGTTCAAAGATAATTTATTCTCATAAAAGATACAATATGGTCTCTTTCATGAGAATAGAACAAAAGTTGTTCACATTCTACAGTATCTGATTCACAAAATCATTTGGTGTCACAAACTAAAGATAAAGATAATCAGCTCCAACTAACCAACATAAACAAACACAGTAACCACCTCATTACTATGGATATATACCTATTTTTTTGTTATTATTTTACTGCTAGAGACAAAGACAAGTTAAGTTATGCAACTGTAACAAATTATTTAGTAAGTGGCACAAGATTGCAAAAGAATTTTACACTCTTACCTAAGTAGCTTAGAAAAGGGAATGACTTTTTATACTTTTTGTCAGTAGAAATCAATTTAATATTTTAATATTTATGAAGAACTAGAGTATAATAAAGTAATGAGCTTGCTTTACTGCTAAAGACCAGTTTACATTATCTTAGTCTTTTGGAGAGAGGTATTGTTTAAATGTATCTATTATTAATACACTCTCCTAAAGACTAAAAGAATGTAAATAAGCCTTATGCAACTTTGTACTTACCTTGGTTGCCCAGTATTTTGGATAACATATGTGAACTGATTCTTCTTTATAACATTCCATGGTGTATCCTCATCAACACACAGCTTCCCTTTAGGGCATGGGACCCTTCTGAACAAGTCTTGACCATATGCATTACACTTAGGATGAAATGCAGACTCATTCAAATGTTGAAACATAACCTCACATGCTGTTGTCTTATTAACAATATCGCGACTCTTATAATAATGTAAAAAATGTCTTCTATCTAACACGGCAAAAGTAACTGGATACTTGAAATTGTCATTTGTTGTGATGTTACCAAAGATATATCCATATGTTTCCTTTTGGTAATGTATATCAGTCTTTTGAAAACCAAACTTCACTAGGAACTTGAAGAATTCATCGGTGGAGAAGTCCCCTTTAATGTGTGTACTCCAGGTAATAGAAAGTAAAGAGTAAAACACTAAAATAACAATTTTCACGTTCATTTTGATAATGAATTACTGCCTACACACAAACATTTCTGAGACCAACCACACTTAGACCAAAGGTCTATAATTTAAATATAACTCAACATATAGACTTATTTTAAAACACTACAAGGTTTGCAGCAAAACATAAAACACATTTAATTTATGAAATAAATAATAAAATAAAATACACTTTGCTCATCTTTCACAGTTCGCATGTTCGCATTTTACTTCACAGATCACTATAATAGTACTAGTTCTATGGGTGTCACAAAGGTACTTTGTGATGGGTGTATTCCGAGTTAGATTTCACGGCTCAAAGTTCTGACAGCGATTACTCGCGTACCGATTCAGAAATCGCGATAAAACGGCTCATGAGCGAAATCAAAACGGAACGTTTGAGCGCGCTGAAACTGCTTATAACTCAGTCTTGCCAGATGTTGATTACCCTACCAAAACTATTTGTTCTTCTATTACTTTTTCACTTTTGAATAAAAAAAACTAGGTAGGTAATAATTTTTTTTTCTTCCTGGTATTTGTAGATCCCACCTTACAGTTTGGTTACTTCGGTTGTGTGACGGTCCTCTCGATGTGACTTACAAAAGTATTGTTATTTTATAAAATAATGCAACTTTGACAAATATTACATAAAATTAAAGGACTCATAAAGCTTAACAAAAATAATAATAACATTACCTTTAAAATACTGAAAACCGAAAAAAAACTAAATAAGAAAGAATTACGAAGCACCAACAGTCATATTTCTTAATTTAAAACATGATTTTCTTAATATTCTTACAAAAATATGGCTAAAGAAATATTAACTAAAAAATATTAACGATTAACTACAATTTATCAAAAAGTATATTGAAAAGGGGTTTCGTTATTTATTTATAACATTTTAAACATGGTCACACAATGGAATCAATCTAATAGCTATTTTATATACCGTTGTTTTTTTTTTGTTATATTACTTGAAATAGCTAATTAATCAAAATACCAATAAAATTTAATAATGATGTTTACCTTTTGGTGCAAGAATATACACTTAAAAACAAGTTTAGCAAATATCATATACTTCCACATGGGTACAAGTTTTTTTTAAATCTCACCTAGATCTACCCTACCGGTCGGTATGACGAAGTATGTTACGGAGGCCGCAAAGAGACCTCAATTTGTCAAAAATACAATTGTATACTAAATTCGCGTGAAGTTAGTCAAGCCAGTCTTATAAAAATTGTGTACCCAGGGCCTCTCGAAAACGATGAAATTTTCGCAAATAATTTTTTCCTCACTAATTCACTATGCAAACTTAGGGCGCCGAATCAAACTTTCAGCGCTGTCAGCGATCAGGGCCCCGTTTCACGAAGCAACAATTTACAAGTATTAAGTTACAATTTTATATTCATTGCGTAGCTAATTCGCCTAAACTGTAAGCCCTTATCGTTTTATCTCATTGCCTACGCAATGTACATCGAATTGTACTTTAATTTGTAACTTGTAGCTTCGTGAAATGGGGCCCAGAAAAGCAAAAAAATGTATGGCTGACAGTGATTCGGAACGTGATTACGGGTGCCTAAATCGATTTCAGCTCGTCTCGGAACGCAGGGTTAGTACGGGGAAAAAATATAAGGCTGGCAACTCTGGCGCTTAAAAAAAATTAATGGCGGACGGACAGTACGTACTATAGTAGAAAGAAATAAGAAAATGTTTTAGCGATTACTTTATACAATCGGTGTCTGAAATAATCTCTAAAGATGTTATAGTCAAGGTGCTGTGTTAACTATTGTTTTGGTTTTTGTGATGTATATCTTTAGACTATGATTACTTTGTGCCGCAACTATTACAAGCTCGCCCATTTCCTTTGTGGTCTAGTTACCCCTTTTTCTTGATGTTCGTGAATATTACCCATATCCTAACTTATTGTGTTGTTCTCTCTTATCAAAATGAACTGTTTATAGCACTAAGTATATGTGGGCGTTGTTTGAGTGCCCTGGTGTCGCCTGTGGAGTAGGTAACCTCAACAAAGCGGAAGTGATTGCAGTGCCGAACTTGCAGATTTCTTCTGGTCAGAATATTTCGCGTGCAAGAATAATGGTTGAAATAGGAATTCCTCAACAAGCAGCCGATGATAGTTTGGAAAACGCCGATTGGTACTGGGGTGATATTACTAGGTAAGTTAAAACAATTTATTAAAACTTGCTCTAATTTTGCTCAATGAAATTCAATATTACAATGTTACTATTCTTTTGATCATGTACTGAGATCAGCTGTGCGATTGCATAGCAAATAAACATTATGATTATATGGCAAATTTTGGCCAATTTGCACTAATTACCTAATATCTTGCATCAGACAAAAGATTCTCCAAAAGGGTCTAATTTTGGTAATTATTCCATAGTGATGCATAAGACTTTTTGTACCATTTGTAGGCAGGATTACAATAAACATGATCATACTTTTCTATATACTATACCTTTTTAAATATTTATGCACAGACAAGTTTCAAAATTGCCCTGTTTTGGTTATAGAGATGAAGCTAATAAAAAACTACGAGATACATGTGATGGCACTTTTCTAGTCCGTAATGCATCAAATAAGGATAGTGGGTATACATTGACTGTGAGAAAGGGAGGCACAAATAAATTAATAAAAATATATAGCCAAGATGGCCGATATGGATTTTGTGAACCCTACGAGTTCAAATCTGTTGTGGACTTGGTTAAGTTCTACACAGAATACTCTCTGGGACATTGCAACAGCAGTCTAGATATCAAACTTATGCATCCACTCTCAAGAAACCAAGAAAATGATGAAGGAGAAAACTTAACTGATGAAAACCTAGAAAACTGTTACAGAGATATTCACAAGAGATTTGTTTTGAAAACTAAAGATTTTGATGAGCGTTCAGATAGATACATGAGGTTAAGAGAAGAAATCAAGTTTAAAAGACAAGCTCTGAATGCTTTTAAGGAGACTGTAATACTTTGTGAAGAACAACTTAAAAGGCAAGAGAAAATGCAATCAGAAGCTCAACCACATGAGAAAACTGATTTAATAGAAAACCATAAGCAATTGATATCAAGAGTTAATAATTTAAAACAAGCCAGGTTACAACTACATGACATATTGAGGGAGACTGTGGAATCTAACTTGTCACTAGAGAGAGAACTAACTAAGCTCAAAGCAGACATTATTAATATTTACAAGATCAAAGACCGTTACAAAGTGTAAGTTAATTTATTTTTACACACATACCTACATACTTAAAATCACTTGTTACAATCCAAATACTGCTTTTAATTTAATCATATTCATTAATCACTTCATTTAAGTTGATTGGTTTAGGGCCAAACTAACCTTATCCAGCCTTTTTTTAGAACTTCTACTACTATTTCAATTTCTATTCACTTTTTCAGTTAAGAATAACTAATTTTTCTGTTTTAGTGATTGTGGTGACTAATTGGGACAACTTTATGTTTCAGATGGATACAGAATAGGGGAAAAACAGATGAATATCTGCAAGCTTTGGAGGATGACAACATTCACAAACTAGAAGAACTTTATGCTCATCGTGAATCAGTCTGCTGGTTGATTGAAAACTGCACCCGTGATAAGGCTGAAAGGCTGCTTGAAGGAAAACCACGAGGCACTTTCTTGATCCGGCCTAATTCCACAGGCCAACTTGCATTATCTATTTGCTGCAATAAATTGGTATACCACTGCATAATATTCAAGACTGAAAGAGGCTATGGATTTGCAGAACCCTATAATGTTTACAAGTATGTACATAATAGTAGTTCTCTTTCTTAATTAATATAAAAAAAGTTGATTTTGCTTTAAATATTAAATATAACTCAAGATCTATAATTATGTAAAGTGTTTTATCTCATTATAATAATTATCAGTTTTGTTTTCAGGACATTGAATGAACTTGTTTTGCACTATGCTGTGAATTCTTTAGAAGAACATAATGAGCAGCTGAGCACTGTTCTCAAGTATCCAATTAATGCACATTTAGTGAAAAGATTGGAGAAAAAGCAAGGATCGCAGCAAGAACCCAAGTCTCTTGAGCCACCGTTAACAGAGGCACCCCAGCCGGTAACCTATCATACCTTTGAAATTTTACTACCTTAATTTATTTCAAGACAGTTTGCAAGAGAAATCGGAAAATTATATTTGAAGAACTTATTTACAGAAAAAATATTTGGGTGTAAGATAAATAATCATGCCCAGTGTATAAGAAAATCGCGCAAGATACGAGGGTAAGAACTACCGAGCAGGTAAAATTTAAGCTACATTATCATTCAATCTTCTATTTAGCAAGTAGTTAGTAATTATCATAATGATTATTACTTGTTGAACAGTTGATATGGTACCAACAACAATATGTAGGTATTTTACAAATAGAGTTCAAATTATTTGTACAATGAATGTTTGATCTGATGATTACAAATAACACTGACGCCACTGATTGCTCTCAAATGGGAATTGTAGTTTAAGTATGCTTGGATTCTGATAAAATATATGTGATTGATTTGCATTATGAAGAATGGCACTTGACATAGGGACGATACTTATAAATATGTAAGTTTATTGTCATGCAGTAATGTGATACTCTGATACGATCGAAGTTTGATACAGTTAAAAGATGGAAAAGAAGCTTATGCAACAACGAAGTGTAACTTTAAAAGCGTCCATCTCTGTTTATCCAATTTTGTATTGGTGTGTTTGGACATGATTGATGAAACTGTGATTCTGTATGGGTTCGAAATTTACGCTTAAATTAAATACATGCATGTATGTTATGTATCTAACTTATCTTAATTTCTATGTGATGCTAAACTTATTACTACCTAACTAAAAACAGGCCAAGTTCGTGTGCATAAGTTTCTGTATTCTAAGTGTTGTCTGCAGTATATCACAGATTATTATATAAAAAAAAACTCGAATTTTTATTGGTCTGAGTAGCAAGATTGGACAAACGGCGAAAAATGACGGTCCATCTTTTTTTAAAATTAATATAGCAGTTTGTCCCATTAACAATCAAGTCATGCTGTCGCTAATCGTCCCATTCGCCTCTGGTCCTAATCGCAATTTGTCCCAAACACTTAGAATTCTAAATAGTGTTTACATAATAAAGAGATAAAATTAAGTAGACAACAATCAATCAACATAATTTTATTTTCCTCTTGAACAGTCAAAATCAAGATTTTTAATGCTAAATTATCATAAATTCATTTATGTTAGTTATGTTACATAATGAAATATGTTGACTTAATTATTATTATGTATATACTATTATGTATTTGGTAGATGCAAGTAGCGCAGGCTGGACCGTTCACGGTGGAAACCCATAGGGAAGGCCTATGTTTAGCAGTGGACGTCTTCGGGCTGAAATGATGATGATAATTTAAAAACACTAGAAAGTTCTTGGGAAAAGTTGCGATTCGAACAAGCTGCGAATGACCCCCACAATGACTCAGCTTTTTCCCTTCTCAACTTTTTTAATGCACTTGATAAGTAAAAAGTAAGGCATGAACTAGACTTAGCTGTTTGCTTCGGAAAACGAAAGAAGTTAGTTGGTAATATTTTTAGCATGGGCGAAAGTATTGGTGGCCTAGGCCTATATCTCACTACGACACCAATAAAATGTATACAGCTCTTTGAACGGTACCTCACTGGGACTCCGCTTGATTGCGCAACCATGGTGTGTCTCAGTGAGTATAAGCTTTATGGTAGTGTTGCCGAATTATCGATAGTAAAACGCCAAAAACAGATACCCAATCAATAGGCCTATTGATATTTCTTTTGATGCAATACTATTGATAAGCAGCAATACTATCGGTAGGTAGTATCAATCGTTGAAAACAAATAAACTATCGATAATGTTGCTCTTCAATATCAAATAAACTATCGATTACTATCGATAGTGATCTTTATTTCAATAGTATCGTTTGCAATATGCAAATTTAACACTTTTTTTTCAATTCTCTACAATTATTGTGAGTAGAAATAAAATACTATTGTAATAAAGATCAGAATACAAAATTATCGATAGTTTATGCAATATTGAGGAGCAATAATATCGATACTATCGAATATTTTTTCGTTTTCAACGGTCGATGCTATCGATGTATGTATGTCTGATGGGGGACGCCTGTGACGGAGCGCAGACGGGTGACCTGCTCTGTGTATAGAACTATTTCACCCCTAATTCCCAGTTCGGTTGTCGCCCTACTATCGATAGTATTGCTGCTTATCAATAGTACTGCACTAAAATAAATATCGATACTATCTATAGGCTATCGATACTATCGTTTTACTTAAAATATCGATAGGCTATCGATAATGGACTATCGAGCGGCAACACTACTTTATGGTGTAAAGCCGCATTTCCATTATGCAAGTAGCCTGCATGCAAGTTGCATGCAGCTTGAGTAATGGAAACATAAACTTGCATGCAGGTAGTTTTGAACTTGTAAACATAATGCGCAACTGACGCTTGTCTGCGCAAGTGATATGCAACTTGCATGCGAGGTTCAAATTAAAGTTTACAATTCAAGTAACTGTACGCAAGTGTGACGTCATACTTGCATGCAAGCACTTGCACAATGGAAACGCGCCTTAAAAGTAAGTTTTTTGGAACATTGATTCACTTGAATACCTATATATTGTTTGTAAGATGGAGACTGCTGAAGGACTTCCATTATATTTTTGTAACAAGTCCGCATTCATTATTTGGACACAAGTTGATTGTTCCCAATGTTATCTTTTTCCGCAAGTTAAATAGTCTACTCTGAACTAAATCTGAACTGAGTAGGTTAACATTGAAACATTTAACTATGTGGAATTTATAGCGATAAACAAGTTAATTAATTAATAATAATAATCAGTGATTAAAACTTTTGAACTCCGCGAATTACTGTTATTATATTCTGGAATAAGGAAATAAATGCACAATGGTACAACACGCATCAACAGGAAATAAGAGAAATGAAATAAACATTGAAAACATTTCAACTGTAGATACAAAATTTTATTTAACTTATATTTTACTGTATAGCCACTATAAAATGTTATTCTTTATTAACTTGGTTTTTGAGAATTCATCATCATCATACTCAGCCCACATCAACCCATTGCTGGGTATAGGCCTCTTCTCTATAGCGCCAATTCTCACGGTCCTGTGCCAGCCTCATCCAGTGAGATCCCGTCATCTTGACGATACCGTCTGACCATCGGGCTGGTGTTCTGCCCACTGGCCTTGTCGCCCCTCTAGGCCACCACTCTGTGACTGCTTTGGTCCACCGTCCGTCGTCCCGTCTAGCCAAGTGCCCCGCCCATCTCCACCTCAGTCTCGTTATCCGCTTACCTACGTCTTCGACTTGAGAATTACCGTAATGAATTATATAATATTTACTTCAATACCGCTGCGTTGAGAAATTATGCGAAGACGGCGCTAAATGTTGGTTAGCCATTCGATAGCCAACAGTCGTCAATTAAGCATACAATATATTTTAATTCATAAAGTCACTCTCTTCTCTGAAGTTAAACCACGTATAAGCACTTATAAAACCTACTTCCAACTACCAATATATTCCTACTTCCAATATATTCTTAAAAATGAATGCAGACTTACTAAACAAAATACGTTAAGTATTGTTCTTTTATAATTTATGATAATAGTAATACCTATAGTGATATTAATGTACTGTCATTTATGGCTATATTTATTTATCGTATGTTATGGTTTGGTAAATTATGAATGAATAGCTGGGTGGGTACTAGCAGACTGAGAAACCTTGCCTTGCTTTGCGAACTTGCTTGGTCTGTTAGTATCAGGTAGCCTGCTATTAACAGCTATTTTTTTTATTTTTTTTTCAGCTTTTGAGTCAGCATATTGACTGGCTGACCTGAAGTTTGCTGACATGTAAAAAGGGAGGGGGGGGGGGGATTGTGGAAAGATCTGTATTTACTCAGTATCAACTTTCGGCTGACTGAAGTGGTAATCGCGCGAGTCTGCCGAAGCTTCAGTACAGTTAGTTGCCAGATTTTCCTTTCAGTTGTACGCTAAAATACGATTTTACAAATCGCCATCTTGCCTGGTACTTGATAAAAGTACTAGGGAGTTTTTAAACATGTTACTTAAGTCTTGTCAATTAGTTTTCTATACTTGTAGCTGTTTTAAGTTATTAAGTCTCGATGTGTGTATTTTGATGAGAATGTTTGTTGTATGATAGAATAGGTAGATCTAACAAATTACCTGTGTATGATATGAAATGTACAATAGCCAGCACATGAAGCTAAACACTCGCTTTACACCGCCCATACTGCGACGGAATAAAGTGCTTTCAATTTCAAAGTGTGGTAACTTGAGGTGCTGGCCAGTGTACAACAACACTGATAGTGCCTCGTGCAATGTGATGAATTGATGCTAAACAACATGATTGTCGATAGTTTAGGGTGTCTCCATTTAAAATATCTTTTACTGTTCATAGTACGTGCAGTGCACGATAGAGCTAACACTTTAAATCAGTACATCATTGAAGCTGGAGTCACATGAGGCGAATTTATGTAGCGACGACGTCACGGTTTATCTAGCTGTTAGGATTCGCAGCTTTTCAGACTCTGGCTTTAGATGTTAAAGATAATGTAAAAATTACTGACAGTGCGACAAGGATCTTTTGATATGTGGCCAAAATCGGAAGTAACGCTGCTGCTGTATGCGCGCCGCGTATGTAATGTTGGTGGAACTTAATATTCAGTTTGCTGGCTTACTTTATAGTTGGCTTGCTTTATATTATCCCATTTGTTTGCCGTGTTGGTTGTTATTCGTTAATTTTATAAATTAAAGGCACGTTTCCATTGTGCAAGTGCTTGCATGCAAGTATGACGTCACACTTGCGTACAAGTTACTTGAATTGTAAACTTTAATTTATAGAACTTGAACCTCGCATGCAAGTTTTTATTGTCATGCAAGTGTACAAACCAGGACAAGCGCCAGTGTTTAACATGGGCGGGAGACGTGATGTGGGACTTGCGCGCGCAACTTGCATATCACTTGCGCAGACAAGCGTAAGTTGCGCATTATGTTTACAAGTTCAAAACTACCTGCATGCAATTTGCAGCCTGCATGCAAGTTTACGTTTCCATTACTCAAGCTGCAAGCAACTTGCATGCAGGCTACTTGCATAATGGAAACGCGGCTTAAGTCATACCTCTTTGCTATTTGACTACGTGGTGGCCACATTTACGATAGAAGCTCCCTCATTTTTTACAAACTCTTTTCTGCTAAGCTGTAGAAGCGCCACTATGAATGTCATCCATCAAAGTGCCAAAAGATCCTTGTCGCCATGTATCTGCTTTTAGGCTTGACAAGGCCTAAAAAGAAGTCAAAGATTGAGTAGGTATTTGGTTGTAATCTTTAATTATAAAATATATAAAAACTTTACCACTTAATATATTTTTTTATGAAATTAAGTTGTGATTCGATTAAGGGGCTTGCCAATATAAAGTCTATTATATAACCTTCTTGTACATCAATATTTATGTTTTCACAAAGATATGCTTTTATCTCGAAGTGGCGGCGCTAGTGTGCAGTTGGGTAGCCCCATTAACTAAGTATAGAGTAATCTTACCAATTTTTCTGTAAACTGTACCCTACTCTTTTGCATAATAAGTACCTAACACAAAGATCATTAAAAATGTTTTATATTATCTACTTATATGTAAATTGGATTTTATTAAGAATTATTGCTTTAAGGACGTAAAGGTTTTATTATATTTCTATTATTTATAAGTTTAAAGATATAGAGTGTATAAGTGAGATTATTGGAGTTATTTTTGTATGTAGTAGGTATTACTAGAACGCGAAATGTTTTCTCAGTTGTATGCGGAGCAAATATTCATTACTGATCTCATGGGTTTAAGCTGTAAATGATTTGTGTCACGGTCGAAAATGGGCGCGGTTTTCGCAGAAATGGACTACGCCTTTCTTATTTCATGCAGGGACAAGAAATTCAACAAAATGTTATCCGTTAATTTTAAGCATTGTCTCTTTCTTTACATATCAACTAAAACAGTGTTTGAAGACCAAAGTATTTGACAGTTAAAAAACATTTGTTCCTATAAAGTCTGAAGGTTGTCCCTTTCTGTGAGAATCGCCAGATCCAAATATCTCTGTTGTGCATGATGATAATGTCATTATTATATATACCTACTTAGATGTTTCATAATAGTTGCTATGCAAGTTCATATTCTATTTTTAAGCATAATTTGCAGTGCAGCCATTAACATTAATTGTACAATGGTTATTAATTATAGTAGGTAGTAGACGAGCGGTCTTGCCTTGACACGTATTAATATTATAATAAAAATAATGCCGAAGTGATAAACATTTGAAGACCCTGCCCGCCATACTTGTCGTAGATGTCAAGTTTGGACTGTGAGTATAGCATGAACTTGCATAGATAATAAGGAAGATGAACCAACATATAAGTGCATCATGAACAGAATACTTACGTGTAGGTAGGTATTAAGTATGTAATTAAATTTAAATACCAACAAACATCTTACAGTCGCCATTTTATAAAGAAATGTAATAGTAGTGTTTTAATAAATGTTATTAAACAAATAACTATGTACCAGGTTTTTAATTTTATACCAGAAATCACCGTAAAAATGTCAGTGCTTTCCACGACTATGTGCCCACGACCACGATTGAAAGTAGTACCTACTTTAATAGGAGTAGGTAAAGCCAATATTAGACAGTTCACTTTTGCTTTCATTTTCGATGCTTCATCGAAACGTCCAAATGTTAATTTGGACGTTTCATATTTCATCACTGATGTGTCTTTGTGATGAAAGTCAAATCTGTCCGTTCGCTTTCATAGGGCATTGTTCATCGAGATGAACGATAAATATATTTTTTAACACCATGAATGATTTTGGAAATAACGATTCAAAGATGAAGAAATTTCGAAAAATCCTCACATTTATTCATTTTACTTTTTGTGTCTAATCTAAATAACTCTGGAACCCCCCATAAATCCTCTTTTCTCACCACTCGTAAAAAGAATCTGTATTTCTATGATACAAATGGAAAATAGTAGCAAATTGGCTTGTCGTTTTTCTTTTATGTTTTATTTATAATAAATGGTTAAACAAACTGGGCGCTTTTACATCTATTCATGTGCTTCTACCCCTCCAAGTTACCTACTTACGACACTGACAGACAAGTGCAAAGCACGGAAATGCCAAAGAGCACTATAACTGTTGGTTTTCCTGTAAAATATAAATAAATATAATAAAATGGGAAGTGCTGCTGGCTGAAGAATTTGAAGAAATGTCATTTCATTGAAGCCATTAGTTGAAGCAACGTAAAGACGATATTAGACGGTTCAACCAAAGTGATTCATTTTCGATGAAAGGCAGTGTAGTGAATGATGAACAGTGAAAGACTTGGTGTGTTTCGACTACTTTCGGCGCAAAATGTAAAGTACTGTTTAAACGTCCTTGGTAAAGTGAATACATGTGTGAGCATTTTTCGAAATTTCTTGATCTTGAATCGTTATTTCCAAAATATTATACTTTTGTACCTGAGAGTACCTGCTATAGGCTGCAACCCCAATTTCAACCTTATTTCTACTAGCAGATAGTTCAAAATTAATTGAGCGTCGGAAAAATAGTTTGTATGTAGAAGTTTAGGATCATTTTCTGACTAAGGGCGTTTGCGCACTCATCCGTATCCGATTCTCAATCGATTCTTATCCGTTTCTGATCTGGCCATCCTAGTAATTGTATGGACGCTTACGCACCCATACGTATCCGGTTCGTTTTCGATCCGTAAATTCTCACTCCGGATCGGTTTTTTTACGGATCAAAACCGAGTCGAAGTGGCCGCCATACAAATTGTACGTACGCTTGCGCACTACACGATTTTTTTACGGATGAAGATTGAGGTACGGGGAGGGGAAAGCTCGCGCTGCTAGTGATGTGCCAAATTGTCAATTTTTTTATAAACAAGGCCGCGTTCCGATTTGCGCTGACATCACATTGAGTACCCAAAACCGCGTACCGAATCACTGTCATTGGGATTACGGCTGCCATTGTGACGGATTGCGTCATGACCGCCGCCATCTTCCGCTAATGGCGCCCATGCTCCAGAGCGAAATCACGTAAGCGTAATGTCAAATTCGACTTTGACATATTGATTATTTATTTTTAAAAGTTAAATGTTTAATGTAAAATTAACGTGTCTTTATATTTATTTGGTTGAACAAAATTAAAAACACGTTATTCAATTATGAAATGGCGATAAATTACTGAAATATTTTAAATCAATCAGTTTTGTAGGTTAGGGTTGCCAGATGTTCGATAGTAAAAGTATCGAGTAGGTTATGTATATATTACGATAGTTTTGACTCAGGCACATACATAAAATATAAATATCAAACATTATTTTTTGTATTTGTTTAATTTCTTGGGCCTATTTACATCTCCATTTTTAAAAATTCACATACCTTATCTTATTTTGGGTACTAGCCATGCGAAAAGTGCTGTTTTCACAGCTGTACGGTACTTTTTTAATACGTATAATAATATACAATTTTGCCAGCTTTGGTACGGTAATCAAAATCTGGCAAGACTGAGTTATAAGCAGTTTCAGCGCGCTCAAACGCCGTTCCGTTTTGATTTCGCTCATGAGCCGTATTATCGCGATTTCTGAATCGGTACGCGAGTAATCGCTGTCAGTACTTTGAGCCGTGAAATCTGATTCGGAATACACCCCAAGTATTTTGGTAGTCGTTACAAAAATAATCGAATGCACACTCGAGACAAGAGACTCCAGGATTCTGTTTACGTGAAACAAACTATACGAGTAACGTGAGCGACTTTATTGCGGGATCTACATTACATAAGTAGATATAATTAAAAAAGATCAACCTAGTATTCGAATTCTATAAGTACCCGAAATCTAAACTCGAGTATAGTCAACTGCTCATCAGTCAGTGGTAAAGTGTTAACACTTTGACCTCGAACGCTTCTTGCTTCTATAGCATTATGGTCGAGATCAGCTCAGTCAGTCAGCTCGACTCGGCACATCACTACAACAATATCATGCAATATCGTCTCAAATACGAATGAAAACCGGATCGGATACGGATGAGTGCGCAAACGCTAGACGTGAATTTACCGTCCGTTTTTTTACGGATCAAAAACGGACCGGATAAGAATCGGATACGGATGAGTGCGCAAACGCCCTAAAGGTTTCCGAATTGAAAGTTTTTTTGCTGGAATAAGATAATCAAATTCCAATCAATTTTTTGGTATATTTACTTTTTTGGACATACTTCCGTTTGACGGGAATCGTCTTCACGTCAAGCGTCAAGCTGGAAGCCTCACCAAGGGCTCCTACTGGACCAATTTCGTTGAAACTTTGTATACGAGATAATCAATTTCCAATTAAATTTTTGACATAATATGTTACAAAACATTATTTATATTATAAAACATAATGATAGAACCAGTCTATCTTAGTGAGGCTGCTAGCTAGACGTCGATCTAGAAGCCTCAGTAAGATACCTACTCAAATATCTCCCAAAATACAATTAAACTTTTTCTGAGATTTACATTTATAAACAAATTTAATCAAATTCCAATCAACTTTTTGACATGGTTAAAACGATCAAAATCGATGGTGAGGCTGCTATAGATAGCCGGAGACGTTTTCCATAGACAATTTTAACACAACGCCTTTTTTTTTGCGTGCGTCTGATCGTCTTCCTCGTCTCGTCAGTTTCTCCTAGGTAGGTAGTCTGTGGTCTCCCTGATCCGTCCGCCATCTTGTTGGTTTTCGTTCGTTGTAAAAGGGACGCGTAACTAACTATCAATAAATTACAAAAGGTTTATGTGATTTTGCATACAAAACTAATGTTTTAAGTAGTTGTGATATCCATACAGTGTGATGCAAGTAAATAAAACGTTTATTTCTTTACTTGAAGTGCGGTTATGCGGCGAATTCAATGACGCAGTGAATTTCTATATTTTCAGGTAATGTCGCGTTACGGTGACTGTAAGGTGTATGTGGGGGATCTAGGCAATAATGCCAGTAAACCTGAACTTGAAGATGCATTTTCCTACTACGGTCCACTGAGAAATGTGTGGGTAGCACGAAATCCCCCTGGCTTCGCTTTTGTTGAATTTGAAGACCCTCGCGATGCTGAAGATGCGGTAAGTTATTTCATTTACGAAACAAAGTTGTACCTAGTCATATTATCGTATGTACATGCTAAAATTAAATATTGTCTGGTATAGGTTCGTGGGCTTGATGGCCGAACCATTTGTGGGCGTCGTGCTCGAGTAGAAATGTCCAATGGCGGGCGTGGATATGGGCGAGGTCCTCCGCCGCGCTCTCGTTTGCCGCCGAGGCCATACGACGACCGCTGCTATGATTGTGGAGACCGTGGACACTATGCTCGCGATTGCACTCGCCGACGTCGCCGCAGGTAACCTCAATAAAATTAACCTCAAAACCTCTCATCAGTGGTGTTGATCATGGAAAGTACATATATGTACTATGGTATGGAATCTTTAACTAGTTATTTATTTTACTTGTAACAGAACTATCTGGCATTCCATGTTATGTCCTGGTTTTAAGAAATAAATAAAAAATAATTTACACTAAAGGTTCCATCCCAATATTTTGATCCACATAAACCAATGATAACTATGTTATAGGTTATCATTGGCCTGTGCGCCGAGAACGAACTCGTCAGTGTCTGCACTTCTTATTGTCTGCGCTACGTAGCTTACGCTTCGCGGCGTGTACTCCGCTAAAGTTGGCCGCATCTAACTTCGCTCTGCGAACTACGTAGCAGCGTGCACACTTCACTTTCGAGAACTACATTGAGAGTAAAGTTCATACTGCGCTTCGAGACGCACGACTAATGTAATCACTGCGTGCACTCAGTGAGTTACACATTATTATCATCCCCATATTTTGTGTTCAAAGCAGACACTTTATTTTTACTAATCTTTCTTTCAGTTTGTATTAAAGGTAGACTATGTATTTATTTTTTAATTTTACTGAAAATCAAAGAGGTGAATGAGTGCAAGATATAACAAGAGTAGCACAGCACTACAGCTTTAGAAGAAAATACAAGATTTTCAACATTGGCCATGCTCGCTAAGAATAAAATTCACTAAGCAATTTTTTTATTCTCTAGGACAAAAAAATCTAAATTTCATCTAGGGAGCAACTTTATATGTCTACATTCACTGCTGCTTGCCAGCCTGTTTGCGCGCCTGTCTTGGTATTATCCTGCTATTGGTAAACTTTTGCAATTAAATACAGGGATATATTATATATTTACTCAATGTAGTTTTCGTGTAGGAACTGACAAGTGTTTATAGATTTCAAGATGCAAAATTGCCACTGACTTAACTTTATTTTTTATTATTCTCTCTTTAGTACCCTGGTAGCCTGGAGTAATTTATGACTTCTGAAGCACAATCCTGGATTAACTTGTGTTCCAAAACACGGAAAAGTTAAGAATAATAGCAGAGGTGTCTTCAAGTTGCACTGTGTTAGATGGCGTGTTAAAATGCTTTTATCGCATGTTTCAGCCGATCGAGGTCCCGTCGCCGTACGCGCTCCCGCTCTCCACGATCGGGCTCGCGCAGCCGCAGCCGCAGTCGTTCTCGTTCCCGCTCCAAAGGACGCTCGATGTCCCGCTCAAGGTCGCGGTCTCCATCCAAAGAATCTAAGAAGTCCAATTAATAAACAGCCGAAATTGAACTTACGATATTCCATTAATTTAGTACATAATATAAGACTTCATTCAATTTGTGTGTTGAGTGTTAGCTACACCATCCGTTTGTCATTTTGCAAGATTTCTGTCGTTTCTTTTTGACTGCTTGTAAATGTACTTTGTGTATTGCATTCTTATTAATAAAGTGACATTTCTATACTATTATTATTTTCTTAGCTTTATTATGACATAAATAATTTGATTCAATAATGGGGGTTTTTATTTTAGTTCTACAAGGCCTGCTCACAGAGGATGTAAGGGGTAGTGGCTACGAATAAATTCGTAAATAGGGTAGTGGTCTTTAAAACGAGTTTTACTTCTATGGGGGTATGTAGTAGGTACTCTGTGGTAGTAGCGCCTATACCGATAATGCCCGACCAATAATGTACAGCCCGATAAAACGAAACCAATCCACAGGCAAAAAAAAACTTGGGGCTGTCAAAATGATGCCCGATATTTCGTGTACTTGGATTCGAATTATTGGCTGTACATTACTGGTACACTCATGGGTGGACAAAGTCGGACCGCATTGATAAAGGCCGACCAATAAAGCATGGGCAGTAACGGCGGTATGAAAGTTATAAGTAGAGATCGGAGTCCATGTAATGTACATCCAATAATGTACAATCCGATAATTCGAAACCATAAATAGGTCAAATATCGGGCTGTACATGCCTGCAATGGGGCACATTACACAGTCAATATAATCACAATTCCAGTATCGCAAGTTTTGAAAAGGGTCTATTACACATGTGGTAATATCATCATCAGTATGTCGCTGAATTTATTAGAGTGAAGTCGTGTTACGCACAAGATCAATCATGGATAATAGTAAAAAGGCAGCTATAGCCACGGGCTATAGCTATAGTACTCGCATGCACGTTAAAAAGTAAACGTTAGAGAAGCGTTGGGTTAAAAATTGGATTTAAAATGAAATCAATACACTTATTTGGTTTTTGGGCACGTTTCAAATACAAGAAGAATTTCTTTTTTATACGTAAAATTATATAACGCGCTATCCCACAGTATTTGCTGCGGTTTTCCTGTACCCGAAGGTTGCCTGGAAGAAATTGTGGAAGAAGGCCGTTTATGTGTATTTAAACTGTTTTTTTATGTAAATCTCTTGTGTGCAATAAAGTATATTCTATTCTAAGAATAAACTCTTTCAAGTATTTTTTTTGTTTGTTGTCATCAACGACAGAGCGTAATTCGGACGTCGTTGTTCCTCCATGGCTGCCAGCGAGTATTGATAGAAAAAATATCGCGATGCGCTCACACATTCAATATTATCGCGGGCGTATCGCGGATTTCAAGAATCCCAGATAATCTGTGATATTATCATGATACTGCGATACAGCATATTACACAGTCAATATTATCACGATATATACACGATAGCCGTGTGGTGACGGCAGAGTAGAATACATTTGTCACCAACCCCTACTCTTCCCGTGGGTGTCGTAAGAGGCGATTTAGGGACTACACATTGAACAGGGAACGGGCAGCAGCGCACTCTGATACAGTAACCTTTTAATCTGCGATCTCCAACCCGCCTGCCAAGCGTGGAGATTATGGCAAAACCCTCTACTTAAGTGGAGGAGGCTCATAGTCCAACAGTGGACTGTAACTGGCCGTTGATGTTGATGTTGATCGTGATAATATTGACTGTGTAATGTGCCCTGAATGCGGTCTGTTTTTGTCCGCCCAGGATTGTACAACCAGTAACGAATTAGTACACGAATTATCGGGTTGTACAATATTGGCTGTGCATTAATTAACGCCTGTAACGAGAATGCCCAATTTTTTTTTAAAGTCTGTAAGAACATTACGTGACAAGCCTGCAAGCAGGCATGGCGGGACACAAAGTCATACGAGTGCCATAAAAAAAAAAAAAGGCATGGGGGGGGGTCACAAGATACCCTAATCCGAAGGGTATGGCGGCAAGAGCCGTGTTCGCTTCGCTCACCTAGCTCCCGTCCGCCATACCCTTCTAACCTGATCTAACTGAGTCGGGGTGGCAACTGTTCTTTCTGTTGCACTGCACATTATTTTCAGAAAGTTTTATGCATTTTTTTTTAAGTTTGGATACACCCTACTATCGTGAAAACATGGTCTGAAAATGTAAAAAAATGGCAACATTTTAAAAAAAAGCAATGTAGCGGACGGACGTCGTTTCGACTTTTCTATTCCGTCATGCAATAATTTTTGTCATCCATGAATTCGTCGATAAAAAGTATTTTAGATGGTGTCACATACGTGAACATTAGTTAAAATTATTATAATAATGTGTTAGTATTTCGTTTTGCGTAGTTCAACTCCGTAGTTCTTGATAGGTCTGTGACAAGTTCGGTAATGGTGGCCATGTCATGAAAATCCCCACAGCCATGGATGATAGCTCCGTGTCTCATCACAACGGAGGGCAAGTGGGATCTCAAATAGGAGTCAGTGTAAATAACAAACAAAATGACGAACCTAGTCAAAGTGTCCAGTATTCGATACCAGGCATTTTGCATTTCATTCAACACGAATGGGCGAGATTCGAGCTTGAAAGATCACAATGGGAGGTGGACAGAGCAGAGTTTGAGGTGACTATTTCTTTTTGCTTATTTCCTCGCCGTATTCTAATCTCAGGTAGGCAGTTTTAGTTTGAGTACTGTCTAGTTATGACATATATTTTGGGTAGTAAAGCTGATTGTTATTTATCACTTTTTTGCATGCTAAACAACTGTTTTGCTTTGTTGTAGGATTTTCTAATTAATACCAATAGTTAGGCCTTAGAGTATAATATATGACAATGTGAATTTACTGTTAGTAGTAAGGTTTCCTAGTTTTCATTTAATTATGATACATTGTGTGTACAGTTGTAAATTTTATGTTGAGAAAATGTTATAGTTATCTACCTACCACTTAGTATATTTCTGGTTGTATTTTATAGAGTAATCAAAATGTGTTTTGAATATGCGTGTGTAATACATTAATTTATATTTTAAAAGGAAGGGGATAGAAAGCTGCAAAACTGTTACATTAATAATATAATTAAATTTCACCAACTAAAAAAGTTCTAACTGAGGTAACCATAGGCAGAAACATTTTAAGAATTGTCAATAATATTAACAACAAACAATAATACAATGTATTGTATAAAAATATATTTTGTAAGTTTTAAAATCATCTCTGGTTGTTATTGTTACCAGCTCATATTATCTAGAATTAAGTAAGTGCTTTATTTTTAATTTAATAAAAAAACAATCTTTAGCGTGTTAAGTAAATTTTTATACAATACACACCTATTAACAACGGAAACATCTGTTAAATGTATGCCAATGTATTAATATTATGTTGATGAAACCTTGGCAATAGACAGTGAAATTCTTAATCGCCTAGTTATACTTCGAGCCCTTTCATACTGGCCTGCTTTTTTAGCTGGGCCTATTTTTAAGTACAGGGCATTATAAATTCACTGCTAATCCTGGTAGATTAGATGCATGACTAGGCTCCAGCTTCTGGCAAAGAACCATCATGTATGTGTGTGTATATAATGACGTATTAAACATTTTATTACACAAAAATCATCAATAGCTCATATACGTCCCCAACGAGAGCTCGAGCCTACCCTGAATTAGGGTGATTAGGCCTTAGTTGACCTCGCTGCCCAGTGCGGGTTGGTTGTTGGTTTACACAAACATATCTAAAAAAAAAAAAGTAAATTTAATAGTGCAAAGGTGATCCCACCTCTTTTAGTCATCATTTTTATGTCTCTCAAAATGTAAAAAAAATATAAGATTTAAATTTATTTTAACTCAAAATAACATACACACGCTGCATACAGGATTTTTGTATGCAGTGCTGTTAATGTGTAGCTCAAAACTAACTGAATTTTGTCTTATTTTTAATTAACTAAGAAGTAGATAGATAGATAGATAGATAAATCTAGGTCTCTGGATCTTGTCTAATTTTAGTCTAAATTTTAAAAATATTTGTATTCCACACGCTTACTGTTAAGGCCCAACAAAATCATTTAGTATGTTTGAATTACTTGTTGATTCTTCAGTTGGCATGTAGGACCCATAATAATCTTTAATAATTTGTTTGGATCTATATTTAGTTAAATCAGTTAATAGTTTTAGCCCTAAAATCAGTTTAAATACCGAGTTCTTTCATAATTTATTTTTTTGCACATTTTTTCCCTGTCCTTTTTTGTTTTTGTCCTTTTTTAATTTAGCTGATTAGCTAAATAATATTATATGAAAGTTTTTCTTTTAAAAAGCTGACATGTGTGGATTAGGCAGTTGCAGGCTAAGTTATTAAGTTACTCAACTTTTGTTATTCAATTATTGTTTAACTATATTTTTATTTAATTAACACCATCCTCCTTCTGGTTTAAAATATAATGATAATGTAAAGATTTTGCAACTGTTGTCTAATTGGTAATTAACTGGCTTTTGTTTGCTTTTATTGCAATTATAAAAAGGTGTTCCATGGTACATATTGAATTTTCAATCCTAAAAAAAAATACTGTATTCATTCATGTGGTTACACCTACCACCACCACCACCTGATTGCCTCCTTTAAGGTTAAACATCAGCTGCAGTAGCGCCACCAATTGAAATAAATCATTTACTAATTATCAGTGACTAACGACATTATTGTGTTTAACGACAATAGAAGGGTTATAAAAATATATTTTAGTTATTGTTTTATAGTCCTAAATATAATCAAGTATATGTAAGTCGTAACTGTTAAAAGAGGCCACTTTTAGTTTTTTTTTGGTCAAATTATAAATATTGTTAATCCTGTGTGCAGGCGCGGATCGCCTTCCTCCAAGGCGAGAGGAAGGGCCAAGAGAATCTAAAAAACGACCTAGTACGAAGAATCAAAATGCTAGAATATGCATTAAAGCAGGAGAGGGCGAAGTTCCACAAGCTCAAGTATGGGGTGGAGCTTCAGCAGGGCGACGTTCGGCCGCCGCCCGATGAGCCGCCGTCGGAGCCCGAGCCCGCCGAGCGCGCCACCTGGAAGCAGGGCCGACAACTCATCAAACAGTACCTGCAGGTTCGTGGCTTTGTCATCACATTTTGAAGTTTCTTAACGGGATATGAGCACTCGGCGATTTGCGTGGGGGATGCTCGCCTCGCGCCTGTGTACAGCATTTACAAAGTGACTGAGAGAGACGAAAATACCGGCATATTTGAAGTCTACAGACTCAAGATTGCAAAGTGCGTATAAATCGTGCTATACACACGACATGTTGGCTAGCACAGTTTTTCTGAAAGCCTGCTTTTCGGCATTCCTGTATTCCGTTTTCACAGACGACGGCCGAGAGTTCAGGTTCTGGGTTCGAAAAGTGCCACGATTCCGTGCGTCGGAAGGCACGTTAACCGGTTTATCTAGGAAAAGAGTCGTATCATGAGCCATGTCAGAAGCCATTGGCGGGTCAGTAATTCTGACAGGTTTGCGGGGTCGGTCATTGACTTTACAACCCGCTCGATATGTTAGTTTTTATAAAAGTGCGATCCGAAAGAAATACGAACTTTAAACGTAAGCAATAAACATTCTTGTTCACGTAAGATTTATTGCCCTGTATCAGCGAAAGCTAGATAGCAAAATAACCATTCATTCATTGATGGATTTAATGTGGAATCGGTTTGGTTAGGTCAGAGTTGCTTGAATGAGCTAGGTATTGTACAGTAAAAGTCTGTCCAATCTTTGCCAAACATTAATGCAAAGTTTTTACGACATCATTATAGATTCGTTTATTTGTTAGCTGATACAAGGATAGTAAGGAACTACAGAACAGAAGACTAGCAATAATCTTAAACTTACGATGTTATTGAATTCCCTTTAAATGAATCTTAGTCATCAATCACACCATCAGCCTCAAGTTAGTTGTCAAACAGCGATTAATATCTACAAGTTTTAACTGAAAGATTTATCCAAATCCGGTCGACGCCTGCGATAGCTCGTATATGACAAACTCAATCGATTTCTCTTGTTTTATGTGTACTCGGCGTCAGTAAAGAATATTGTATTGTAAGAAAGTGCTTTCAAAATGCATCAGACAATTACATCATCTACAAACTCATTTTATTATTTATTAAAACTGAAATGTTTCCAGAATCCCTAAGCAAGGTAATGTTTTATTTGGGCTTACTTAAAACACTATTTAAGATTCAATTGTTCGATAAGACCGAAAGTTAACATTCGTTGTCTAGTTGCGTAGTGTTTCAATGTTTGAAGTAAGCAAATATTTGTTACCGCGACCCTTTCCGGGTGGCAAAGTGCCTGGCGGTACGGTAGTGCTGGTGTCTTTGTGCACACTGCGGGCGGCTGGCTCAATCAGGCGTGCGGCGCACTGGCGCGTGTAACGCTGCCACTGATTTGTGTAATTCCTACCTTACCATATTCACTACAGTTTATTTATTACTAAGTAGGGCGAAACTAAAACAACGTTTTCGCAAACGACTCCTGTATTTGTAGCGGTTGCTTTCGTCGATTACACAGGCCTGCAAAAAGGTCATGACGTCCTCTCTAGAATTTGACAGCTGATTCTGGGGTATTTTGATGCGCTGATTACGAATATGAAGTCAGTTTTTCTCCATCACGTCCAGATTTTTCAGAATAGGCTACAGATAGAAAATTGAGAAAAAATCACGTTTTTATGCAGAAAAAATATATATTTAAAAAAGTACGTAGATTCTAACTTTGAAAACTATTAAATTATAATAATGACATAGGTTAAAACACCCATTGATTATCTTTGTGGAGGTCCTTTTTTCCTAAAGCTGCTTATACGCACAAGCGTTCGCAAGTTTAGATTATTGCGCTTCAATAACCAACAAAAGTCCGCCATAATGTTGGAATTCCATCTTCCTCTGACTTCAAGTTCTTTTAAAACTTGGTGAAACCTTTCGCCTTGTTCTTCACTAACGGCTCTGAATTTTTCTTGGCATTTTCTGGGGAGTATTCAATGTGCGAATTCAGGAAATAGAGTTTAATGCCCATTAAACTGAAATACGTTATCATTTTGGCCACTATCTCTTTATAGTCTAGAGCTTTTATTGTTCCCCAAATTTTCACCACTTCCTTAAAAGATTTCCACGCTTGCAAGGTAACTCGACATCATTGAGTTTTTCGTCCAAGTTGTCGTCCGAATTTTATTTTTAATTTAGGTCCGATGAAAATTCCTTCTTTTAACTTAGTCTCTAAATGCTAAATGCTGGATATGCTGAATTTAGATGTTTGAATTTTGAAACCTTCCCCATCTTTATTTAAAATCCAATTTGATGTGTAAAGGCGTCAGCAAATCTTATTCTCTGGGAACTAAATTGATTCGCATATCACCTGTTAATTTTCTAAATCAGTGTCAGTACTTATATACAAAAAACTTATTGCTTTTATAGTAGTATTCATAATAATAAGGTCATTATATTTAATCATCGTTCATGAATGGGCTCATTACTAAATGAAGCTAAAATGACACTTTGTCAATACATTTAACAACGTGAAAAATGATGTAAAGAAATACAAAACTTTTGAGACTCGCTAAATGGGAGTTCAATAATTAAAAATGCTGCGGTATCCTTTCAAATATTTAACTTTCTTTTAGTTGGAGGATAAAAAACCCACTTATTATTTTAGGAAAATTCTACGGGGATGCAAAAAATCTGAGTGGATTTTTTAAAAATAGTTCGCATTTAACATGACATTTTAGTTTATTGCGATTGGTAGTGCTTTTTAAACACAAGGAATTTAAAGTGATAGAATGAAGTTACACATTAGTTAGTGGTCAGCTCCGCATACCTGTACGGCAAAGACGCAACATATTACAGAAGTCTGAGGATAAGTGTGGTTAAGGTTCCTTGAATAAGTCATTAGAATGCGTCTTTCTCAAAGGCATAAAATGAGAGCACTTGTGTAAAACTAAATAAGTGGTGGTTTAATCAATATCAGTTCACTCCACTGCTAGAATTTATTTCCCTAAAACTCACCAACTATTTCAATCACGGTATTTTGTTGACCATGAACTGTGTTGAAAACAAATACACACGTCAATCGTAAATAGTTGAAAAAGCTTCGCGAAAACTTGAATGAAACCTCATGAATAAGCAAATTTAATTAAGCAAACAAATATACCATAGTTGTTTTTCATTCATGATGCGAGAAATCAAATGTGAATTTTGTAGTGCGCACGTAACCATTAAAAAAGTAAATGAGCATGTTTTCAGTACGATGCCCGATGTTTAGAGTATTTCATCGTAAGCGTGTTTGAAAACTGTATTTTACTCATTTATAGGAATATTATTTATGCTATAATGCTCGTATGGTATTGGTATGTACTCTATGCATATCGCAGGCCTAGTTGTCAGAGTTTTCACAGGTATTAACTTGCTGAAGTATAAAAATACTACAGATCTGTCTGGCCAGATTTGCGGATCGCTCCTAAAGCTCTACTGCTTTAGAACAAAGAGATCTTTAAAGGTTACTGGTAACGTATTGAACAATTCTTTTAGATGTAAGCGGGATGTAATTGTCGATTTACAACATATAGTTTCAAAGGCCGAGAGATTTTATGATGTGTATTAAGGCACAACGAACGTAGTCCGAAAGATTCTGACGTGTTACCAGAACTGATCAACATCTAGTGTCGCGTCGCGTCTTCGAGAAACTAGCAAAACATTGTAAAAAACTCGCTTTGTTTTCTAATCATCTTTTTCTTCATGTGGGTTGTAAGGTCGACAACTGACCTCACGAACCCTATGGAGGCACTCAGAGTGAGTCGCCGCCAAAAGCCACTGATTTGGCTTGAAATGCCAATCTATAATAGTCAAGAGAATCGCCCATAACATTTGTTTGTTGTTGATACAGGAAATAGGTTACACGGACACGATCCTAGACGTGCGTTCGAACCGCGTGCGCACGCTGCTGGGGCTGAACAGCGAGGAGGCCGGCGAGGACCCCAACTACCGGGGCTACGACAGACACGACCGCTGCGAGCATTCCATCAACCACCTCATTCGCAAATATGACTACGGTACGTACACATGCGTACAATGCGACATAAGTAGAAATAGAGATAAATTCTGGAACTAAATGGCGCAAATTTTTAGTGTACCCGAGTTGCGTGGATTTTCAGGCATTCTGAATTACTACGCGATCGATAATATAAACGACAAATAAACGTTGAAAAACTTGCAATTACCTGTCGTTGTTAGTAATTGTAAATTGATGGGTTCTGCCCTTTTTATCAAATGTTCTCTGTCCAGCCTAACGAAATATTAAACATCGATTCGGACTATTTGTACACTTTTATTTTTATAAGTTTCAAATTGTATATGGTTGGATCTCGACTGGTTGCCACCACTGAACCTTGTGAATGATTAATAAACACACATGAATATACGACAACGTCTTGAGTTTTTCATAAATTATTTATTGGGTTCTCTTGCAAATAATAACAAAATTCCTGTTTTATTTTATATGTAAAGAGATCTAGCTATAGTACCTATTATTTTTTTATCGGTTTTTGTTGCTGAAATGACCTGACAACTTTAAGAACTAGTTATACGGAGCTGACAATGCCTTTTCCCATTTCTCAATTAAGTATAGAACACACACATACACCGTGTCCTGATCTTGATGACAGTACATCAGTGTCCCAGCGGGGATTACTAACATCTTAATTGGTGCTTCCTGTGAGCCAACTAAAGCTTTGCTCGCCTCTTTATTTAGGGACATGAGCGTGACTGTGCAGGGTGTGAGTGACAGGTCTCCACAAAATGATAGGGTACATTCAGCCTATGGATCTGAATCATATTCCACCGGAATTTCTTTCAGGATATTTCCAGAAGCTAACAAAAAATCTAATTTCTTTAATTTCTGAACTTTATCTTGTATCAATTATCTGAGCATGCTTGCATTGTGTCAGTAAGTGGAGACCTAACTTAAAAAAATTGAAATAACGTTAAAAACGTAAAAAAATACGTAATAAAAAAAGGAAAAATTAATTTCCAATGGATTATGATTCAGGATCATGTATCTATCATTTTGAGACCTGTCATTTGCACCACAACCCGTATGTAAGGTCGACCAATAAATTGGTTTATCACCCTAAGGTTGAATGTCAGTTGCAAATGCCACCACCAAGGCTGCCACCAGAGGGCGCTACTAAGTAAACATTGTCCACTTTATAGTTTCTTTCAAAAAAATAATTAATTGATATTAAGTACTAGCTGCAGTGAAATATTGTTAAGATTGATATAAATCATATACACAAGTGTTTGTGACTAAAAATTCCGAATATTAATAAGTGAAAACAAGACTTGAAAATTGATGTCATTTTTCGGCTAAAAAGTGATAAAAAATACATCCGTTCATTATGCGTCTTAATGATTGTGTACAGTGAACGTAAATCAATATCTACATGACATTTTGTGACAGTGTTTTTGAGATACTTTTAAACTACGCTAACGAATTATTTTGCCTTGTTCTACTATTATAGTGGATGCGTCCCTACCAACAACAGATAGAATTTTTCACCAAGTTATTACCGACCCAAATAGCCCAGTGGCTAGTACTACTGTCCGAGACACACGAGACGTGGGTTCAATTCACCATCTACTATTGCCTTTTTGGAAATTTTATTTCGGCTCAAAGATCATACAGAATATTATACATCGCCAAATTCATCAGTCATCATCACTTATTCAAAATAAAACTTTCAATTTTATCCAAACTACCAGTAGTAGCGCCACCTAGATATTTAAAGAACTAAGAGAGGTTTAGCTACTAAACGATAGAGGGCGCTGTAATATATCGATTCACTGTTGACCAATAATCAATCGATTCATAAGTGTGTATATAGAATTTAGTAACACAGTATTCGTAAGTCTGAAATTATAAATACATGTGGTGTCGTTTTATTGATATTTGATCCAAATGGCGACTAATAGTGAAAATAGTTTAGACAAAATAGAGAAGACCTGCAATAAGTGTGACCACATTATTTTGACAAGACAAACACTCACATGTGGCACTTGTAAGCTATATTATCATTTAAAATGCACTGATGTTTCCGAGAAAAGATTCTACAACATGGAACCAAAGCACAAGCAAGAATGGAGATGCAAAAAATGCTGGGCTGAATATCACAAACAAAAAGCCCTCGAGACACAGCAAAAAGATTTATTTTATTCTGGCTATATAGTTACATCGTCGCCGGATAACGTTACAAGACGAAACAAGAACCTGCCATATAAGATAAACATTTCGACTGAGAACTCATATTCCTCCTTTAACTCCCTATTAGAAGATGGAGATACTGACTTAGAAGAAACATTACTTAATAGAAGTTGTCCAGAACTACAAAAATGTTACAGAAGTGAAATAGAGGATTTACATCGCCAGAATAGATTACTACAAGAACAATTAGTAAGTGCTGATAATCAAATAGAAATACTACTGTCGGAAAATTATGCTCTAAAAAAGAAAAATACGGAACATGAACTTACGATAAAAAATTTGACTATTATTTGTAAAACTACTAATAACGGGACTCCTCGCAAATCTACAATTAAGAAAAAATCTACAATTAAGAAAAAACGACAGAGCTGGAATAGAAGAACATTAAATTTTAACTTATCGGATGATCACGAAAATATCATTAATACTGAAGAGAAAGGCAAAAATATTACTTCAAAAAGGCAGGAAGAAAAATGCTCACCAACTTCAATTGCGAACAAGGACATACCTACAAAAATTGTGACATCAGAGACGGAGCCGCCTAGTTCCATACCGGACCGCCGCCGCCGCACCGTGGTTTCTCTGGCTGAATTAGCACGTAAAGCATTAGAGTCCGCAAATGGAACAAGCACTAAACCACAAATTATGGCCAATGAGGAAAAACCAAAACGAAAATTTAATGACGGAAAGAATAAAATACTTCTTCTTACAGATGAAACTGGACGAAATTTCAGAAATATTTTAAATAAATTCTGCAAAGAAGAATATACTATAATGTCAATAATTAAACCCTATGCTCGGTTCGAACAAGTCTTAGAGAATAGCTATATGTTGTGTAAGGACTTTACTAAATCTGATTATGTTATAATTATGGCAGGGAAACATGATAATAATCCGACTATGGTTAAAACTCACTTAATTGAAACTTTGAATAAATTGACAAACACTAATGTTCTAATGGGAAATGTAAGTTATAATAAGTACATAAATGAATCCAAATTAAATAATTTACTAAAATCTGTATGTTCTAATCATATTAATACGAAATTGTTTACATTATCTACGTATTATAATAGTTTAGACAGAGTTGACACATGCCGAGCAATAATGTGTAGCATGGTGTGTCTTAACTACAGGAATAAATTATTAATGCCTAAAAATAAAAAGAAATACGAAACAGCTAGCACACAGACAGAGGATATTTTTTTTCGAGTCTAACCGTGATGATGCCCTAGTTCCTTCAACCCAATCTAAAAATTTTAAAGACAAATTTAAATACGATATAGTACCAAACAACGAAACGAAGTTATGCACGATATTTCATCAGAATATAGCAGGTTTGTTAAATAAACGAGAATTTCTGGAACTCTCCTTATCTGACCTTCACATGAAACATATAGGTGTAGATGTAATATGCTTAAGTGAAACATTTATAAAATCTGGATCTACAAATAATGTCCAAATTTCAGGTTACAATTTAGCTGCCAACTTCTCGAGAAATAATAAAAAAAGAGGAGGTGTTTGCATTTTTACAAAACATGGTGTTTCATATAAACTTTTGAGTTGGTGCAATGACTACAGTATGGAAAAATGCTTTGAATGTTGCGGTATAGACGTAGAGACGTATAAATGTAGAGTTATATGTATTTATCGAACTCCAGACTCAGACCTAACAATATTTTTTGAAAAATTAGAACAATTATTACATAGAGCTAATACTAAATCAAATTACAATTGTTTTTTATGTGGAGATTTAAATATAGATATTTTGAAAGATACTAAGGTTTCTAAACAATTATTACACTTACTATCAAGTTATGGTTACTCTATGCATATAAATAAACCAACGCGAAAAACTACTTGTATAGACCATATTGCAAGCAACATTGTAGACAAAAAAATTACAGCGGGTGTTCATGAATCAGGATTATCAGACCATAATACTTGCCAAACTGTAAGCTTTGAGCCCGTATGTCATAAAAAGCCTGTAGTGCAATATTTCATTAAAAAGCGTGATTTTAGTAAAGAAAATATAAACAAGTTTCTCCATTGCGTGAGAGCTCTATCATGGAGTACAGTTTATTCATCAGAAGACATTGATCAGGCTTACAAAGAGTTTGTGGATGAGCTGACTCTGTTCTACAATCTTTGTTTTCCGGAAATACGAGTTAAAATAAATAAAAGGAAAAAAGGACTTACGTGGGCCACAAAAGGTATAAAAATTTCTTGTCGGAAAAATAGAGCACTAAGATATAACTACTACAAATTTAATAATAAAAATGATCAAACTACTTTCTATACATATTCAAAGATGTTAAAAAGATGTATTAGGACAGCACAAAAAATTACACATAAGAGAATATTGACATCGTCAAAAAATAAATCTAAATCGACATGGAATATAATAAAAGAAACCGACAATAATGATATTACTTTAAATGAAATAAATAAAATTTCAGTAGATAGTGAAATAATAACAGATATAAACCGGATAGCAGAAGAATTTAATAAACAATTTATAGACGATGAAGAAAAATCAAAAACACAGAGAGCCAAAAACAGTTATATGCCTAAGGTTAACGTCAACTGCTCTATGTTCTTAAAACCATGCAGCGTAGAAGAAACTATTAAAATTATTAAATCCCTTAATTCTACGAATGCTGTAGGTTACGATGGAATAGCCACCAAAATACTGAAATTATGTGTATATGACATTGCTCCCGTTTTGAATTATTTAATAAATCTTTCTTTTTTGACTGGTAAATTTCCATCTGCTTTAAAAATAACGACTGTTAAACCTCTTTATAAAAAGGATGCCAAAGAGGATATCAATAATTATCGGCCAATTGCACTAGTTTCTGTAATATCCAAGGTCTTTGAGAAAGCTATGCATGCAAGACTTACAGAATATTTAACTTTACATAATATTATTAAGGAGGAACAGAATGGTTTTCAAAAAAACAAGTCCACGACACTGGCTGGTTACTTATTGATAGATGAGATAACCCGACATATAGACAAAGGAAAGCAAGTTGCTGTTATATACTTTGACATGACTAAGGCATTTGACTACGTAAACCATAAACTACTTTTGAGTAAATGTGAAAGATATGGTATAAGAGGTATCGCTAATGAATGGCTTTGTTCCTATCTTTCTAACAGATCACAATGTGTTGAAATATCCAAATTAGATAAGAATTCAAATCTTGTTTCCTATAGATCCAGCTTTAAAGTCAACAGTCATGGTGTGCCTCAGGGAAGCGTCCTTGGACCCCTTCTGTTTCTCTTGTATATTAACGACCTACCAGAAATAACAAATTATAAATATATACTATTTGCAGACGACGTTTCACTAATTATTCCTTGTAATAACAAAGATTCTTTTGAAACAGAAATAAACAACTCTATTGATTTAATGTATGATTGGCTGCAATTTAATAATTTACAGGTTAATATCAATAAAACAAAGTACACTATATATCGAAATTGGAAAATGGAGAAATTAAATCTTAACATTAAATGTAGTGGTCGTAATTTGGTGGAAGTCGCAGAAGCTACTTTCCTCGGCATAACTCTTGACGAGCATTGTACATGGATCTCTCATATTGCAAATGTATGCAACCGAATAAGTAGATTCGTGTATGCCTTGTATAGAATTCGCAGTATTTCAGATATTGACACAGCCCTTATGGCTTATCACGGCTATGTTGCGTCCGTTTTACGGTATGGTTTGGTGCTATGGGGCAATTCCAGAAATTTGTATGATGCATTTGTTATACAAAAGCGTTGCATACGGGCACTTTGCAGGGCTGCACCTCTCGATACTTGTCGCCCACTTTTCCGTAAATTAAGAATTCTGCCTTTACCATCATTATATATATTTGAAGTGGCGTGCTTTGTAAGGAAACACATGTATCTATTTAAAACTAAAAGGCAGGTCGTTCAATTTAACACTAGGTACCCAAATAAACTGGTGCTACCACGTGGAAAAAGCTCCTTATATGATAAAAACTGTCCTAGAATGGTCGTAAGAATATACAATATTTTACCAGACGTAATAACAAACTTACCTTTCCCTATATTTAAAAGAAAATTATTCAACTGGCTGTGTGATAGATGTTTTTATTCCCTTAAGGAGTTTTATGACTATAAGATTTGATTGATTTGTAATTTATCTAAATGTTAAATTGGTTATATTATGACTTATTTCATTATTGACATTACGAATTTAATAATTGACATTTTATTTTATTAGTTTTTTATACATATATAATTTTTTTAATAATATTGTTGTGGATCTAGGTATATTTTAGTAATTGGTTATATTTGTACGCCCTGTAATGGGCAGATTTTTGTGATACAAATTTATTTATAACACCATGTTAATGTACCAAAAATCTGTACAAATAAATACATTTCTATTTCTATTTCTATTTCAAAATTATAGAACAACAAAGATTATTTTCGTTTGCAGAACGATCTGTCAGATACCGAGTATAAACCTTATTTAAATTTTCGATAACTAGGAAATTGAATGAAAAATGGTAAACCACTTTCTTGGTCGACCTTACATGCATAAAGAAAAAACTGGAAACCAGAAGTTTTCGTTCTGCAGGTGGCAATAAGGACGCGCGCAAGGGCGGCGTGTCGACGGGCGGAGGCTACAACGAGGAAGGGCTGTCGGTGCAGGAGACGGCGGCGGTGTTCGCCAACTTCGAGTTCCTCGCCAACCAGGAGATGGACATGGACGAGATCGACGACCTGGACGCCAAGCAGCCGCATCACAACCAGGGCAAACAGGGTAACGACAGCATTCCAATCAATTCCAAATCATATAAAGCAACTGACACCTGAATATTGCCAGATGCAAAGGAAATACTATAATAAAAATAATAGGAGCGTCGGTGGTTAGCGGTTAGGGCCGCTGTCTTCCATCCGGGAGACGCGGGTTCGATCCCCACCACGTACCAATGTGTTTGTTTTCGAATTTATATGTACGTTTATTCGACGCTCTTAACATCGTGATGAAACCTGCACACTTCTGCGAAGGAATTCAATGGTTGTGTGTGAAATTGACCAACCCGCACCGGGCCAGTGTGGTCGACTAGGGCCTAATCGGCCTAATTCGGGGTAGGCTCGAGCCCCTCGGCGGGGACGCATGCGAGCTGTTGATGAAGGAATTATAACTATTACGAAATTTATTTTAACCCTAACATGCCGAAAAGAAAAACTAATTTTAATATAAATATATTTCATTTACTCTGTTAAGTCACTAATATTGTACAACCAAAATTTAAGAAGGCAGATGTAGTTTTTTTTATTTCATGGTCTGGCAACATTAAGCTGCCAGTTGCTGTACGTGATTTTGAATTGCACTTTAGTGAGTTTGGTGGTCAGATGGTTCGGAGGGTTCAAAATCAACATCAACGGCCCGTTACAGTCCACTGCTGGACTATGAGGGGAGGGTTTTGCCATAATCTCCACGCTTGGCAGGCGGGTTGGAGATCGCAGATTAAAAGGTTACTGTATCAGAGAGCGCTGCTGCCCGTTCCCTGTTCAATGTGTAGTCCCTAAGTCGCCTCTTACGACACCCACGGGAAGAGTAGGGGTTGGTGACAAATGTATTCTACTCTGCCGTCACCACACGGCGCAGAGGGTTAAATGTTGGAAATCGTTGGATGTTCTCCATGGAAATATAAGTAGGTGCAGTATTCTACTTGTGCACAAGCGTGCAAACATAGTTAAGGTTAATAAAATTGTGTACAAACAAAAATAAGTCGAGAATTAAAATTTTTTAGAAGTTTAAAAAAACAACGCCTAAAAATGTATAAACTCGTCCTCATTCTGCTGTAGCCATTTTTGGTTATATAATGAATTATTAATGTCTAATGCGTGATTATGACTGACGCCTAACGATATGCGAATGTGACCGTTCGTGCAGGAGGCGAAGAAGTGGACCACGAAGCTGAGGAGGTTCTGAACGAGCTGAACCTGCTCACGGAGAGCGAGCCCGACGACGGCGGACAGGGAGACGAATACGGCACCGCCGGTACGTCAGTCAATGACTCGTTTACTAACTAAAGGATGTTACATCTCTTAGTTTACAACTACATATTATACACCACACACGCACGCCTTCCAAAATTGAAATTAAACTTTGGTCATTTAATAAAAGTTTTGGACTTGTTATTCAAAATGACGGAATTTGACAATCGTCAAGCTTTTTAAATAAAAATAATTTAGACTTCTTGTTACCTTAAATAGTGGACTAGATATGTAATCCGCATGTTTCCTCTCTTCTAATACAGAAATCATTTGTTCCTATATAAGTTCGTACAAGAACTGTCTGTGTTCTGTGCGCAGGTTTTCTCATATATTCAGATATTAACATTTTTATTTTATTCATAAAGGTACACTTCATTTTATTTTATCCTACTAATAATGCGAAAGTTTGGATGTTTGTTGCCGAATCACGCTTGAACCACTGGACGGATCGGGATGAAACTTAGCACACATTTAGGTTAGGCCCTGGAATAGGACTTAGGTTACTTTTTACCGCGGGAAAGCACTTCATTCCTACGGGAAAACTCATTAAACGCAGGTGAAACCGCGGGCGGAAAACTAGTAGTATATAATATATTATGATAGGGTGGGTCTACACGTTTTTTGATGTTTCTCTTGATGAAACATAGTGTAAAGGGTTGCGTCTCCACAAACAGTATTCCACAAGATTTCTGTTTCCAGTTTTACTCTCTTTCAAATGTATTCAACTCAATTTCTGCAAATCAGCCCGTCCATTACGCCCAGTCTTTTATATAGAAACAAAGTTCTTAGCAAATTAATGCTTGATTAGTTTTGCTGTTCATTATTGTCAAAAGTTTAGTCCAGTTATTTTAGCATACCTGTAGTGCTATTTCTTTAAGAACTACTTATTACTACTTATACTTGGTACCTACTAAATTATACAGAACTCTAATTTACTTATAAACTATCTCCGTTATTATCAAGATCAATTAATTCCATCACTTATGATTTTAGAGGGCTTCTGCCCTTTAGCCCTCACTGCCCTATCACGTGCAGTTCAGTAAAGATATATTTATTTTGCATAAAAACATAGGTTATTACACATTAATATATTGTATTAATTTAGAAACAGTTGGTGTCCAATCTATCCCAATACACAACCAACATCCAACGCATGTCCCTAACTCGACTAACTCGGCATGCGAGCATGATTACTCTCACGTGTTGCAGTGAAATTGTCAGGGGGCGCGGTCGCGAGCGCGGGCGCGGCGGCGGGCGGCGCGGTGGGCGCGGGCGGCGAGGCGGACGAGGAGCCGCTGGCGCTGGGCGAGCTGGCTCAACTCACTGTTAGCAACGAGCCGGAGGCCTATGACGTCAACAGCGCGAACAAGGAGTCCTTCCGCAAGACCTGGAACGCTAAGTACACTCTGCGCTCGCACTTCGATGGGGTGAGTGTTCAGTCAGTGGATATCTTATTCGCTGCTTACAGCGATGTTTCAAACGTGACTTCAATTTCGCTTTGTAAGCGTTAAATGCGAACGATGGAGGATATCTATGAGGGGCCTACCAAACGGTCTTGGTACTCGTTGCGGTTTAAAATTGCTAACAAACGATTCAACGATCACCGAACATGAACAACCGAACTAACCCGCCCCCTACTTCCAGGTCCGAGCTCTAGCGTTCCACCCGACCGAGGCGGCTCTAGTGACAGCTTCAGAGGATCACACTCTCAAACTGTGGAACCTTCAGCGCACTGTGCCGGCCAAGAAGTCGGCCGGTCTGGACGTGGAGCCCCTTTACACCTTCCGCGCGCACTCGGCCCCGGTGCTTTGCCTGGCTATGGGCGCGCCCAGGTCGGAAGAGTGCTTCTCCGGAGGCCTGGACGGAACCATCCGCGTGTGGAACCTTCCTCCGCCCACCGCTGACCCTTACGACCCGTACGATCCAGCTGTGCAGGTCAGATCATTTTGCTAGATGGTTAAGTAGAATATTGGCGTTTAATTGTACTGTTGAGTTTTGAACATGATGGACGACTGGACGATAAATAAAATAAATAGATATGTGGGTACTAGGGACATCTCACACACGATAGAATTATCATCATGAATTTTCAGCTGAAAGACATTCACTGCTTAACAAATACCTACCCCGAGCATCTCTATAACGATCATCTCGCCGCTCGCCAGGCCGCCGCCGCCGCGCCGGTTCACTTTTTGTTTTCCAGTGGTATAAATCTTGCTTGACTCACTGGACCCAGGGTTTGTGTAGTGTAGTAGTAGTCCCAAATATATTATGTATAGATGAGTTTGTCATTCTTCTGGATATCATCCTTTTTGGATTTGAAAATTGTTAATTAATTTTCCGTTTCTAGATGGATAAAGAGTTCTTTTCATATCGATCCGGCGACTAGGTTTTAGAAGACCAGTACTTTGTCAGACACGGCGATAAAGAGTTACTAAATACAAAGGCTGCTATTTATGTATCCGGAACTGGCCACTTACATAAACAATAT